>NW_010585807.1:349147-374561 GCF_000705375.1 Tinamus guttatus | reverse complement strand
GAAAGAAATAAACTCTGTAATCTTTTATTAAAACAGTACAATTTTCATAGGGTAGAATAGATAGAATTGGAGGGTGGGTCCTGTTACTGAATGTCAACTTAAATGAGGCTACTAATGAAAGAGAAGGGAAAGGGAGGCATCAAACCACCGCTTAGGAATCCTTGTCAAAGATTTTACAAATTAAAAAGTACAAGTGTCATAATACCAATATAAGTTGTATTTTATTTGTTTGTTTTTGTTTTATTATTTTGTTTTCATCAAGTAAAAGCCAAAGAGTGTTATGGTCAGCCGGATACCTTTAAGGGTGGAACAGGGGATGATTAAAGTGAAATTCTACATTCTATGAAAAGAAGTTACCTATTGGTTATAGGCGAAACGATAAAGCATCACTATACTGATAGTGATGTTATAATTCCTCATGGAAGAAAATTCAAGATGTTACTGCATTTGGGGCTAAAATGCAAAATTCATGACTTCTCAGTGTCAGATGCAGACCCCGAACTGTTCATTGCAACAGTCTAAGGCAGAGTAGACAGGCAGTTGAAAATGACAGCATAGAGTCATTACAATAGTCCATGTAGAAAATAGCTGTGGCCTATAAGCAAAGGACTAAGAAGAGGAGTACATATGCAAAATACTTATACTTCATTTTCTTTTTTTTTTATTTAGTTAATTGTCTCTACTGCTATTAACCTAGCATATAATATAAATGCCTCAAAAATGAAGTAGTCCCAAGGGATATGACCAAGCGTATTTTACCAATGTGCTGATGTATAATTAGCTCTCAAAAAACAAATCTATGCCATTGATGTAACTAAAACAAACTCTACACATTTAAAAATGTTTATTAATGTTATCATGTTAAAATACATCTGAGCTCCTGCAAGAGTGCAAATATTACAACTGTTGACACTTTGTTGCTCCGTATATGAAACTGTTGTTGCATGGACGACAGTGAGTTCTGTCACTGGGATTGTATGATCCTGGGCTGCAGACAACTTCGGGCAAGAAAAAAAAAAAGGTGATATTTAAATGATATTGATAAAAGAATTACTTGAAGAATTGCAAAGAATTACACTGGAAATGTTTGGAATGTACCTTTATTTGGAAAACAAAAACTGATTTTTTCCATCATTCTGTCACTGATGATGAAAAAGATTTATATATTTTATACATCTACATTTATTTTATAATACTGCATTTTTTCTTCAGCACTTACCACTGCATCTACTTTTTCCACCAGTGAAACCTTGAAATGGTTGATATGTGATAATGTTTTAATGAAAACTACTATAGCTGCTTGTATAAATAATGGAAGATAAAGCTGAAATTTGAGGTCTGGTCATTATTAGAAAGTAGTGGACAAATAATCCATCAAGTGAGCAGAAATCAGTGTTTGTGTAGAAAGTATCTATAATCAAATGTTTTTTTCCAGTTGGTTCATGTTACACCATTTGATTAAGTCCATATGGCCATCTGAGGAATGACTTGATTTTTTGTCTATAAATGAAAGACTAACTCAGCACTAGAGTCTTGGCAGAAGAAAGCAAAATTTAAGCTGTTTGATTGTTCCTATCCTGAGCCCGTCTTCATTTTGGCAACTGTAACCTTTCTTTAGGAGAGATTTCATTTTTAATCAGAATTTTTAAAATTTTCCTTCCCTTTACAGAACAGTTGCCCACCTGTCTGGGGGGTTTTGCCTAGCTTAATAATGACTCCTCGTCAGTACATCAGAATTTTTAGGGAGGATTTACAATATTTTGTATGCTTTACCTTAGGTGATCCTCAGGGGCTGCCATGACCTTGTCTAGCATTATTTGCCATTGCTATTGACTCAAGAGAGTTTTAGGCGTCTTTCTTAGAAAATTTCAGAGAGCAGTCTCATATATGACATTAAGATCTTGTATTTTTAGTATATTAGCACAGGCAGATCAAGACAGCTTTACTGGAAACATAAAGCTTTACAAATGCATGTAAATCAGAGGCATTTCCCACCCTATGCATCAATCCACTTGTGCACCAGAGGAATATTTATATTATTTACTGAAAATTTTAGGCACACTTCTAGTAAATCCTCCAGTATCCTTCAGTTTAACCGCAGCAAGGTAAACTTCTCTTACATTGGAATTTTAAGTTGATTGTAAGCTTATTTCCTAGTAGAATGTTATCCAGGGGAAAGCATGAAAGGAGAAGGGAATGTGAAGTGGGTGACCTGTAGCTATTCAAACAGCTCCTCAAAAAATGTCTTTAACTAGTAAAAATAACTTGTCTCCATCTTTTTTCACTGAAGGTGAACTCGTATGCATATAGCATCACTCTGAAAGTATAAACATCTTAGAAAAGTAATCTGTCTTTACAGCATATTTTATGGACTAGCCATTTCACACCTCACCAATTTAAATGAATGTAACATTCCAATTTGTTTTGCATCCTAGGAGCTAACATTGTTTTTGATTCTCTCCTGATTTTTAGGACTCCTTCAATATTGTTTTGAATAATAAATTTCCTTGTGAAGTTTCAAGTTATTACATTTTCAAAATATAATCACTTTATAGTATGAAAGAAGTGAAGAAACAAAAATTAGAACTATTACATTATCTAGTCTATTAAAAATCACCTTAGAACATGAAGCTATGCAGAATAATAAGGCAAGACCAAAAAAAAATCATAAAGCTAATGTGGGTTATGTTATCAAGTTGTGTCTCCAGACAAGTCCTATGAAACATAAGAAATTTTGCACCATATTAATGTCGTGGCTGCATCTGAACCACCTCGTCCCCCTTCCCCCCCCCCAAAAAAAAAGCAATTAAAGAATATTTTTAAAAGCAGGTGAAAACTAATATTTAAAGATTTTGTTCATGTGTGACTCCATCAGTCCTGTTAAGGAAACTTTACAGGTGGATCATATCGCACATAGCAGTTATCTAAGCATTTAATTGACTTATCCTGGAATGCTGTGCTTCATTTAATATAAAACAGGGCTTTATAAGTAGAACACAAAAATTATGAGGAGTCATATGAAATAATTTCTAAGATGTTTGGACCAGAAGATGAGACAATAGCGCAAGCTTTAGCGCTACTTTAATATACAAGCAAAAGGGAGAAAAGAAAAGAAAAAAAAAAAGGAAAGGAAAAAACAAATGAGGACATAGTACGATATGAAAGAATGTGAGACCAGATTATGGGGACCAAATTAAAGCAAGTTCCAGTATAGAAGATTTAGAGTGGTAGATGATATGGTGAAATGGTTATCTTTAGTGCACAAACTGTGTGGCAGCAGTATGAAAGAAATGATGTGTTGAGTTTTGTGCACTAAAGAACCACAACTACTGGGATGTGATGGGAAACTAGATACTATAAGTAGTAGTAGATTGAACAGGATAGAACAGGAATAACTGAACCTGTTTTACTGTTTCAGAGGTAAAGATAGAGCAGCTGTGTATGGGAATCCTGCAGGAGATACGCATGCCCTATTTCATCTTTTCTTCTTGTTATCAATAGTCCACCTTATAACCTTCCCTTTTCATTATTGAGACCAGGAGCCTAGAAACACGCTATTCAGAGCTTAATGTAATTAAACTAGAAAGTCTGAATACTATCTTTTCCAGTGTTCCAAAACAGAAATGACACATGAAAGACTATTACCTGAGGTCTGCAATAAAACCGTGGTGCTGGTTTTAGCACCACAGCCCATGCTTAGTGCTAACCTATAACTGGGGAGTAAGAAACATGTTGTAATTTTTTTCAGAAAAGAAAAAAAAAAAGCCAGGAATCTACAGATCAGGCTCCAAGGCTATGTAAACTTTCATGAATAAACATTTAAACAGATAAAGGTAAGCTGAAAATGATGAAGTTCCATTAGTTTTATAATAGAGATAAATGTCTAATTAATTTGAATATGATAAGGCAGCACATGCAAACATACTACATTAGAATAAAAATCAGGGAAAGAAAAGACAGTAGTGAATGAAGCTTAAAAGGGGAATTAAGGTTTGGGGGCGGATTCTTAAAGGGATTACTCTTGAGCTTACTCTTAGATTTATTAAACATTTTCACAAACAAGGTTATCAGAAGAAGTCCCAGTGAAATATGCTGACAAGATAAAATTGGGAGATGCTGTCAGTAAGGACAAGATTTAAATCGTCAGGAAGAAACAAAGAATGAGAAAGGCCAGAATATTTGTTTAGAGAGATCTTTGAGTCACTAAGTCAGCACTAAGATCTGTTACAACCCCAGATGAACTAAAATGAATGCTATTTGTCATAGCTCTTTGGGTTGATACTGGTGTGGATGTACGACTTCTATCTAGTCCTGCAGGCAAAGGAGTGTGGCAGACGAGAAAAAAGTATTAATGTCCCCTATTAGAGCTAAGAGTAAAGTTCTATTTTATATTGAAAAGGAATACAAATTAGTTTGGAATGGAGTAAGACTTCAGGTTTAGGTCTAGAACAGAGCTATGACTTGTGTGTGGTGGCGGGGGAGAAGGGAAAGTGCACTTCTCGATATCTTGTTTCTGTTTGGGTCAGCATAGGTATCAATGAAGTCTGGGAAATATGATTTACTTTCATGGAAAATTAAGCTAAAGAAGATCAAATACTGGTAACTATATATGTTAACTGCATGTTCTCAAACTTTTTTTTTAAAGACTGCATAGGTTAGCAATAAAGTTATTTTAAAACATAAACAGCACTTCTTAAATTATTAAAATATAGTCATCTTGTAACATGCCTATATGGATTGCTAAAGGCTGTTGTATTAATGGGAATGAGCCTTTGCCAAAGGGAAGAAGAAAAGGAGGAAAGCCCATGGCAGAACTAGTCTGTGCGTAACAAAACTTCCGAAAAGAAAGCAGCTTTTCTGAAAGATATTTTAATCTCCCTTTCCTTGACATAATGTTCAACAACAACATACAGGTAACCTAATAAATTCTGTATGTATTTAGCCCTTCCAATGATTTGTTACATTTTGCTGCAAGGCATCAATCAGCAAATTTAGGTTTCTTCTTTTAATGAAAAATAATTGCAAAAACACAATCACATGTGGAAACATTGCCTACATTCTGCGATTTTACAGTCGTCTCACTGTTTTCTATTTCCTGTGTAATCTTAACATTTCTTTTTAATGTGTATTTTTATTCTGTAAACCATGTTTGAAATGTAATCTAATACTTTCACTATGAAAAGCTTGACTACAGATTTATTCTATGTATGTCTGTCTTCTGTTGCTCCTTTGAGACTTAAGTCTTGTGATTTAGATGGGTATTTTTTAAAATAATAATTCAATTCTTAGTATCTACAGATACTAATAATTCTTAATATCTTACTTGTTTTAATATGCAGACTGGTGTGAGTAAAATTACCATAATTTGATCCACCCTCTTTCATTTTATCCCAAATGGATCACAGATATTTACAAATTTTAACTTCCTTCTGCAAAGTTATTGTTTCATATGTGATTGTCACTTAATTCAAGACTAAAATGTGAATTTAATGTAATTTTAATTTGTTAAGTTTTTAAGAAAGCACTGCATTAGTAACCCTGCTTTTAAAAATACTAAAAACAAAAATAATTCAGCCTTGTTTGTCTCACCTGAAAAATAGCATTTCAAAGGAAAAAGACCTAAATCTGAGTGATTTTAATTTAAACTGTCCCTAGAAATTGGGGCTTTGGCTTCTAAATCAACAGGATCTTAAAAAAGATTCTCCCAAGTAGTAATAGCATCAGTAATAAGTATTGGTTACCTTGACAGACCTGACCAAACCACACTCAAATGGCCTAAACCTGTATGGCTGAACAGGTTCATGAGGCTGAAGAGCAAGTATTCAATCAGCGCAAAAGACACCTTAGTAACATTAAATACTTAGTGTGATAAATTTGTCACGTACCACAACAATCTGGGCAGTCTGGATGACTTACAGGATTCATTCCATATCCTGGATAGCAGCGGTCAATCCATACCATTTGCAGAGTTCCTTCAATGTAATATATTTCAGGCAGCGGGTCAGAACTTTTCCTTGTAATTTCTGCTTGATGCTTAAAAAAATTCTCTATGAGAATTCTGGCCTAAATTGGAAGAATATAGTTTTTTTTCAAAATCTTTGTAACAAAGAAGTAAAGATACACAAAAAAAACACCTGAGAATGTGCTTATGAGCTAGGACTGGCATAAGATTTAAATGAATCACTGCTAAAGTTTTTGATTGTAGTTGATAGCTGAATGGAAACAGCAGGACAATGTGGTATTCTTGGATACGCTATTTTTAATTTAGATAATCTCTGATCAATTAACACAATATCTTGAAATTGGTGAAGATTGTATAAATAGAATTTGAAATACAATCATAGCAATTTTGCCCACATTATACTTCTGTAGCCAAAAATCAATAGCCTTATGGCTTTCCCACCTACGTAAGTACTATTATTTAGGCCCATTTTTATTTCAAAAATAATTTCTATCTTTGTTAGCTGTCTCCATTCAATGAAAAGAAAATGCTAAGAGTTTCTTAGGACCAAGTAAACTAACGAGATTATTATATCAATCAAACGTAATAACAGTAGACTATTTCACTTACTGAATAAGATTTGCAAAATCACAGCCTGAGAAAGCAAAAACATAATTTTCAAACAGTACAGAACTAGCAGCATAAAACTACTGAAAAATCAGGATTCAAGGCTTAATAACAAGCTTAACAATACCTGTTCTATTTCCCCGCCAAAGGCAACATATGCTTTTTAAAAGTTTTTTATCTTCTCTGGATTTTGTCAGCATTTTACAAAATACCTCCCACTGGAATATTAAAGATACTAAGTCATAGTTAAATTAAAAATGGTGAATTATAAACTGTAAGACAGATAAAATATGTTACGAAAAAAATAGATCCATTAGCAATCTGAAAAAGTCTGTCAATAAGAACTGTAAGTTCTGTATAATCAGAGTGTTCTTCATTTGTTCAGAAGAATTTATTATATATTTTAAAAGCTAAATTGAAGAAAAGGAAAAAAGCAATGTATACGCAAATTACAAAAATGGCAAAACTGAATCTGTTTTGGCTGTATTAATTTGACCCTCTTGTCTCTATGAAAAAGATGAACTTTGATCATGAGCTTCTTCCACAAATCTGGGATTTTTTCAGTGGGCAGGATGGAAGTTGCTTAATGAATACTGAGTATTTTAGACTTCCTAGCCCCTCCAGAGGAATCCCAAAGAACGAATTAGATACCTACTATTTTTCGACAATAGGAGGGGAAGAGATAGATTATTCAAAATGGTGTTCAAAGCAAAAACTATACTGAGGAGAGAGAGCACCTAAAATTGCTGCAATATGAACAAGTTGTTTAGAGGAAATCCCCAGAAACACTGAGGTCATGATTGTTCTCTTTTCTACTTGCCTCTAGTGCCTTAATGCAGGACAATATGTTGAGGATTCACAGAATTTTCTTCTGAATGTGGGCATACAAAAAGAAAAAAAATGTATCTTTTAACCAGATATCATCTCTATGAAAATATGACCCAAAGAGAATCAAGCCCTAAACCTCCTATAGAGCGGCATGTAAAGGACTTCATCAGCATGTTTATGAAATGACACTTCTTTGTTGTGACACTTCTTTGCAGAAGTTCCTTAGCAATTTATCTTTCCTCCTCTACAAGAATTTTTCTATGAAATTCCGCCCCTTTCATACCCCTTCCTTCCTCTTTTCTTTATTTCCTCTCTTCTAGCAGCAGGTATGTCTTCCTCCTGTCCTTCCCTGCTGCTGTTTTACTTCCCTCTCTAAGAATATCCCTGTCAATTCTTCTGAATTAACAGCTAGGACATTCACCTAGAAAGGGAGAGTTTGTTTTTGGTTCACCACAGCACGTACCAAAAGTCTACAAGCAGATAAAATTTTATCAGATCAGCCGTAAGACCACTTTGAAGTGATGAAAAGGCACTTTCCATTGCAAAAGAGCATGTTTAATGTCTATAAGTTAGTACATGTTCAAAGCTTTCTCACTGTCCTGCTGCTTTTCATACTTAGTATTTCACTTCAGTGTAATTAGCTCCCCACCTATTACGAACAATATCAACTGTTCTCAGTACAAGCTGATAGCATGATCTGCCTTATCCATAAAATTAATAGAAAAATAATTTTAACTGACAAAACTTTTATATCCAATAGTTCATTTCTAAATTCACTAAATACAGTGTGTTTTATGATGCTTCCTCTATCTATCTACTGTACCTTGCTTAATCTTTCAGATGTGCCACAAGTGCTTTGTTGACATGGTGTGTTGCTTTTTCCCTGGTCTAATGAAGCAACTGTAACAACATACAGTCTATTTACAGAGGAACAAAATTAATGAAGTCAACACCAAGCTTTTCTTTCTTTTTGTTTGTTTGTTTGTTTGATGATTGATTGCTTTATTACTTAAAGATTCTGGTCATCTCTGATGCAAGTTTGTTGGAATTTCTTCCACATTTCAGATTTCTGATTTGCAACAATGTTTTTTAAAAAACACATTACTTAAACTTCTATGTCTAGTTTTCAGTATACTTAAATATTTCGTGGAAGCTGACATTTAATTGTAAATTCGGATGACAAGGAAATGTATGATCTTGAAAGCTTCCCAAAGTTGTAAATATTTGAATCCTTTAAAGAGAAATACGTTACTCTCTAAAAATTCCTGCATGTCACACTGTTTTTGTACTCTAATTCAGCAAGCCAGGAACCCCCGCATTTCAAGGTTCGGGCTATTTCTGCATGAAATCTGTATTTTCTCTCAAGAACAATCAGGACAATGTCTAGTGCTCTCAAACATATCACCCTCTTATCCCACCCTGCCCCAGCAAGGCAGGGGAAATAGTACAGTTTGATAAAACAAATTACTTTAGCTACTAGTAGTTTTTCAACCTGACTAGATTCATGTGGAATGTGAACTCATCATGGATATGTCTACCAGAGCTTTCCTCCTCTCACATCTCAGTTCCTCTTATTTACCAGCTCAACCCCTTCTATTCTCATAGGAATCCCTATGAGTTACTGACCTGAAGAAAGATTGGAAGTATGGATTGAGGAAAGATATATGGTTACATTTTATTAATTAATTCATTTGCATGGGTCCATGTTCCTAATCAGTTAACAACTACAAACACATTATGGCAAGGGTCTGAGGAATAGCTAAGTAAGAGGATGTAGGTCTCCAGAACTGGTATTAGATTTAGGAACCATATATTAAAAGCAGGATTACCTGTTAATGTGTGAATTTAAGTCTTCATATTATAAGCTTTAAATGTCTCTGCAGTGGAAGTAATTCTGAAACACCAAGTACTATTTATAACTCCAAAAGTATTTTCTTAGGCATCAAACTACTAAAAAGTCTGTGTTTTACCACTGTCATGACTCAGCCTTTAAATCCATTTGAAACTCTACCTGGAGAATTTCTCCTCCTAATGCTCAAACACTGTGGGAGACATGCCTATTGGCTGAATCTCATATATTTCAATAATCCTAGAATTAACCTAACTATCCTATTAGTATTGAGACTCTACATGTATGTAAGCTCTATCTATTACAAATTCAGTCTTTAGTTTCAAGAAGTGAGGGAAACGAAGTGTGGGTGCTATACTTGAAGAAAGAGTATATTCAAATTGCCTATCTTGGTACTTAGTGACTAATATGAAATGTATAAACGTACATGCAAAATGTATAAAAAAACAGTGGCCTTTTGAGAGTTGAAAGACTTAGAAACTAAGTTCAGCAAATTATTAAAGATGTCCTTGTGTACATTCAGCCTGCCAGTTATAACATTTTGCTGTATCTTTTTGGAATTTAGATGGTTTAATAACATAAAGTATTTCAAATGAACTACCCATTGATTGGGGGTGCTTTACAGTTGCTTTCAGACCTCATTCACAGCGTAAAGGAGCTGAGTCTTTCATATGGTTTCAGTGTTCAGAGGAATACTCTGAAAGAGTCTCGAAAAGAACAAAGTATCTCCCGAGACTCACTGAGATTTTCATTTAAGTATAAACCCACCCAGATATGAGGTATCCCAAAATTTTATACTTACTCCAACACACATTGTTATTTAATTTTAATTGGATAATAATTAGGCATTGAATAATGAGACATCCTGTCTTAGCCCACTGTATAGAAACTGAAACTCAGAAATAATGTAAAATGAATACTTTTGAGTAGCCCAACTTAATTTTTTGCTATTGACATGAATTTTGCATACAATATTTTTCACTTTTACAATCTTGAATCTTTGTTATTAAACAAAATGTGCACAATATTTTCTACATATATGTAGTAAGTATATTCCACTAAAATAATTTTCATTAAGTGTATTATTAAACATTCTATAAAACCAAGGTAGATTTTACCTGAGAATGTAAAGAAGATTTCATTCTGTAGACCTGCTCTCTGCATTTTTACATGATGACATTCTGACTTAATTAATGTAACTTCACAAGAAAGTTCAGCCACAAGCTTGGTTAGCAACTGAAGCAATGTTTTCTCAAAAGAAATATTGTAAATACTGTTGCAAGGGGCTGCATGATACTGAACTGTAAACTCATAATAATAATTTGGGTCAGAATAAGCTGCAGGAAAAAAAATGTAGATGATGATGAGACCCATATATAAAGTAAAAAGTAGAACGTAATTTCTGTATTTGAAAATAAAATGCCAATTTAAATTTTAATTTATAAACAAAATCTTTTTTTGCACCCCCACAGAATTTTTACTGATAGACTAATGTGTGCTGGGTCCGTTGGAAATACTTAGAGATATTTACAAGTGAACAGTTTTATTTATATCCACATGTAAGTCTTTTTTTTTATTAGTGGGAATTTTTTTTTCTTTTTTAATTTTGGTACCTAAACAAGCCTAACAAATACCTATACATATTGTATAGGTATGAAATTTACTTTTAAGGATAGATCAGCTATTTCACCTCTACCATGAAGCTAACTGCACACCTGAATATCTATTACAAATATACTAGCATAGCATAAAATGTGTTTTCCTACTTATTTCATAATAATCACTCTACAAACCTAAAACTGTAGATCAACAGAGTAGCAGGTTAAAGGGCAGTTAAGAAAACCGGGGTAACAGAAGGAAGAATGGAGCTCATGGGGTGGGTAGAATCATAGAAAGGAGAACATGGGGCAGGGGGGAGGCATGAAAGAATAAATTAGAAGAAACTGAACCAGCTGAAAGAGAAAAATAAAGCAGCAGAACATGCAGAATATGGTACCCAGTTAAGACAGCTCATCAGATCTTATGTCTTTTTGTTGCCTCCCCCAATTCTTTTTCCTTTTTGTTGCATTTTCTGAGTTTTTTTGTATATTTGTATCAAACTTGAATTTTGTATGCTAATATTTAGACTGGATCTTTGCTGAAGAATATAAGAATGCATTTTTCTGTATTTCTTTTCCATCAGAAAGAACTGTGTTTGAAAGGTACTCCTTTTTTGATTCAGTCCAGCCAGCTAATTGCTGGAAGTCAGGGTTTTTCTTTATTAGGGATTCAATGTCAAAGTCAAATTAATTTATGTCAGTGGTTAATTTAGGTCATTGTGCTCTGCTCTCAGTTTTCAAATGAGCACTAGTTTGCATTTCAAATTTAAGGTCATAGTTCCTTCTGAAGGCAGACAACAGCTTTTGCCTGGGTCTTCTACAAGAATAAAATCCCTTTTTTGATCACTTTAAAGAATAGCTAGACGTGAATAAATAATGTTACATCTTTCATTTTATCACAGATGCTTTACCTCTTTGCTAAAGGAAATGTAAACAGAAGATATAGATATTACATAATTTTGAACTCAGGAAAGAAAATCAGGTAAAAAATTAATGTGTTAATCTGTTACGAAACAAATCCATGTGGCTCTGTTACAATTAGCTTCATAAGAAAAAATACAGATTGATATGATACTAGTTTTATGTTTTTGAGGATTACTGTTCACCCAATTCATTGCATGTCATTACTTTACATTTCTTTATAAAAGAACTGTATTTACAAATTTCTCAATCAACCAGTCATCTTCGTTTAGGGCTTTGTAAATGGCATTAAAGGAATGGTCTGGTAGCAATTACTATTAGAAACAATTTATCCCAAGAAACAGAATTACTTTTTCTCTCTGTGTTATGGTAGGCCTATACATGCAGTTGTTGAATAATTTTTCAAGGCAACAACACACTTACCAAATTTAATAACTTACCATAAATAAGGTATTTCATTATAAGCTTTTTAGCGGGTTCCTCTGCTGTTAGCTTATAAATGAGGGAACAAGTGTAAACTCCGCTCTGGTCAGCTGTGAAATGTCTCAATATTAACGTTCCTGTTGGTGATATTTTCACACTGCTATTTTCTAGAAAATACAATAATGAAATAAATTAAGCTGGCATTATGAGAAAATGGAGAGAGAAGGGTCCAAGCAGTTATTTACTTTTATACTGGGCACACCATCATAATTATGGATTCAGTTGAAGGCACAAAACTCCTTAGAAACATAGAAAACTCCTTAGAAATTGTTCAGCATTATGAAAATTTGTCTTACTGCTGCTGAGCTTTTAAACATCAGGTCATTATATTTTTTTATTTGATCTCAGCTGCCTATTGTTTTCTAGAATACCTAACTATTCCCAAGAGGAGAAACCTGCCAGACACAGGGCGAAGTGGGCATATACTCTGTATAATTTACAGTCATACTGTCTAGTAACCTTTCAGTCTTCAGGAACTGCCTCTGCCAATTTGCTGCCTGCTGGTGTTTAACAAGCAGTAAACTTCAAAGTAGGAAAGTCTGGAAGTTCTAATTAAACAAGGACTCTCAGACAGACATTCAAAAATATATTTATCTATATATCAAAATGATTCACGCTTGTTTTAGATTATGATAAATAATCTTTCTGTCACAAAAGCTATGTGCTGTTAAAGAGACAAGTCTGGAAAAATATTCTTGGTTAATTCAAGGCAGAGGGTAAATGAAATCCTATTTTAAAGGACAAATTGTAAGTAGCGCTCATAATAAGTTTTTTAAAGAGAAAGAAAAGCACTGCTTGAGGTCAGCCTTTGGATGCTGCTGATGAGCTGTACAGCTGCCCCATGTAGCCTCGATGTGGGTTACACGATGTCACTTGATCAGCCCTTTCCTGGGTTGAGAAGTCCTCGGGCAGTGACAATACAGATCAGGATTTCTCAAATATGCAGCCCATCGTGCTGGCAGCTGTCAAGGGAAACCTTGGGAACCCCTGGACTAGAATCAATTATAATAGATTTCAAGGTAAAATAACCCCTTTGGTAAAGTATTTTGTGAATGGTTTGTCAGAGGCCAAAATAAAATAAAAAAGTCCCATTAACTTCCTAAGTAATTTAGACCTTTTAACATCTATGCTTTTGCACATGCACGCTATTTTTGGGTGCATTTGGAGGGAGATTCTAAGAAAGGTACTGGAAAAACAGTAGCCTAATTGAAGCTCATCATATACTTGGCAGGACAGTGTAGGACAGCTTTGTTCCTCATGAAGCTATTTAAGGTTTTTATTAATTTTATCATGGATGCAACTGTGGCTAAAAATAAAAAAGAAGGATTCAAGTGTTTCTTCTAGTCTCAGACAAAATCAAGAGTAATATTAACAAGACTGGAAGTGCAAATTGTTTTGATAAGCTTGGGATTTCATGTTAACCTAGCCTCTAAAATCAATCCTTTGATTTTACACTATCATTTGCTTTATAGATGATGAACAGGTTTTTAATCTGATTATGAACTACAGAAAATGCTAAGTCTATGAACTAGGATGTCATTTGTTCCTTTATGGTGGAATAGCTAATAGATAAGTCTTCACTGAAAACCCTGAAAACCAGCATGGATTTAAGAACTGTAGCTCAGATCTTTGGCATGTTCAACTGTCCTTCATCAGTCAGAAAAAAAAAATGTCAACTAAGTGGATTGCAGAAGCACCTTTAGGATGTATCACAAATTACAAATTTGGTCACAAACTATCATCCCTTCACAAAAAATATTCCTTCTGTGCATGTATTAGTTGAAAATGTGGATAAAAAGCAGCAACCTTCCTGCAAATGCAAGTTCCTTGATTCCTTCTCATCAAACTAGAACAAGCTGATCCCAATGTTAGCATTAGCAAATATTTTAAGATTGAAATGTTTTCTTTTCCTTTTCTGTTCTACTTCAGTGTTCAGAACACCTTCAAAAATGCTGTTTTATGCAGTGAAACTTTAAGATGCTAGACGTTAGAAGTAATTAAAGTTTTTTTTCTGCTTAGAGTGCATCTCGAAAAATGGTCATTCTCAACTAACAAAATAGCTAATATTTTAAAAACTTCAAAGTACACTTGCCAGATCTTAATACAAAGGAGCTGCTAAGCTAACTCTGAAGAAAATGACTTGCTAATTTTAAAGTTACAATGATTTAAAATTACATTTTGTGCAGTATTTAATTTTTCATTACTCTTTCCACTTCATGTAAGTTTACTTGGGATTGTCTTTGAACAAAGCTGCTTATTCAAAAAAAAAGGTTTTTTAATGGCTTCAGGGGAAAAGGGTTTGCTGACTTTTTGAGTTTCTAGTGTAGTCATGATATCCTAAATATACAATTAGACAAAACTTTCAGGCAACAAAACACTTTCTTCAGATGTGCTTCCAACAAACCCACCAAAAAAGTATGAAATAATATATCATGTAAGCTTTGAAAACTTTAATTTCCTACTAATACGGGGATTCAGATAGATATTGGGATAGGTATTGGAAAACTGACTACTCATTCTGAAATCCAGACAATTTCTGTCATTTGAGTGGATTAGAACCTTGCCAAATAGAGGCCAAGTGATCATAATTTTTACAAAGCAAATCCTTCATAAGCTAGAAATTTAGATTGCTTTTTTGTCTGTTTATATTTTTGATTTTCCCTGTTGTGGTGGCTGAAATGGACATCCTCTCATTACTATTTTGTTTTAAAAAGTTACTTTATAAAACCTGTCTCATCTCTATAAAAAGTTATGTCAGAAAAGTACAACCTTTCTTCTTTTCTTGAAACATTTCTGTCCTCCTGCTGCTGTTTCTAGTATATCTAAATCTAAAGCTTCCACAGAGCCAAGAACCCCTGCCGCCCTAGGTTTTGTGCTAAGGTTGGCATAGCAACTTGGGATATTACTGCAGGAATAAATTTAAACTTGTGAAATGGAAGTGAGGTCTCTGTGGTTCTGTTCTACGTGGTTAGCACTGTCAAAACTGCACTCCAGGTAAGCAGAGGCCAACAGAGTGAAAAAAGCAACTTATTGTTAATTGTGAATCTGGAGGTTGTGTTCTGTCTGATCAGATTAAGCTCAATACTAACTAATACACATGATGATATTGCTGGTAATCTACTTGTCACACATCACAGACTGGATATCAAAATTTATCAGTTACAATACAGGGCACAAAGCTAACCATGATGCATCCATCCCCATGTGGATGGATAAGGTGACACACACCGCAGTCTTAAGTATAAGCAAAAATGCTTATACATCTTTGAAGCAAAAATACAAAAAATGCTTTTTGAGGGCTAAACCCTCATCTAAGGCTAAACCCTTATCAGACTCAGAGCAAAAACGTCGTATAATATTAGATGTTATAGAATTGGGAAATACTCTACTATGATGGATGGCATGTAAAGGATTAAGAACTAAGAATCTCTGTGGTGAATATGGTAGCAGATTGCATGACACGTAAAAGTTACTCGAAAACACAAGAGAACCAAGGATAGAACTCTGATAGGCACCAGCATTTACTGAGAGGAAAGCAAATAGGATTTGAAAACACTGCTATTGTAAGAGAATGGATGATTCATAACTTGAACTGTAAAGTAAAAGATTAAAAAGGTATAAATTTCAACATTACCATGTTGAAAAAACATTTGGAGCCAAGCTATTTTCCATGGTGTCCAACTATAGGACAAGAGGCATCAGACACAAACTGAAGCACACAAAGTTTCACCGGAAAATGACGAAGAACTTCTTTCCTGTGAGGGTGACAGAGCCCAGGAACAGGCTGCCCAGACAGGCTGTGGAGTCTCCTTCTCTGGAGATCTTCCAAACCTGCCTGGATGCCACCCTGTGCCACGTGCTCTAGGTGTCCCTGTTGGAGCAATGGGGTTGGATAGCCCCGTTAGAAACATCTTTCTGAAAAAAAAAAAATCAGCTAAAATAGCTGTGTGCAGATAAGCCATAAGCTGGATTTGGCAAGGGATGTGAAGGCCCAGCAAAAACAATTGCAGCAGAAGGAAAGCAACAAAGATGTTGACCCAGGGCAGAAAGGTATGCTATAGCCAAAGGACATGGGAAACACTGAAAGATTCAATGCCACCTTTGATTCAATCTTTCCTGGCAAGGTCTGATTTCCAGGCATATCCAAGAATGCTGAGCAATCTGCCTAACTAATGGCTTTTGTCTATTTTACAAAGTCTTGGTGTTGGAGGTCCCCAGTGACTGGAGAGGCAAATAATACATCCTCCTTCAAAGCATTAAGGGGACGATCCCGACAATTATGTCTCGGTCAGCCTCAGTCCCTGCCAGCACAGTGAAGCAAGTCCTCCTGGAAACCATTTTCAGGTGCACACATGACAAGATGGTGACTGGGAACAGGCAGCATCGATCTGTCATGGACAAATCATGCCTGACCAATATGGCCATATGGACTGGAAGAGAGGAATGCAAGGTGGGTGCAAAATGGGCTGGATGGTCACTTAGAATAGAAGTCAATGGTTCAAGCTGAAAACATGAATCACAAGTACAATTTGCAGCAATTAAGGCTAAATGTATAGCAGGCTGCATTAGCAAGACTATAGCCTGCACATCAAAAGTGATTATCCCCCCACTGCTCAGCACTCAGGAAAGCACTCCGGAACATTGTGTTAGATTTTGACTTACCAGTACTAGATAGACACTAACCAAAGTCAGCAGAAAGCCTCTGAGATCATTAAGAGGCTGGAACATGTGACAAGAGGCTAAGGAAACAAATTTTTAGCCTGGAGATTGTCTAAGGAGGGATTTGCCATCTTCCACTACCTACGGTGAGACTATGGAGCCAGACTGTTCTTAAGATGTGCACCACAAAAGGACAAGAAGTAATGATGATAGGTTGCAACAGGGGAAATTGGAAAATTATGAAACTACTGCTTGCCACATGTCCTGCTCTATCTGGTAGTCTTCAAAGATGGCACCATTCTCTACAGAGATCTGCAAATGCATTCCATTCTAGTTATCCCTTTATTCATTTCTAGCTTTGTATTTTCTTATATTGAAAGTTAATTTATATGACATATATACATTCACAAAGTATCCTCAGTTAGTTCTTCTCCTTTTACATTCCCACCTTTAAAACCGTCATGCTTCTTTCTGGGAGGAGGAATGGAGGGAGAGTAGGGTTCAGAGAGCAAGCCTCAGGTATTTCTTACCTGAAAGAATATTGCCACTTGGTCCATGCCACTGGGATACTGGATCAATCAGTTCTGAGTTTCGCAGACGATTCGTAATGCACAAAATACGTGGACTGTTTTGATTCAATTTGACATAAACTTTGACTGAAAATGATTTTTTTCATCATTAGTAACATATTTATCAATGATATTCCAACAGTAAGCTATGTAAACTTCAAGATAGTAGTTCAAGGATAGTATTGATGGAGTTGTAATTTGGGGACTAGGCCTGTTATCCCTCCGCCAAAATGAAGTGTTAAATACAGAGCAGTTTTGTTTTCTCCAGGAAATCCAATTAAGAGAATTCTTTCTGGTGCCACGTTTATCTGCTTTTGTAAAGCAGATGCCACAGTGCACTGCAACATCCTCCTAAATGGAGCATGGCACCTAATATGAGAGTCTGTACAGTGCACTCGGTATTTGCTTCGAGCGGTCAGTGTTGCACTCAGTGCTGAGCTACATATTGTTTACTTCAAAAGTAATGAGATGGAAAACAAACTGAATGAAATAAATATTTATTCAGTCTTTTCCCATGGTAATAGAGGTGTGCATGCCTTTTGCATGTCTTGCATGTGATCTGTAGTGTGTACAGGTACTTCTAGCTCTAGAGTTGCTTTAAAAACTGCATGATTTTTATCCTTATAATCGCTCTTCTATTATATAGGACTTTATTTCCCTCCCCGACACTCTGAAAAGCATTTGTGATCTATCATCTCAGCAATAAGTGATGCTAGATATTCACGCTCCAGTAAAGGTTACACTCAAATATGGTGCCGTGCTCTGTATCAGGCTACTGTAATGCTATTGAAAAGCTACTAGTTTAAAATACTAGTTAGTAAAACTCCTCATTTGGAGAAATTGAATCAAATCAGCAAATTACCAAAATTTACCAAATTTACCAGATTTACCACTGGCTATTTCAGATTCTCAGCAAGTGGAAAGTAGTACACATATCTGTAGTAGGAGGGGATTTATGCATGGAAAAACAACTTGCCTTTTTCCATGACAGGAACTGGTAGAAATGACAACACTTAGTCTCCTGTCTCCTCCAAATATGACTGTTTGCTTTTATTAACAAGTGAAAAGCCACTTATACTTGTGCTGCTCAGTAAGTCATATTAAGTTGCTTAGGGAGAGCACTGGCCTAGATCTAGCATTTAATAAACTTCAATAATAATAGTTATAGTTTATTAACTATAACTATAACTATCATTATAGTTGATACCAGTTTTTATAACTTTAGAATTTGGAACAGGAGATATATTCATCTCATCTAATAGTCAGCTTTTTACAGTACCAACATATGCAGAAAACAGATAATATATATTTTCAATCATACAACAATATGTCATGGAAATAAAGTGATTTACAGGGATGCTTCTTTTTTTTTCTTTGAAGCATGAACTCTACGCATTAATGCAATTGCATTTATGTGAGCAATATTCTTCTATTGTAAATCCTTCATATTTTTCCTCAAATTTACTAACCTACTGACTGTAATAATACTCTACTATGGCAAAATTCTATACATTGCCTATCTTTTCGCTTTCTTAATATAAACTACCAAAAGAAAGCTTTAAAAAACCATAATCATTTGCCATAATTGTTTCATCTGTGGACAAAATTTACTGGGTCTAAGAACCTGGACCAAAATAAGTCGAGGCATATCTTTTTTTCACTCTCCCTGCAAACAGCAGAAGTTTTAGACATAATTTGTGCATGTTCACCCTGCTGAATGAATTAACAAAAAGAGATGTGGAGCACCTGTTGCTAGTGTGCAGTATATCTATGTGGCAGGCAACAGTGCAGACACTACTTCAGGTGAAACTGACTGTTCACTGTTGTGCTGCACAGCTTCAGTAGAGAACCTCACAGATACTTGTACATTGCCTTTGGTTCTGGTGTTAATGCAAAGAGAAGAAAATTGAATCTTTCTCCATTGCAATGTAAAAAGTGTAAAAGCAATAATGTTTTTAAAAAATGGGGGGTGCTCTGCCACCTTTGTATTCTATATACTTTGAAAATGCCTTGCCAGTAAGGGCAGACAAGTACATTTCATTCTGTTTAGCTTTCAAAGAAGTACTTTCATTTCTTTTTGACATGTTTGTATTTTGGCAGAGAGAAGAGAAATGATGTTTACTATCTGCCAGAGACACAGTGCAAGGGATAAATGGGAAAGTAAAGGACTATATGTTTTGTAAATATAGCTCACCACAGGAGAAATATCACATAGATTTTTGAGTTCATTTTCATTTATATTGTATGAAATCAAGAATTGAAAAAAAAATTAACCACCGATTTGAAACCAGATCTCCCATTTTAATAAAATGGAGCACTATGATCATGAGGCAATCATCCCCATTAAGGTGGATAGTTCTCTAACAGGAAGCTGTATCCTGAACCCGAAAGAATACCCACAGAAATTCAGTAGGGGGGGAAAAAAAAAAACAGATTGGGATAAAGACTCTTCTCTGATGAATTCTCAGCCATATGTTTGTTTGACCACCCTGGCTGACAAATAATGTTCTGTGTTTGTGAACTGCTTTTATGTATGGATGAGTCTGAAAAAAATTACTTGTGAGGATTTTGGAGAACAAAGAACTATGTGCATTTTCTGGAATAGGACTTTGTTTCAGCCTGTAGTTTGTTCTCCAGTCTTATTCACAGATAGCCCTCATGAAACTTGCATGTTATTGTTCTCACACTCACAGGGAAAAATGAAATTTTTGAAGAAAAATACCTGGAAATCGGATAGATCCCACTATTTTTAAGCTACTGCCTTCTGGCCCTGCACTTCGTAAAAATCTCTGTGAGGACTCAACTGTTCAAAAATAAAACCATTACATTAATACAACAATTAAATTTACCTGAAAAAGGAAACATATTTTAGGTTACTCTTTACCCCTAATGAATTTGTTTTTCAAGAGATATTAAGTTAATCATCTGACTCATGTCTTACACAATGTATGATTCCCATTAATGTGACAAAAATAATGACCTGACATAGAAGAGCACTGGTATTGTGAACATCACTAAAGTTTTGCTTTAAACATATTCTTAAGCTTTACAAGAGAACATTAAATTGAGCCTATTTGATAAGCACTGTCTAAAATTGGAAAAAAAAATAATTGCATTGTTGCCATGCTGTCAATCAGCATGCTAATTTGGATAATGACCTCTAATGAATTAATGAACTTAATTTTGTTAAGCTTGTACTGTGGTTTTTATAAATGTTTGAAATTTTATACAAATGACTTTTACATAAAAAAAATGTTAGATTAAAGAGCAATGGATGAAAACAGCTCTTGCTCATGTGATAAAAATTCTCATCTGCTTGTGATTCTTACACAGGGTGATGTTGATGAATAAAGTGCACTCATACTGGTGTAAAACATACATTTATCAAGCTGTGTGCTAACATAGTAACTAAGCTGAAACTGATTGTTAAATAAGCAGTTGATTTACTGATTAAAAGGAAGTCTTTGCATGATCTGCTCAGTACGAGAAGCAGTTAAGTCTCATATTTCTACTTCAAAGACTAAGCCTTCATATTCTCTAGCAGGTTAGTAAACCTGTAGTAGGATTGCCCCAGGGAGTTTTACAAATGGTCACAGCAATACTGGCATATGGCCTTAGGATAGTTTAAAAAAAAATGTATTGCATCAAAAACACTGTCAAATCAAAATAATCAACTACAGAGAAATGTTACTGCCATTTTAATTCACGTTTCTTCTATTTTAAATAGAGATTAATTTTTTTTCTTTTCAAAGCTTTGTAAGACATAAAACACTTCTGAAATAAAACTGAAGTATCTTTCAGCTGGGCATTCTAGTTCAGTTAGAGGTAGGTCTGTTTTACAGGTGATATAGAACTGAAGCCAGCAGAAAGCCAACTGCTCAGCATTCTGCATTCTTTGTCTCCACCTCCTGTTTGGAAAGAACATGAGTTATCATGAGGTATGACATGTTTGTGATTTCTCCTTCTTTCAGGGAATCTGGAAAAGAAAGCAATTAATAAAGAATAAAGAAAGCATTTATTACAAAGAGCAGCAATAATAATAATAATAATAGTAATGACTGTATCGTTAGTAGCAATTATTTTCTGAAGATGGTCTAAACATTCATGTGACACCAGATCAATGCTTGTTGCTAAATTCACTTCAATGTTGACAAAGTAAGAGCCACAACAAATACTCTGGTAAACTGATCTTAGAGTGAGGCATTTGTTGAGGTCACAGGAGATCTGGGTTCAAGTCCCAGCCTTGCTTGAATTTATCTTGATTTGAGAAATGATGGGAAACTTCAGTTCGCCTGATCTAATATACAACTGGCACTCATACGTCTCTACCTTACAGTGTTGCTACAAAAAAGAGAAGCAAGGCAGATCCTCCAGCGTTCAGAACAAGATAATCAAGGTAGGATAAAAAGAGCTGTCTACACATGTCATTTCAGAATGCAAGCAGAACACTCTATTCAAAATATTTAGGCAGGAGGAAAAAATAACACCTCACTTGGGAACAAATTCTGAGAGAAGATAATCGCAGAAGCAGTCTCATGTATGATGGATTTCTGTGATTAAGGCTTTAATTTACTTTGCAGTGCTTGCTTTACTGTGTGCCACTTCTACAACTTTGTTTGAGGAGTACAATTTTTCAAGTAACATCATTCTCCCTAAAGACCTTCCACACGCTTTGGAGGTTGTTTTAGGGTGTGTTTTATGCTATTTTTTAATTAGCATAGATTAAAATTTTCTTAGCATAATATTCACACTATCTTCTAGATTTCTGCTGCATTGATAAAAACAAAAGTATGTTTTCACTTAAATTTAGGGCCCAAAAGAACATAGTCCATTGACAAAAATCTGCATATCTGTTCAATTAAAGTATTTAAATTTATATGAATATATAAATCCTACTTGAGAAATCCTACACTTCTAAATCCCTTTTGCCGCTATTATCCATCCACATGATCAGTAAATATTTTTTATGGACTACTAGGTTGATTTATGTATCATAATTGGAAATGAAAAAGATTACCCACCAAAAAAGTTAAAATCAGGGGGAAAATGAAAACATCCATCTCAAACAGACAGGAAGGTCTTCAAAGTTTATAGAAAGAGAGAAATGTACCTAGAAAAGGGACATATGCGAGCGCAAACTGACATATGTGAGAGGAGGTATAAACTGTTTATGGGATGTTAGGGGGTATTTAATTGGTGCAAACAGGAAACATTCTTTTTTTACAATAATAATTTAAACCTAAAGATGGAGCTCTTGAACTATTTAATATACAAAGAACTAGAAAAAGTGGAACAATATAGTTAGTGAAGATATATAAGGTTTTGGATTATTCTTTGATATTTTCAATGACTGTGCATTTTTGATTTTGAGAAAACTTAAATGCTCGTCTTTCATTTTTATGTCCTTTGAATAGAGAGATGTTTCTGGCCATACATGAATCCCAGTCCTCATGTACTTGTTCTTCCCTCTCCTTTTATACTGACTTCTGAAGTATTTTCAAGTCTTTTTTCAGGTTTTCTACTTGAATACCTTTGCCATCCTCCTAATAACCTTGAATTGAAATGGAACTTCCTGCCTCAGTCTCTAGGGCAAATTATCTTCCAATTCTCATCCACCATTTTAAGAGCTTGTATGATGAGGTTAAACAGACCCACATTAAACATATCATAAAAGAAAATAAGAGGAAAAAATATGAAGAGATCATGGAGAACTACAAAGAAAGAGCAACAAAGGCAACAGACAAAAGACAGCAAAAGTGCTTAAACTACATTTTTAACTCATTGAATAATAATCTGTTTTTTTCTCTTCAACTTGCAGCTGCATTTAACAGGCAGCAGGGAAAATGAAGCTTCATTCCTTTTCAAGGAAAAAAGAAACCAGATTTCTGAGTTAATTCCTCAAATTAG
Organism: Tinamus guttatus; assembly: GCF_000705375.1. The sequence goes on along the minus strand of NW_010585807.1, from coordinate 351,179 downwards.
TTTTCAAAGCAGCCCAAAGCGCTAGAACTATATTGGGTCTGGTTCCTCATTGCTTTGTACTTGATACACTTGTAAGGAAGCTGCAAGCAGCAGATGCTTCTGTAGAAGAAAACAGATGAAGAAAGATAGTTATACACTGCGAGCAGACTTAGGGAAGTCGAGGGTAGTTCAAAGTAGGCCCGATTCAAATTTCACAGTTGCCTGAAGAGACGTTCAAGACAACTTGTTCTTGCTAGAATTCAAGGGTATGCTTGCAGTGTAAACTGTCTATGCTACTTGAGGATTCATTGGGTGACTGTAAAACGTTCTGGAGTAAATTCAACAGCTTTAGTAAATTCATGCCACTAAAGCTAGCCAAAGCTTCTACAGAGAATTAAACAAAGCTCATGTATTTCTCAGGTATTCTGCCAAGAGGGGAAAAATTATCAGTCCCGAATGAGAAGTAGTGGGTGTACTGTGCCTGCACATACACCCAACAGCCTCTGCTCCTTCCTGGCCTCAGGTCTACAACAGTGCCAAGTCAATAGGACGTACCTTCCCAGATCCTGCCCCAAGTCAGAATCTGCTTAGGTTAATGTAAACTAAATCAGTATTAATTCATATGCACAATGAATTTTAAGATTCCATAAAGTTATTCTGCCATTTTATAAAATATCTTACTATGAATATCTTTGCCTTAAGAGGACCACTACATAGCAAAATCAATCATCATCTTCAAAATAATTCATCAGAAAATTAAATTTGGCTTGAAAATGGCACTGGCAGGAAATATTTTAAAAAGAGCTTTAAATAATTAAACAATCAATTTATTAATTAATAAAACAGTGTATTACTTGAATGTTCAACTGGCATAGTTTCACTTCATGTATTTAGAGACGAAAATCCTGTGAAGTGATAGGAAAATATTTAAGTTATGGTAACTGCTAAAAGTTTTTTTAATGTAATTATGTTTTGCATTATTTTTTGCAGAGAGATTTCTGCACCGAAAGAGTATATAAATAGCAATGCTACTTACTTAAAGCAGTTATTTCTGCTTAATCATGCTAATAGTCAACTGTTTTCCTATATCATAATATTTTAATTACAGCTGGCATTTCTAAGCTGACTGATGGAAGTGCAGTGCAGAAATATTTCCATTTCTATTACTAGTCTTATAAAAGTAGTAACAGGAGCAACTGAACTTCAGCTTCTTATCTGTCTCATGTTTAATGATTTGGAAAAAGTTCTGCAATACCTGAGCAGGGTTTTGCTTTCTATCCGGCCTTCACGCTTCTGGTCTGACAGCTACAGTGGCACTAACACATTTTATAAATTAAGTTTAAAAGGGACACTTTTTCCACTAATTATGCTATTTTAAAGCTACTTTAAAGCTGTCCTGTCCTTCCTGTATGTCTATTCCCTTCAGATAGCTCAGGAAAGTCAAGTCTAATTAAGACATTTTAAGTCCACACTGGGAGCAAGCAGTTTAATTATTTACTTACAGAAAAACACATGAATCTAAACTGTGACCACTAGTAAATAGCAAACAAAACTAACGAAAAATCTTATGCTTATGTTCACATGCTTTCCTTCAGTCTCCACTCAGGCCATGCGAATGACTCATAAATTGCAATAAATGCCATGCTTGGAGATGGCAATGCCTATTATATCCATTAAAGAAAACCTAAGGTAAAGGAAATACTGGGACAGCCATGGTTTAGTGAATATAGGCCGAAAACCTGCATCTAGCCCTAGCCTTCACAACCCTTTAGCTTCCTCCTCCATGTCCACACGGAAGGAGCAAACCCTGCCCACCCAGCTGCAGTGTCCACACGGACAGGTAGCTCGAGGGGCACCGTGTCGATTATGCACGAGGGCCGGTGCCCGGGCCCGGCCGCGGCAGCTCGGGTACCTGCGGCGGGTGCCTGCGGCAGGACGAGGATAAGGACGAGGGCGAGCACGAGGTAGAGGACGGGCAGGCGGCCGGCGGCGACCGTTGCCCGGCGGCGGCGCCACATCCCCCCTGGCTGAGCCGCCCGCTGCGGCGCGCGCC
>NW_010585807.1:301279-336528 GCF_000705375.1 Tinamus guttatus | reverse complement strand
CTGGATGTCAATGGTGCAGGCTAAGGGGAAGTTCAGTGGATTACAGCTGCACTTAAATTCTTTACTGATGTTCCTGGGGACTGCATTAAGCTCATCACTGTTGAAAACAATGTCTGTTAAAAGTACCCAATTACACATTCCCTTGATTAAATTTAATTTTGGACAAGGAAATGCATAATACCCAGAAAATTCAATAGTGGTAGTAAATCAGAATATCTGTTTTTGTTACTCTTTTATATAGTAAACTGCTAAAGATAAGTTTGTTTAAAAAGCATAATTTCAATAAGCATAGTAGGACAAAATTAAGGTAAGAATGCAGTAGTTTGGAAGGATAGCTTATGAACTTGTATAGCACATCATTCTGCAAAAGAAGACACATGGTTGGGTATCAATCAGTGTTCTTATGTGACATGCATAAAGCACCATTAATGTAATCAAGCTGTAGCTAACCCTTTTAAAAAATATCATCTGCTTACAAATTCCTTACCAAATTCAGAGCAAATAACTTTTCAACTTTTCTAGCTACCAATGTTCACAGCTGTATCTTACTGAAAGAGCAGCTTCTGTCTTTCCGTGGGCAGTTGCCTTAAAAAAGATGGAATCATAAATTAGTTTATACCTTTCGATTACTGGATTACATTCAAGGCTTAGAGCCGGACCTAGGAATTCCTGCTAACACCATTCTGAAGAGTCCTTACTTCCAGAAGACTGTGCTTGTTTGCCAGGCATTGCTTACTGTCATAGTTAAAGCACGCCCAGTGCTTTAGTGTTACTAAAGAACAGGAGCGTTGGGTGAAAAAGCGAGCAGCATTCCTTGATGCGAGCATATGGCCTGAATACTGTAATGTTGAAATATGTGATTTTTAACTTTAGCCACTAGATGTCCTTTGAGTTTGCAAAAGTCCCCTGAATGCCATTAGGAGCACCTCTGTACCTTTGCTTAGATCGTAAACTTTCAAATTCTAAGGTTAACATTTTAAGCCTTTAAAATTTCCTAAAGCTGTAGTCTGAGATGGTAAGAAGCATTTTTTTTAAAGCTTTGGAGAATATACCTGAAAAGAGCCTGTTTTATCTATCTTATCAGATTTTTCTCTTTTCATCGACCTTTCCGTTCTGTGTTTCCAATGCTCTTACGTAGTCCACATTTGTGAGGAAACTATAGGACAGAAATTTTGCTGGGGCAAGCAAAAGGGAAAAAGCTATAAAAATATTTCCCTCTCTGTTCTGAACAAAGTACAGAATGCTGGGCATTGCTTAATGTATGGCAGAGTAAGTGCTAAACATTCCCTGTTGCTGGGAGGCTGTTGCTTGGAGGTGGCTAGAATTTCTGAGCTACAGCTTAGGTCTGTTCCCTTCTGCTTTTCCTATCAGTTTTGAGGAGATTTCATATCCTTTTTGTACATGCCGCCATCCTTGTAGGGAACAGCACATCATTCTTCAAACCCATTAGTGCAAGATGTTCACAGGCAGAGTAAGGTGCTGCCCTGTAAGATGGTTGAGTTTGACCCATAATTCTGTAATTAAACCTATTAATGCTAGGCTTTTATGTCTGTTGTGCACCATGCTGTTTCATTGCTTATGCTGCATAACAGCCTTCTCCCAGCCTTCATTTAACTTCTGCTTGATTTAGAGCATAAATGTTAGAAAGTTTTTTGATGAATGTATTTTTTTAAAATATAGCATACATAGATTCCTCCTCTGTATGTATAGCATACAACAGAGATTTCAGAGTTTGCAGGGAAGTTAATAGAGCTGTTAAGCCTTGATTCTGCTGTGTCTTATTGCTGGTAATGTAGAGCTTTGAGGGATGGGAGCTACTGGGTGAATTATGCTGCAAACAGGGAATAGCCAGTCTGGAGCTAGTTGCTGTGTTTGGTGTCTATGTGGCTTTACATATTTGAGCACCAGGCTCCATGTCACCTTCTCCAGCATTTGCTGTGTCCTCTTCCTGGCTTTCAGTGAATGGAGCTATGGTCTTTACTGATTTCTGACAACCTGGGAAGCAAGAGCTCTGAGACCTAAAATGTTCTGGCATCTTGGAAACTCCTAACTTCTCCGAAACAAACAAACAAACAACAACAACAAGAAAAACTACTAACCACTAAATCCTTCTTAGAGTATACCTGTTCTCTGTGCCTAAGACTGTCACACATAAAGATTGCTGTGATTTTGAGTAGAAGAAAGAAAAACTTCACAAAGCAACATAAAAATCATTTCTCCTCTTTTTTCTTGTCCTCTTTTTTTTCCCCGCCCCCTTCCCCTCTCTCTGTGTTTGACTGTAGTTCTGGACACATCCACAAAGGTATTAAGGCTCCTCAATTCCCACTAAAATCCTTGAGAAGCAAGGGATGTCATTTGGATTTAGAAGCCTAAATATGCTTTGCAAATCTGTAAAATGGAAAACACAATCTCACTGCAGATAGGCACTTTCACTGTTTGATGGAGTATCAGCATTGCACTTCCTGCCTCTAGCACTCGGGCGACAACATCAGTTTTCAGGCATCAGCTCTCTGGAGGGAGGCACTGGTTTTCCCCAGACCATACAAGAAAGCAGTTACCAGTCAAATTAAGAGGAAAGCTGAAACTAACTGAAGAATCATCTGGCTTGTAACTTTGCAGAGACAAACAGGAAGAGTGGTGAACCTGGGCATATTTTGTATGTTACCCCTGTGCCCACTCTCTCTTTCTTTTGGCAGAACAGAAAACCACCTTCTTTTTTTTTTTTTTCTTTTTCTCAAGGAATTAGGAAAAGAGATAAAGGTCATGTTGTATGCTGCAGTGGAGCATAAAACCCCCTAATGTAAGATGAGCCTAGTGAACAAGGCGCTGGATATTTACACAGCACACCAGATACTACTCTGCAGTGCTTACTGCGCAGCTTGGAAGTTTTACAGATGGGAATCCAGATGCAGTGGGATTAAACAGCTTGCCAAATACCCTTGGGAATCTATAACGAAGTTAGGAGTGAAACTCCATATATCCTGAGTTTCAGCCTGTATTTTTTTTACCAGACTCTAATTCACGAAATTCTAAACTTTAAACTATTGAAATTGTGCTTTGTTTAATCACAGAATGGTTGAGGTTGGAAGGGACCTCTAGAGATCATCTAGTCCAACCCCCACCCTGCTCCAGCAAGGACACCCAGAGCATGGGGCACAGGGTGGCATCCAGGCGGGTTTGGAAGATCTCCAGAGAAGGAGACTCCACAGCCCCTCTGGGCAGCCTCTCCCAGTGCTCTTGCACTCTCACAGTAAAGAAGTTCTTCCTCCCATGGAGATGGAACTTCCTGTGTTTCAACTTGTATCCATTACCCCTTGTCCTGTCACTGGCCACCACCAAGAAGAGTTCAGCCCCATCTTCTTTACATCCTCCCCTCAGGTACATGTTGATAAGATCTCCTCTCAGTCTTCTCCAGGCTAAATTTGATTAAGAAGACAGATGCTTTTCAAAATTAAAATTAGCACAAATTGTTGGGTTTACGTCTAAGAGTTAGTCTGAGATAGAAGGGAAAGCTTATGAACATAGGCTCTGATGTAAGCTTTTTGTCTTTCCTCTGAGACTCACAACAAATGATTCTGGGAAAGCCATGCCATAAATGTTGTGACTCAATTACAGGTACTAAATCTATGAGTCTGAACTTATTAATCAAAATTATGTTTACGATCTAGTGAATCAAAATTATCTTTGTGATCTGGTAGCAGCCTAATGTGGCCAGTGTACATTTTCATGCGCGAGCTGTGGAAGGGCTTTTCTGCAAGCAGACTATTTATCTTCCCACCTGACCAAAGATTCTGGATGATAATCCAATTCCTCTCACTCTCTTCCAGGCTTTCATTAAAGCCTACCTTGGGAAAAAAAAAAAAAAAAAAAAAAGATTGATGACATGATCTCTGCAGATCTGTTCCAGCCTTGGAATATGATATCATCTAAATATCTTTCGTTTGTATATTCTCTCCTAAATTTGCTTTAGGGTGAACTTATTCCTTTCTTTTATCTTGGTTATTTTTCAACATATGCTTAAGAGAGATAATAATAATTATACATAACATAATACATAATGCTACATAGTCCTGTAGCATTTATTTACCAATGATAATGTACAAATCTTAAAATAAAATAGTAAGCAAAAAAAAATTAAGAAGTTGTTGAAAGAGCACTCTGAACATATATTTTTAAAGCTGCTCTACTCTATTATTGCCTTTTTATTTATTTATTTATTTTCACCAAAATGTTTTATAAAGCTCAGGGCTCCATCCACTGCATTAAGGTGTCTCAGCGCAGGAGTGTAGGTCTGACTGATTTCTTTTCTTGCCACAAACTAGCAAATTTCCACATTGAATACTTTGTTGCTTTCTTGTATGTTCAGTGAATCTTGTTTGTGTAACTTTGTCGAATATGCTGGCCAACGTGTTCAGCAACACTTTTTTTTTGTGTGTGTGTGTGTGTGTGTGTGTGTGTGCATTTAATTCATCTTTTTTATCTTGGATCCTCTTTTTTCCTCTTTGTTGTGTTCCCCCTCCCCACCCCCAGTTGTCTCCTCTTGTCTGCCTGCTTTAAACTCTGTTCCTGTATTTGCTTTCTCTTTTTCTTGTCACCCATGAAGTATAAAACCTTTGGAATCAGTGAGCTGGAAACATTTGCTTACAAGGTTTCCTGAAGAGGGATGGAATTGAGGATGTGTTCACACACTTTGCAGAACTGAGACCTTTGTAGTGTGTTTTAGAGGATTCTTTAGAACCTGAAGATTACTGTTTTATTGCTTATTAATTTGCTTGTTTCTTACTGATTGGGTTATTAATTATTTCATTATAATATTTATTTAGCTGTGGAAGGTGAATTGGCTTTATACGTCGCATAGATGACCATATACCAGGTATGGAAGCAACTGAACTTCAGAGTAAGTTATGGGCAATGGGCCAGGTTTTCAAAATAGCTCAGCAGCTACACTTGAAAACCAGAGTTCTCAGAGAGCTCCCATTCTGGGTGCAGTGCTGGTTGCTAAGCTCCTGTAGAAATCTGGCAAGCAAAACTTTTAGATACTGAGAACTTTTGGAAAGTTCTCCTTTAAAAAGGACTGCTTCTGAAACACAGGTGTGTATCAAGGAAGAGGAGGAAAGTTTGAATTTTGAGGCAATGTTGAGTTATAGGTATTTTCTTGGGCAAGTTACCGAGAGGAGGAAACTTTGCAGCAATGCTAGGCTGGCTTCCAGGAAGGCTCAGGTTGCTAAATCTTATGGGCATTTTAGAGAGACTCTGCTTTTTTATCAGTGAAATAAGTAGTGACCCAATTCATTCTTTCTTGATATTAACAATTTATCTTAAAAACCTCTCTGTTATTCAGAAATGCATTTTGAACTCAATAATTACAAAAACTATGCAGAATCTGTGTTTTTATATTCATATGGATTCCCAACATAACCACTGGCTGCCCTCTTAGTTTTAAACATCTTTATTGGTTTGTAAGTTTGTGTAATAATTCTCTTCGACCTCACAGCTCTGAGCTTTTTCCTTTAGTTGACCTGTTCCTCAGTCTGCTGCAGAAACAAGGTTATGCTCTGTGTGGTATTTTAGTTCTGCAGGTGTTTTAAGGGTCAATGGAAAAAAAGCCTCCCACGTGGGTGATGGGGATTTCCTCTGCAGCAGTCATGGGCAGGGCTCTGGTAAATGCTTGGTTTGACAGACACAAACAATTTTCTTTCCTTCTTGGCATTGCTAGACTCCTTTACACTCTTCATGTATACACGTAGTATAGTAAAAGCATAGTACGTTTAGTCCATTCCAGCATACACAGTGATAGTAAATGCTGATCAAGTTACACAGATCTCATATTCCTCACTGCTGTGTCTCTTGTATTGTAGCACAGCAACTTCCTGATTTCTCACTGTTTTGTCTATTGCAGCCTCTTGAAATTTAACAGGAACAGTTAGGACAGACCTTACGTGCTTGTTGTTGTTGTTGTTGTTTCACAGTATAGGACTCTGCCTCTTGAATTAAATAAAAATCTCCAGCACTCATTAACACAGACTTGCTACTCATAATTCATAAGCTCTCATAATGTTCAGTAGATGGCAGTGGTACACACATCCATATGCGATCTAACTTAAAGTGTTGTTTTACCTAGCAGCACTTCCGAAGACTTAGATCCTTGCCACAGCACTGTGATAAGGTAGATTATGGCATCACTTTTCCAGAATTGAAGATTGAGGCAGCCAAAGTGTGTCCCAAGGTATAAAAGAGAATAGGACCAGACCAAAATCCATTTCTGTGAGTTGATTGAAATGGTAACTTTATACATGCAGTTTCCAGGAAGAAAACAGCCTGAGTGTTTCAAATCCCACAGTCTTGCACAAAACTGTGCTCTGAAACTGTCCTTTACTCTCGGTTTCCCAAGTGCATTGGGCAAAAGTCTACTATCACACCAGTGTATCTGTAGTGACTTCATATCACAGTCATATTGCTGTAGTCAGCCTCCAACTGACTGTGTGCAGCATCCCTTAATTATCTGCAAGTTACCACAGAAATCTCACAGGCTGCAGTTAGCTGGAGACCAGACCCTCTTCCTTGCACCTTGCATAGTCATTTGATGGGCTGCTAAGAGCTTTCCCACAATGTTTCTTTTCTTCAGAACCTGACAGCTCGTCCACTGTGTATGCGTTTTTACTAATTTCCCCATTTGAGTCACTGGGGCAGGAAGGGTGCTCACATAGCCCACTTTGACACTTTTCAAATCAAGATTTTATCGCTTGAATTGATTTTCTTTGTTTCTGCAAGATTCGCCTATACTAAAGAAAGCAGGGAAAAAGTAGGAACAAAACAAAGCTGCTTAAAAATGTGGAAATAAAATGTTCCAGTTGAACCTGGTCCAAAATATTTCTGGGAAATTACATTTTGATGTTTTTGACCTTTTAGAAATTCCAAATCCGTTTGAGAATACACATTCCCTACGCTGCTCCGATACTTGAGAGAAAAGAGTACGAAATACAAACCAAAACACTATGTTCAAAGATCCTGCTTTCTCACACTGCCCAGATTACCTTGTTGGGACTTCATGATGTTTCCCAAGTACATTTTTTCCCAATGCAAGAGACTGTATGGATTGTGTTTCCTGACAGGATCATATCTGAGGCATTTGAACTGTCGTTCTGCTTGGCACATGGGATCGTGGTGTAAAAGAAGAGACACAATGTAGGCCTACACATAGGCCCACCTGGGAGGGAATTTGAAGTGGAAAAGAGATGAGTCTTCTATGCTGTGAGTGAGACCCAAGGCCTGTTTTAAAATTGCACAAACAAGGGTTAGTAGGTGGCCTAGTAGATGCAGATGGCTGGTAGATGCAGGATTGCATTCACTAGAAGGAGTTTTTGCACAAAGAGCTTGTACTCTTCAGTCACCCCAGCTTAATTCTAGGTATAAGGTTTTCCAGAAATATAAATGATCTGCAGGATCTTGAATTTGTCCATGATGACTGTAAGATCCAACACCGAGGAGGGACCATCAAGTATCAATCCAGCTGCTCCTTCAGAACACTGTCGTTCTCCAGTGGGTTCTGTGTAGCCGGTGGCTGGCTTGGGTAGCCTAAGGCATCTCCTACCACTCCAAATGCCCTTATGGGTGGCCAACTAAGTTAAGTTCACACTGTTTTTTTCTGAACGCTACCAGGGAGTAAAAATCTTCAAAGGCTTCCCAAGGTGGACGTACTGAACCGAGGCACACCAAAAGAGAGGCACGCAGAATCGCTGCCTTCCACCTGAAATCCTGGAGCTAGCATCGATCCAGCTATTAACACTTTGTGTGTTTCTTACGGTTGTGATTAAGAGCTGTTCACATGATAACAGGGAAGCAGATGTCATGACTACAGAAGGAAAGCTCGATGATGACAACCATAACCACAGAAGAGTTCTCTGCACTGCCCAGTTGTAGCCTGGTGCTTGTTTTCTTCAGCAGCAAAAATCTGGTTTAGCTGCTCATCAGCAAAAACATACTAGAGCTAGACAGCATGATCCAAAAACAAAAAACCAAAGGGGTATTTTTTTAACCTCAGTTTCTTCTGCTTTATCACATACATAACCACAGCGCATTTTTGCATCTTCTTTGCAGGTTCCCAGGAGAGCAGCTGCTATAGCGTAGCGTAAGCTTTCTTACTATCCTGGTACTTTTGGCTTCTCTCTACACATCTCTCTTCTCTTTTAGGGCAACATCCTTTCAGCAACATCCTTTCATCCTTCATGTTATGAAGTTACTGACTTCTTTGAATATTTTTTGGCAGACAGTTTAGAACAAATCTTTATCTTGGGTCATCTTAATTTTGTTAACCTGGCTCCAGTTTGGTCATTTCTGATGCTTTTCTCTTTGGGAAAAATATGCTAACAAAAAGGTATTATTACTAGGAGTGCCAGGTTGCTAGTTTTTCAGGCTTTAAAGATCAGATTTTATGATTTTTATTTTTACATTGCATAGTGCATTTGAATATCTCCACAGTTGTACAGTTATTTTAGATAACTCCAAATACATGTATAAAATGTTCCATTTTGTAGATTATTTTTGAGATCTTCTTATCTTATCTGTGACACTCATACAATTCCAAGGAAATTAATCTCTCTTCATAATGTGAAAGATGTCGCTAGTATGTGGGCAGTAAAACTCTGTTCGCAATTTGAATAATTCCTTCAAATAGCACCACACCTTCAGATTCAGCTGAACACACCCAAATCCCTTGTGTTGGTGTGCCTCAGCCAGGTCCCTGTGTGTGCAAATGGCAGGTTTTATACAGAGTCACCTCATCTGTAGCTAACCTGGCAATTGTCTGTGTTTGCATGAAAAGTCAATTTTGCCTGAGGGCCATTTTGAACAATTCTGAAAATATGTTCCTGTGCTGTACCAGCCCCTCAGGCCGACTTGTCACCATGACATGGCTGCTGTTAAGACACAAAGAAGATTAGCTACTTGCTCTATCAACTACTTGGGGATTCCCTACGCGTAGCAGCTTTCCGAATGCCGGAAATCTGTTTTACTGATCCTACAAAGCCATCTGCGTTGGAGGGTCTCACATGGCAGTGTGACCAAGAGAATATAGCAGTGTGTGAATATGTGTGTATATACTGAATATTCAGTAAATATATGGGTGCAAGTGCAAGGTTACTCCAAAGAAAAGGCAAAGAACTAGACCAGCCTGCTGCTGACTATGAGCATATGGACAGCTCATGCTGTCCACACACTGCTCATGCTTCTGAGGCATGTTTAGTTCACGGGCAGCCCTTTGTGTTGATAACTGTGGATTACACACAATAGAGGCAGGGACAGCATTTGGTCATTACCTCTACTACTCTGGTGAGGAATTTCAAGGCCAAATTTAGTGCAATAGTACACTGGTCAAAGAACTACCTAATGAACTATACCTCCGACATGGGTCCAGTTGTGCAGCCTGTGCTGAATTTAGTTTTGGAGAAACATCTTGTCAGCTGTGCTGAAATTCTCTGTGCTTTCTAGTAACTAAAGGAGATGGGTTTTTTTGCCCAAAGCATATGGGAACCAAAATGTACCTTGGATACAAAGGGGGCACTGTTATCATTCATTCGTGCAGTCTGTAAATGAACAGGAGAGAGGCACAGGCAACGTTTATGGTCACAACTCCAGCTGATTCAGTGGCTGAAACAGCTTGTCGTGAGTGCTTACCCCAGGTGTATGGGCAGTCTGGACATATGTATAATTCAGTGGTGTCCTATTTTGAGCTGTCAGTATAGAGCAGGATGAGGCTTTCTGAATGACTTGGTGCTGAAAAAACGCTGCCATATTGGGGTTTTAGTTCATTTTATTTTTAATCTTAATGGATTCTGTCTCTGAATTCATACTAGCATATTTTCTCTTGTCTGCCTTTTTAGTTTTTTTTTTAATTTGGTCCATCTCTGCCTAATCTTCCAGTAAGTAGAAGTAAAATTGTCAGTTGCATTACCTCAGATAAGTTCTACTCAATATCTTTGAGGAAGTTTCTTTTTCAATTTCACATTAAGCCTTAGCTTTGCAATTAAAAACAGGATTAAATAAGTGCACAAAAAGGCATATACTGTCTCAGTCCAATGTTGCAAGCTAGTATTTAAGTTGATATCTCTAAGGGGTGTTGATAGTATTACACATAAATCTAAATTTATTCCAAAAAAAACAATCTAGACGAAACTTGAAAAATTTTAGAATCATTTGGGAACGCACTCTTCTTATGTTTAAGCCACAAGAAATTTCACCTGTTAGCCTGAAGACTGCTACCTTAATTCTATCCATGTTTCAATATGGGACCTAAATGTCAATTATATTTGCACCACATTTTTTAAGAATATTTCCTTGAATTCTTTTTGTGATCTCTTTTTTTTTTCTTTGAGAATAAATGTCAGTCTCAATCATGAATATCATACAGATATTGCCAGAATTCATGCTACCTTAAAAAAGAAGAAAAAGAAAAAGAAAAAGAAAAAGCCACCAAGGAGCTCCCTTTTGCCCTGTCTAACCAAAGATTTTGAGTGGGATCATCAGCTAGATCACCATAAAGTTGCTTGACTGATACTAAAGAAGCTATGCCAATTTACACCTTTTAAGGGTCATTCATTGCATTTTGATGATTTTTTGTCTATTCCATATTCATCTTGGATATAGAAACATTAACTTCTGTAACCTATCTGTAAGTCATATTTCAAGCCTATGTTCATTTAATTTATTGTTTCTTGCTCTTCCTCCTTTAACTTTTTTCTTTAGCACTCCAAATATCCCTGGGTACACTGGCAAGGTTCATTGGACAGCAACCCACCCAGCCAATTCTAATGTTCCATCAACAACCCCATCGATAATTGCACGAATGCAGGGGTAAGTATGAGGTATAGTTTTCAGCTTGTTCAGAAAGATTATAGAAAAAATCTTAATTTCATTAATTAAAGAACAATTAAATATTAAGCATGACATTTCCTTGGTTTAAAAGATACAGCGCAGTGAGCATTACGTATCTACACGTGCTAAATCAGCTTGTGATTTTAGGATTTTTCTGGAACTTCGTCTTAAATTATGATTTATAAAATGTGGATTATTCCTACACTGATAAATCTCTCCTCTAGCCACGGTGGCAAAATCATGACTTAAGTGATCATATTTTTGATTGATCCCCATGTGTTTTGAAAGAGTCGCATGTATGTCAAAGCTAAAATATGTCAGAGGAAAACGGTGGTATTCCAAAATGGTGTTGGCAAACCCTTGTGAAATGGATATGTGCTATACAGAAAACAGTTGTTAAAGTGAGGTGGATTTACTCCAAATGCAGTGAGGGGGAAAGCATGCCATGCCCTCACACTGATGCATCCCCTCTGAACAGGAAATCATAGCCCCTCGTCTCTACTATGGCTACCTCAGGAACCAATTTAATGCTTATTATTCTTTCTTGCTTTTCCATGCAGGGCTTGTTAAAACTGCAAGCCACGTTTTAGAAGTATTTAGGTGTCCTGTTGATTTCAAAGGAGCTGGACACTTCAGGACAGCTGAAAAGACACTTTTCCTTGTTAGTACATAGAACTCCAGAAATGAGTGTAGCTTTAAGCTTGAGAGTAGCTTAAAAACTATTTGTTTCTCCTCTCCTTTGTGTTTTTGTCCTTTCTTAGATCCTGATTTCTTGTTTTTCAGAGTGACACTATTTCCACATATTCCTGAGATATTTTTTCTTCCATTAAATTGCCTAATCGGCTTTAGGATTCTGTTCACAACTCATCCTGCTTCTTTTTCAACACTTCCCATGAAGAATGTCCAGAAATGGCTTGAGAAGTTTTAGGGAACTGCCTGGCTTTTAAAGTGTTTCATCACTGAGCAAAATGCACTGACTTCCATATCTGCTTTCCACTATCCTTCTACCTCTGCTTTCTATCTCTTGTGGTTATACTTAGAAAAGAGACTTTAACCTCTAGCCTCAGCAGAGACCTCTAGTTTGCTGGTGACACAGAGTGAAAATACACAGCAGAGTTTTGAGGTCCTGTAGGCTAATAAAGCTGAGAAGCAGAGAAGCCTCATGCAGACTAACTTGCTTCTAAATGTCACAGACAGAAGGAAAAACACAAATACATCTTAGCAGATGTCACTGGCAGCCTTCAGACAGATGCAAGATCAAGAGCAAAAAGGTGTCATCTAAGAAAGGAAAATGTATATGTTGCTTCCTTTACTTTCTACAGGCATTTGTGTGGGTGTAGTTTGTAGTGGATGAATTTTCTTAATTTTGTAGTAGATGGTAAGAATAGGGGTTTTCTTGTCTGCTAGTGGAGCCTCTCTAGAACCATCGCAGAAAACTCTGACTTTTTTTTTTTTTTTTTTTTTTTTGAAGAAGGGGGTATAGGAAACATGTAGAGGGTATAAGCTCACCAAAAAGTTGTACACCAGATTTTACTGCCTTTTTTGGGGGCTGAATGATAGGTGCCCCTGAGGGTAGTACCACTGGTTTTCAGATGGCAGCAGTCCTATTTGACTTTCACTTGGACAACTTATGGAGTAAGACAGTATTCACTGAATTAGGATTGAGCGTCATTGGCCTTTGTGGATCTGTTATGTAAAAATATTACAGGTACCGAGAGTTTCTCTCCATAGTGTTAGTGATGCCCACAAAGGAGAAATTCTTAATGCTTGGTTCTTCTCCTTTGCCCAATCAGTGATAAACATCCTGCTCATTTCAACAGTCACAGGCTCAGTTGGAATGAAGTGGGAAGATAAAGACATGAGAGCTTAGTTTTCGAATTTGGGGCTCAGACTTTAATTCACCTCCACATGCTTTTCACATGGGAGGTTTTTCATTCTTACTGCTTTTAAAACAGTGACCCATTTATTTTCTCTCCCTTTGATCATTCTCAAGCTATGATTGTAATAATTTCCCGGAAAGTAGCAAGGTGTTCTGTCTGTTGGATATTTCTGAATCTGCTTCATCTGACGTGTCTACAAAATATGTCCAGCCTCCTGAAGACAATTATGGATATCAGACGGAGCCTCTGCTCTCCTGCTAACATGGTCTAATAAATGTTCCTGTCAAAAGGATCAGCAGCGTTAGATAGACCAGGCAGCACTCAGCCACTTCTGCCCTGTGTTTCTATTGCATGGAGTTTCAGCAGTATGTGGAGAAAAATCATTTATACCTATTATATGGTTTCAAAAGGATTGTATAGGGTACAGCAGATACCCAATTTCTTCATCTTTGACTATAAATAGTGTTTTTATAAGTCAAGCTTTATTGCTGTATTTTTACTTTATTTATATTTCTAGGTAATCCCAAGTGAGAAAATAAGGTTTCAAAGTCCTTTACTGCAATTAAATTCTGGGAGCATTATCTAGCTTTTAAAGAAGACAGAATGTTTTATGTTTTGTTTCATATTTTGTTTAAATGAACTGTCTATTGGTACCCCAAAAATACAAATCTATTTGAGCCACCAGTAGTATAAAAATGTCATGGCCTCATAATGATTAGTATAATACTGAATTTAGTTTGGTTTTAGAGACAAGGATGGTAAACTTTCAGTAAGCTGCTTCAGGGACCTTCAGATATATGGGACATTTCAAGAAGGAATGTAAGGACAAAAGAAAATCAATGTCTTTTGGAAACTGAGTGGTGCCTTGGGTGCCCTAACATAGTCAGAGCTCATGGCCGTTTTCTACAGACTGCATGCAGGTTAATTGTGAAGCAACTGTGTGTGTCCAAGAAAGGTTGGAAAGAGGCAAGAGCGGAACATGCCTTTCTTACAGCTGTGTTGATTTGTCTTTCAGCACATGTTAGATAAATCCAGAGACTGAGAATTAAAGCTTTTATAAAGAATTTCCCAAAATGGTGGAAGTCCTTATACAATTGAATATTGTACATTGTTAATATTCTCTGAGACCAATGGGCATAACTGTTTATAGAGTGAGGGGGATGAAGGTGTGGATGTTTAGCAATAATGTAATTTAAAAATTTAAATCTTTCTTTTTCTGTCTTTTTGTAACTGCAGATACATAGCAGAGCATGGACACTCAACTCAATACAATCACCAGGGTCCTTTCTCCCAAATGCTTACTCCAGTTAGTCCTCAGAACTCTTTCAAAAAGATACCACAACAAACTATTAAAGTTTAAGAAGCATCAGACCTTTTTACCTGAGTAGTAGGGAGCCTCGGTGTCTGAAAGTGAGGAGGAAGGAAATGTGTGGAGATGCGTGGATATTTTAAATGCATAACAAAAATAAAAAAATGCAGAAGTGGTTGGTCTGGGTAGTCCTTACTACATTGGGCTCATATCTATGACTTGCTAGCATTGATAGTTAAAACCTAACAACCAGGGAAACAAGGGAAGTCTTAAGTCTAAGCTAGAACACTTGCTGTCATCTTACTGGATTTCTGTGGTTATCAAGATAGAAAATGATGCTATAGGAATTATATCAATTGACATAAATGTTTGTAATATATGCATACAAACAAGTGTATTGATTGCTAATTTTTACTAGGAAAAACAATACAGAGCAACAGTACTTCTCACCAACTCTCCTAAGCGTGGCTTGCAAAGAGAGCTAAGTGTCACACAGTGAGATTTTAAAACCTGCCAGTTTTGGCTCTCTGTGTATCAGTAAAGAAAAGGAGTCAGGTTATGATCTCTAGTCTGGAGCTTAGTTGATGTTATATGCGGCTTGCATCCATGCTTTAACTCTCTCTTGAAAACAGTTAAATATGAAGGCCCAAGGGCCAATACTCAAGTCTGTGCCTTAGACCTTGGATTTTCTGTTGCATTAGAAAAACAGCATGCGCAAGTCGCATCCACGAGAGGGAAGACCAAATGTGACTTTCAGTTCAGGGAGATGTAGTCTGCTCCGTGGGCCAAAATATTTCAAATTGTTCATCTGAATTTTGGCTGCCTGAGAACTTGCTCTAGATTTTCAGTCCTGGGGTCTCTGGTATTAACCAAATCATCTGTATTGCTACTCAGCTACGTCTCTTGCTTGTCTGTTTTTTGTTTGTTTATTTTCCAAAACAGACTTGTGAGGGGTACTATAAATACAACCTATTTGTAAGATATAATTGTCCCATAGCCAGTTAAGGGGCAATCTGTGAATGATTATAAAATATACCAATGGTTACAGACCTTTCCAAGGCCCATTCAAGAGTAGAATGAGACTCGTAGGAAATGCTGGAGAGTAGGGAATATAAACCACAGAGCCGGGAGACAGCAAATCCATGAGAAATCCATCTCTCTTCTCGAAATCCTACATCTTTGCCACTAGCTCCCACAGACTAGACCCTCAACAACTATAATAGGAATTGAACATCCAAATCTCAGCCACAAGGGATATATGTGTCCCTGAGGCACAGAAGCTAAGCAAGAGGAGCACTGATGCTAAGGTGTACAATTTCTCTTGATAAAACTGCAACAGATGGTTGACCCTAAAGAAAGATGCCAATTCTTGAAATGTCAACACAGAAACCTTACCCCTTTTAACTGTCTGTGTTTTCATCATGCACAAAGCTCTAACACCATATTTTTTGAAGAGATGCCAAAACTGTTCCCATCTAATGTTTTCTCGGTACGCGCGCAATTAGAGCACATACAACAGCACGTGCACAGGTACAGGTACAGGAAGCATGTAGCCTACCTCTCCCTTTCCTGCTTATCCATATTAGAGCTGCACATGTACTTAAGTTGGTGAATCTTCAGATAAAAACACTCTTTTGTAAAATTGCCCTATTATGCCGTACTGAATTATTATGTACCATATAAAAATATCTGCAGGTTTGTTAATGGTGACGAAGGCTATGGTGCTCTATGCTTGAGAAAGATTCGAATCTTTCAGAACCCCAACTCTGCAGTGCAGACAGAATGATCCTGCTTTGGGTCAGAATGTAGGAGCTGTCTTTGCGCAATGGAATTCAGCATCACAGGCTATATCTTGAAGAGAAACTTAAATTCCGTTCAAACTAGCAGTTGAAAACTGATTACATTTCACACCAGCAGTGGGCGGAGAGCACTAACTGTAAAGAGAAATGTGATTGCTTGAGTACGTTCAGATGGGATGTTTAGCTCATCTCTACTTTATGTACAAAAGCATTTTACACAGAGCATAATTAAAGCACAGGAATCTAAAGAGATGGAAGCTGTGTTTAAAATGAGACGGGTCCTCAGCTGCAAAACTCAGCATAGTTTCCTCTGACTTTTCAGATCAGGTAAGATTCAGGATCTCCACGTTTAATGTGTGAGAAGTCTCTTAGATGGACCAAAATTGTAAAAAAATTAAAAACTGTTTTACACTTTTCTGTACTTCTAGATCAAGCTGAGGAAACATTAAAAAAAAATAAAAATAAAAATAAGGAGGAGGAAAAGTATTTTTAAAAGTCAACTTCTAGTTACTTTCAGTTTCTTTGAGACTTGAGCACAGCGCTCCTGGGCTTAAACAGCAAATGGAAGGGAAATACTTGTATCTAAACCATGAAGTACTCATTTTATTTAAACTAATTAAAACCATAAAAAGTATGCTTGAAATCTTTTTTTCTCCTAATGAAGTTCTTACAATTTTAACAAAATCCATATTTTGATCATAAAATTATAGGACTATGTTCCTTGAAACCACAAGCAGGGAAAATTTTCATATATTGAACTGACTGCACTGCTGCTGTTAGCAATGACTTCAGGGGACTCTTCACATGTCAACTCTAGAAATAGCACCAGTTGATTTAATCTGATCCTTTCTAGATTCTTGTGGTTGGTGGCATGGTGTATTGGGTATTGTTTTAAAACATTCTGACTCTTCCACGCTACGCTTACAAGAAGGAAAAGAAAAAAGAGAAAAAAGAAAAACTAACATGTCCTTTCACCTGTTACTTTGGCACGTGCTAAAAAGGATATGAAAGAGAACTGCTGTTAAGGAATCTTAGTTTTGGCCCCCATTGGAACCCAGTGAACAAACTACTGTACTTAGTGGGACAGTTTCTCCCTTACACGTTAAACACTTTGCTGAATCATAAATGCTCTTAATCTATATGTGGCATTCATTTTTTTCATCAAGCAGTGAAATTTAAAGTTATTACAAATAATTTTGGAATCTTTTAGTTACAACATCAACACCTAGATGAACAGAAACAGAGTTGGCTTCCGGTGTGTAGTAAAACTACTGAAAAACAATGCTGCTCAGAGAGAAATGGTTTCCTGGCGAGAATTTAGGTGGTTTTCTTCCTGAAACGATCTTCCGAAGCAGATCATTTATGCCACGCAATATAGTTGCTACATTTGTAGCTTGTTTCACAGAATTTCCTTTTTAACGAGCTAGTTTTAGAAGTGAATTGATCCAAATTCATTTTGTATGAAGTAATTGTTAGCATTGTGACTGTGCTTTTAGCATTAAGACTTCAATGTACACAGTGAATAAACATGTCTTAAATGATTCTATTTGTTTCTAAACATCCCTAAACAATATCTGTATTTCTTGTATGCACAAAACTATTAAAAGCTACATTTTTTGCACTATGCTGAATGGATTGTTCGTAAGAAACATTTTGTCATGGAAAAATGCGATAGAGTAGAACAATTATCATAAGTCTGGCTAAAGTTTATATTCTTTTTTAGAGTACATTCTCCTCTCTCTTCCTTCTTTCAAGTCAAGGATCAGAAATATGCATTTAAGAAAATATATTTTCCTTTGGCTTGTTATTTTATTCCTAATGCTTCTCATCTGCCGTCTAGTAAAGGTCATAGAAATATTAATGTACTTCCAAAGCAAGAAGACCAAAAAGCTGAGCTTTCAACGTAACTTAGAGTATGGTGATGCAAATTGCAAAAAATCAGTGGCCTGTATCTTCTCACAGAATTATTTAGTAATGAATATACCAAGTGAAAGAGAAATGTCTGTTGGGTAAACAGCACACATACACATGTGCATGGTAGGAAAATAATATGATATAAAAAGGCTATGTAGATTCTAGCCTGAAATCTTGAAAATGACTGGAGAAAATAAGGTACTTAAAGAGGAGAGAGAAATAAAAAGCATATCATAATTGTAAAAATTATTTGGTTTCACTGTAGCTGGAAGCATTTTTTATTTAATAAAATGCAATTAAATATCATGATTAAATAGACAGTTTATATTGCCATGGAAGTTATCTGGGAGCTCAGATATCCTTTACTGGGAAAAGCCTGGGAGTGCAGAGGAGAAGAAAAGTCTGAGGGTTCCCCCTCAGCTGGTGGCTAAAAGCTGCTGGTTTGGGATGTGTCTCTCAGCTACTGCCGGCTTTTCTCTCCCCATGGGAATGCCAGACTCAAGGATCCTATTGCACAGGCTGCAAACTGCTGTTTATGCCTTATCTCTGCTACCATTAAAAAGATAATAATCAGGTTCCATCTTTTAAACCAGCGGCAATGTGCAGCTCCCTGGTGTCACTCTGCATGAAACAAATATGTATGCGTAAATGCTATGCAAATTCATTAATTTAGGAGTTTGCCTTCAATTTCTTCAGCATTTGCACAACTGTAACGCAAAATGAAGTATCTAGCACTTTCTAATAAAGATCTATAACACACATGAGTAGCAGTGAGGAGTTCAATGAAACTATTCATATGAATAAAATGCTGCTTGTGCAGCTTCTCTCATCTTTGATGTGGCCCTTTGATTCAAGAAATTATCCATATTTAAGAAAGTGCTTACAGACAAAGCTGAGCACAAGTGCTTTGCTGGCTCTGTTTTAGTGCAGTATATACCTTGCTGGATGCTCTGGTGTAAATCTTCTGACTTATGTCTATGACGGCTACCAAAAAAAATAAAGATCACTTAAACTCATTTAATACCACTTAAACTAGATTACTGTTTCATTGCTGACAGGAAGTCTCATAATATGGAAATACAGCAGTTTTTCAGTAGAGCAAGGATGTATTTATTAAATCCAGCTGTATCCTTCAACCAGAACCTTTGACTATTCAGTCAGTCTGCTATTTATAAGTTTCTCACCCCTTAAAAATTAAGCTAAACTAGTAGGAACTCCATGTATTTTGAGGGAAAAAAAAAAGGCCAAAATGTTCTATGCAGGGTGAAAAGAAATTATCAGATGATAAAATTGTTAGCAGCTTTCTAACATGTTCAGTTTTCTGATGAATGCCAGTTCAACTAAGGAGGAAAACCTAAGATAGCGAAGAAGTCCAGTCCAGCTAAGCAGACACAGATGTGGGAGTTAGTTAGGGCTTCCACCTTACCTATATCATGTGCTCACTTCCCTTTGCCTCCACCTCCCTTCCCTTTTAATAGGGGAATAAGAGCTGCCTCGTGCTGCTCTTCACTTAGGGAGCTCAAGTAGGAAAAAGGACAAGACCTAAGTGGAGTTATTATTATTCTTTGCCAAAATTAAAATGGAAACTGATTTCTTTTCTTGCAAGCTCCACATACCTCTTGCTATCTCTCTGTCTAAATCCAGCCTTAACCTGAGGAGCTTTTACTGTGAGATTTCCTACAACTTCCTATGATCATTTCCATATTTTTTTGCTGACAGCTTTCTGTGGGACAATTAAATAATTTGGGTAAGCAGTCACCCCAATCAGAATATTTTCCAGTTAATTAGCCGATCAGATATCAGTGAAAAAAGCATATAATTGTATTAGCCACCATCAGTTTGACACAGTAAATATGCTAGTATGTACACATCTCAAATAATGATACAGTCAGTAGACTGGAAATCTTACTAATTTGTACTTAAAATAATTAGAGGAAAAAAAAAGAGCAATGTCTGGAATAACTGAAGATTTCTTAGAAAGCAAGCAGCATCACATATGTAAGTGATCAAAAAGAAAAAAACTCTAATGTGAGCCTTGATAAGACTGACTAAATGCAAGGTAACTTGAAGTAAACTGCTTGGTTTGTCAGAGAACTGGGCAAGCTCCAAGCAAAATAATAATAATAATGAAAGTAAATTAAAAAATGTGAAATCATTCACTGATGTCAATAGCTGTCAATCAAGCTGCAGCTTTGTAATGGCTATAAGCAGATCCATAGAGGAGCATAAGAGCCTAGAGGAGTGTTCAGATAGAATTTTATTGCTCAAATGCAAAACTGAAATTATTTTTTCTTCCCACGACTCACTGCAAAAGTGCCACAAAATGCTCAGATTCCCAGCTGCCCAGAAGGAACTCTTTGACCTGAAAGTCCCCTAGACACTGAGGTTGCTTCCACACCAGTGATTTAGAACATTTTAAGGTCCATTTTTCTGGACCCAGAAAGCTTGCAACAAAGCAAATAAAGGCACGGTAGCTCAAAACAGCCTGTTCCCTGGGGATTAGGACAGGGTCTTGAAGAGAACAGGTATGGGTAGGATTCACAGCTACAAGAGGAATGATTGCTGCAGATCTCGCAGAAGAATCACAGAGTCTTTACAAGCAAAGAGGCTTGGAAAGGAGCTCTGTAGGTCATGGCAGTATAGTGCTCAAAATGCAGCTGCCTGTGAAGGCAGAGCAGGCTACTCAGGGGCTTGCCCAGTGAACTTCAAAAATCTCCAAGAGCAGAGATATCACTCTGCAGACAATATCTTCCGGTGCAACCCAGCTCTCACTGTGAGCAGTTTTCCCTCATATTTTCTTTGTTGCAGCTCATGGCCATCACTGTGTGTCATTTTGGTTCGCCCTCAGAGAACAGTCTGGCTCCCTCTTTCTCTAACCACCACTTTGAGTAGCTAAGACTGCAATAACACTCCCTCTCCTATGGACTCCTATTTTTTGCTAAAGTTACTCGGTCCCTAAAGCAGAATTCATATGGCATTTAATTATCCAAATCTCTTATATATGTATAGTCACTCTTGCATCACATGCTCCAGCCCCTCTGAACCCACCTCAATAGCCCTCCTCTGGACTGCCTCCAGTTTGGCAATATTGGCCTCCCTTCTGTCCAGCTGCCTTAGGACCATATCTGGCCCTGTTGAATTCTTTTAGGCAGGAGACTATTGAACTTCCCCTATCCCATAGGGCAGAGGTAGTAAAAAGGGATAAAAGAAAGGTGAGCAGCTTCCCTGGGTTACTTTGAAGCGGAAAGTGTACCATGGATTTCCTTTATATCAGCTATGCTCTTTGCTCAAATTTTTCTTTCAAGTGGGCTAATGAAATGTTGTGCTACTGTTCAGCCTTATTTGAAAAAAAAAAAAAAAGAAAAAAAAAAGAAAAATTTCTAGAGAACTGAATAGCAAATAAAAGGTATCTAATGTGAGAGAGATGAGCACCCATCATATTTATAAAACTTTTCCAGGAAGGAAATCCTGTCAACTTTCAGAAGATCCTCATCTATCCAGACATTTCAGTCAGAGCTGTGTTTTTGTATATAATAAATTGCTTCTAGTTGGCTGAAAATCATTTTTTAGCTCTTATCTCTGTGATCGGTTACCTCTGCCGTTCTTTAATGGCCTTCACCTCATTATGCAACTAGTCATTAAAAGCTTAGTATCCAGTACAATGGTAGCTTATGTAAAGTGATCTATGAGAGCTTTATATAGGCTTACCAGCCGCAGCCTTAATTTTACTCATTCGTCTTAATTTTTTGTAATCATTTTTTGTAAAGAGGGTATAATGTCAGGCATGCTTCCCTGCTACTGACAGATCCAATCTAGCAGATAATTACCATAAGGAAATTGATGCTTTAGTGTGCAGGGGAGAATTTAATTTACTCAGACATCCTACAGTACAATGCATTCCAAAAGATATGAGGATTTAAGTTTTTAAGAAATTAAATTTCACTATTTAACATGATTACTTATGTTGAACATCATTAACTAGCTTTTTTTTTTTTTAACTGCTTGATATAATTACAAGAATGGTTATTTGGTCTAAAATCCAAAGTCATCTTTAAATAAGGGTTAAGGATCCATGAAGTAATAAAAAAGGTTGCATTCTTTCTCTCCACCTCTCCAACACCAGCCTTCCAGCAACAGCATTAAAAAATCTATAGAGATTAACTGAGCCAATGCATTCTGTGAACCATAGAATTTTTCCAATGATGTTTTAATAGATCCATTGTTATTAGCCTATTCCACTTCAGTTCCATTGGTCAGGAAAGCCTCTTTAGTGGTATTCACAAATACGAGCTCCTTATAACATCTGAAAAATGATAGAATCATAAAGGAGTGGTTGAGATCCCAGTTAAGCAAGATGATTAACTTCCTTAAGTTTAATTTGGGGCATTGGAGTACTTCCAATGAAATCTACGGGATTCAGAATTAGATTAATTTAATTTAATTAATCTATTTAAAACTGTTTACTCTTCATGAGAAAACTTCCTGTCTAACTTACAGTATTTATACCTGGCAAGAAGGACACATGCGGCACGATCAGGAAAGTATAAAAGGTTGAGTTTATGAAAAAAAAAGAAAAGAAAATCCTGAAATATCCACCAGCTTATTTGCATTGCTCACTGAACTTATTAATTCTACCACCATAGAATTAGGGCAATTGAATTTTGCATACTTGTCCTTACATTTTTTAGAAGCTTTACTAAACATTTTGAGAGGGCTTTTCTAATTTTCTATTTGTTATGAAGTGTAGAGTAAGAGAGGGAAAAAAAAAACATATCAAACTATCCAGTATTTTTAAATACTCTCTGAAGATATCATTCTGGGTTAAAATACTCCCTCTAAGAATAGGAACACGTGACACTTTTAAAACTGTGCTGCCCAGAACCTTGATGTACCTCCCGTTAGGGACTCTGTCAGCACTGGGGGTCTTCGCTTTAGCTGAAACCAAGCAAAGACCAAGTGCTCCCAGATTTCACCAGGAGTCTGATGAGCATTTCCAGGAGGGCCACAGAAGGCTCCTGATCAGATGATGTTTTCTCTTCTTCATTAAAAGATACTCAAACAGTGGTGAGGAATTATTTCAGCAGGGATAGAATAAGGCCAACCCTGAGTGCCATCAATAGTCTGTGCTATAAAACCAGTTTTGTCAAGAGTGTGTTTCTTGTATTTGCAGGCAAAAAGCTGAGAAACTGTAACTAGAAAGAAATTATATGACCCAACATTATTTCCAAAATAATAAAAGGTAAAACCAAGCCATCTTTTATTATAGCTATAAATATATAAGGTAAAACGGAAAGAGCATAATGTCGGTGATGACATCAGCACTCACTACGAAGTAGCTGTTTTTAGAAGAACTGCACTTACAAGAATGCCCCCAAAATGATGAAAAGAGTCAGTACATAACAGCGGAGTGTAGAGGCTGTGAAGCTGTGCTCTTACACAGCCCAAAAGGACTGAACATCACTTGAGTCAAGATCTCCTGCAGGTCACAGCTTACCTGAGGGGGAAGGTTAATGGGGAGGGAGGCAGCAAGAGAATGGCTTGGTAGCTACAAGAGATGTTGCTTGCTGCGACGCAGTGCTTAGCTTATTTCCCTTCAAAGCGAGTAGACCCATTCACTCTGGAAAGCTTTTATTCCCTTCAGTTTTCAAACATAGCCAATTTTCTATTAACCAAATTATTCTACAGGATTTCTTATGGAATAGAAAAACACACACATGTACACCATAGTTTTAAAGGAATAATTCCACTTTCTGAAGCTTGTCAAGACTCTAACATATACCTCTACTGTATAAAAAATGCTGGGCTTTGGGAGTGGGTCCTGCGTAACAATTATTTACCCAAACACTTTAAGGTTGATCTGTATCTACTTCAGGAGGGAGGCATTGGCAGGAGAGAAGTTGGGTGGTTGAAGAAGGTGTGAGCATCTCCTGTGTAGACACAACCAGTCTTCTTTCCTGTGAAAAAAAATCTTTTTTTGGTATTTTTGTATTTATTTTTTTTAATTCACATGGAGGAGCGTATTTTCCTCTTCCCTCACACTCAGAGCAGAGTCTCACCTCCTATTTCCAAAAAGGCTCAAAGGCCAGGCATGGAAATTTTTAGCCTGCAGGGTGAAAGTTTGAGCGGGTGGGTGACTGAGAAGAGTAGGTTTAAGTGGAAATTATTATGCAACCTCAGTGGAGACACATAAGGGGAGATTGCTGCCATGACAGACCCATTTATTAATTTTTTTTTTCAACCTAGTGGGTGCCCTTGCCCTCTGTAAATTTTGGCTGAAAGAGCGAGCAGTTAAGAGTGAGCCGTTGAATGGCCCTTTTTGCTTAGCGAGGGTTGGAGTGAAGTCGGGAGTCGGATTGGAGTGGAGTCGGGCCCCGCATGGGATTTCCCTGGCGTAGCCCCAGGAGGGCTTTGGGCCCTGTGGGTTGACACGACATCACACATCAGGATATGGTTTGTGTTTTTATTTTCTTTATTTCCTGCTTCAAAAAAGGAGTTAGACATAGTGTGACCATGAGGCACTGAAAGGTTGTAGTTCAGAACCCTTCAGTGAGGCCTCTGCAAAATGGTACCTGGGTCCCAGAGCACCCAAATGGCTCCAAGCCATGAGACCACCATCACCTGCCACCCAAGACCATTTTGGCTCAGAGGCACTGGCCCGACATCCCCTTGCCACACTGGGGCTGCTGCCAGGCCAGCACGGCCGCTCCCTTCTGCCCACATCTTCCCAAGCTGCTCAGTCACCAAGGAGGTCGTGACAGGATTGGCCAGAGACGGAGGACATCCGTTGCACACAGATGTGAGGCTCCGGGATGCCCTGGCACTCATCAGGGCTTCATCCCCCAGCAAGGTGAGCATGGAGGGGCCATTTCAGGGGCTTCATCCTCTCCAAGATGGAGCCATCTTGGGGGCATCATCTCCCCACAGGTGGGCACAGCAGGGTCATCTTGCAGGATTCATCCGTTCCAAGGCAGGCACAGTGTGGCCATCTTGGCGTTTCATCCCCTCCAATGTGAGCATGGTGGGGTCATCTCGGGAGTTTCATCCTCTCCAAGATGGGGCCATCTTGGGGACTTCATCCCCTCCAAGGTGTACACAGCGGGGTCATCTTGCAGGGTTCATCCCCTCCAAGGTGAGCACTATGCAGGGCCAGTCTCAGGGGTGACCTGTGCCTCTCCAAAGGCCTCTATTTGGAAAGGGGGACAACAGTGCCAGAAAGTGGGACAGAAGAGGGGAAAAAGGTTCATCCTCCAGATGAGCCAGCCCAGAAAAAGGCCAGATAAGCCCCTTTTCTCTTATCTGGATTTTGCTAGGAAGGAATATGCAAAGTGGCTGTCCGAGGACTGTTGGGCTGCCTGGAGGAAGG
Organism: Tinamus guttatus; assembly: GCF_000705375.1. The sequence goes on along the minus strand of NW_010585807.1, from coordinate 311,394 downwards.
GGGTTTTCTCTAGTCCAGCTCTGGAAAAGCAAGCGCTGGGCAAGCTGGATATTGGGACCATTGCTACTTTCCTCCACCACCTTATCAGTATGGCCGGGCTGGCAGGCCGTCGTGTGTCATACGTCAGCTCCAGGAAAATCCCCTGATGCGGGGAATTAGGCTTAGGGGAACTAGGAGGTAATTTGATGTAACCTTCTTCCCTGCTTTGTAATTAGTTGTCTGCAAATTCCCTACTCAAGGAAAATGCAGTAAGGGAAGATCAAGGTTCGGGAAGGATGGGAAATGAGCATGCTGATGTTGTGGGAAAGATTGTAACCGAAGCCAGGAGCCTAGACAACTTTGAAAAAGAGGGAGATGCAGTTGGAAAATATAATGTCTGGAGGAAGAACTGAAAGTGGGGATAAAATGGTTTGCTGTAAACAGTGGAATAGTATGAGAAAGGGACGTAGGGTGCATAAGAGGTCAAGAGACAGGTATGCATTTTTCAGAGAGGAGAAGCAAGAGTCTATGTATAAACAGGTAGGAAAAAATGGTTTACGGGGGCACTAGGTAAAATTTTAATTCTACTAAGGTCAAAGGCAAAACTCTCATGGCTCCAAGTAAACACCCTTGGATTTGCAGAAGAATTAAGAACAACTATAAACTAATTTTGATGTTACTTAAATCATTGATATCCAATGGGTGTGGAGACAGGTCCATTCTAAACACCTAAAAATCACACCCTGACTCTCTAAAGACATGTCTACTGAGAAAGTGAAAAGCGGATTAGCCACAAAGTAGATTTAAAAAATAAAATGAATTCCTCAAAATTGTCTTAAATTTCATGGAGATGGTGAGAAAGAATATCATACATCTAGGAAATAAAACTAGAGGAAGATCTGCCACCATACTGCTTGGTATGAATATCTACAATAAACAGTATGCTTATTCTAAACTCCACAGGCAGTGGGCTATTTGATTAACATCTTACTATTTTAAATAGTATTTTTTTCATCAATCAAAGCAAAGGCTATTTGTGACTGTGAGTCTTTTCTTCTAGATGCACTGCAAGTAGAAGTTGGAAAAAGAATTTCTCGGATAAACTGTATGACTAATACTTTAATGTAATGTAGACTTACACCATCATGGCCAAAAGCCTTACCTCTTCATTGTCCAGAGATATAATTTTAAAATGATGATAAAGCCAGCTCCTCAGGAGAGCTCTGTCCTTGTCTAACATTCTTATATCTGATCAAGTATTCTGGTTTGAGTTAGGACTGCAACCTGGCCAACCAGCAGGAAGACTGTTTTTGACTTTAATGGCCTTGGAAGAGATTCATTTTTTATGGCAGGTAGGCCAACTACCATGTCTACCTTGAAATGAGAGCCAAAGGTACAATTCCATAGTATGTTAACTCATGGTATGGATTAAGCTCTGCTGCACTGCAGGGTGAATAGTACAGTGCTGTAAATTTAGCCTTTAATCTGTAAGCCTTTACTGCACTGCAGGGTGAATAGTACAGTGCCAGTGTCCTGTAAATTTAGCCTTTAATCTGTGTGTCCTATTTTTCCACCTGGCAATAGAGGAACTTACCAGCCTCAAGAAAGCCACAAACTGAAATATCTTAAAAACTGAGATGGATAAAGGGGCTATCTAGGAGTATCAGGGAGTACAGACTTATCTCTCAGTATTGGATATTTTTGGAGATAGTCTAATTGCTTCCTGGGGTTTTACCATCAAAAACTAGACTACAAGCTATGGATAAATATGTGCTAGATAGTGACTCATTGCAATTAGGTCCACAATAAGAAGAACACAAGTCATCAGTCATTTGTCTCTAGAAATGAGCATTTCTAGTTTCAAGATTACAAGAATAAGAGCACTCCGGTTTCATTCTAGAACAAAGAGAACCACAGGAATGTGAAATAAATGAGAAAAAAAAAGGTGTAATTAGCAATAACTCATCTGTCTTCACTTGACTATGAATAAATTATGTATTTGTGCAAAGAACAAATACTCAGGGTCACCCAGCTTCAGAGAAGGCCTAGTCTGGCGGAGCTTCCCATGAAGCTATCTTGATTAGCATCATGCCGTTATATTTGAGCTATGCCAAATGATCTAGCTGATCATGGCCATGGCTAGGGAAGAGTGGTATAAGGAAGATTTCTTCCTACCAGCAGTCTGTGGCTGTGCACATCTGTCTGGAGTCCCAGGTGCAGGCAAAGCACCAGAGGCTGCTGCTACACTAACACTAGCTAGGTTGGGTCAGTCCGTGCTCGACAGCTACATCTCCAACCACAAGTGTGGAGGTACCGTGTGAGCTGTTAGGAGAGCAGACCAGTTCCCTCATGCCAACAGATTTGGCTTCGTGCCAGCCCTTCCCCCAGTGCTGCCAGACCAAAGGGCAGAGGTGCACTACGAAATCTCAGGCGTGCTGCGGAGGTATCGGCTCATCCAAACGAAGCTCACACTGCAAGTTTGCTCCTACTACCTCAATCTGAGTGCTAAAGAAATCTAAAACTTTGTTGCCTCACTGATATCTGGCTTTCTTTTCTGTGTCATTTGTTTTTGGGTAAATCATATGAACGGACACTCTAGAGGATGAACTTTTTCCTTGACCTAGAGCTGGCTTCTGAATACAAGCTTCCTCTGACTGCTTCTCTTTTTAAGATCCCTTACACATCCTTTTAAGACCACCTTGGCATAAAATCAGAGTTTATAGTGAACGATGTAGTGTTTTATGTATAGAATAGGAATGAATGTGAAAAGGCTTAGTTAAAAGGCTCACAAGCACGTTTATTCGAGCCCTATCTAAATTTCTTTAGTAGCAATCTTACAAAATCCTGCTACCTAATGAGAGTTTCACTACTTCTTTCTTTCATACAAGCCAGTATATTTCTAGAAAAATCTTTCACACCATATTTTTGCATGTATGCTTCCTATTCAAAACAAAAAAGAAATCAGGCATAGATTACTTCTATGTAAGTCTGTATACAGAAGAATTATTTGGCTTCCCTTTTTGGGGAAATCTCTGCATTTATTTAAAAGCACATGTTCTTTGAGCAAAGAGCCATCTACATGTTAAAGACTTCCTCTATACTTCATACAGTAATTCCAGGAAAGGAAGTCATCGTCATCATCCCATCGACAAGCTGAGCCTCCTGCATTTTATCCTGGAAGTCTATAACTCAGCTTGATCTCTTTATTCATGTTGATAATTACTATAGATAAACAGAAGCAGAACTGAACAAAAAATACATTCCAGTGCTTGCATTCAGAGTATTTGATGTGGTTCTAGCAGATTCAACCACTGAGGACAAGCTCACCCAGAGATTCTTGGTGCTCTGGATTTATGATAGAGAGGTGACCGGTTCCTGTCTCTGATACTGAGCTACCTCTGCAAAACAGATTTTTGAAATTATTACTCCAACAACAAGGGAAAAAAGGAGAGAATGGAATCTTATCATTGAGATTTTAATTTGGTTTTTTTTGTTGCTGAATATAAAACAATTACATACATTTTTTTTGTGTGTTTCCCACTGTCATTTGTTGCACTTACTTACTACTTTGAAAAAAAAAGTGTTATTATTCAAGAGTTCTTCTGTTTTATGAAATGAGAAGTCATACTTCCCTCTCCTGCACATTTTGACATGCAGTCTTTGCCACACAGAGGCAGTTTTCAGTATTCTGATTTTTCTGTCATTACCCCTCTCACCCAACGTAACAGCTGAATGTTACACTTACCGTAAAATAAAGAGGTTACTGTGCTGAGCATCATCATTTTGAAGGATTAGGTATACCTATATAACACATGGCTTTTAGTGGTCTAATAGTTCCTTTGCTGTTGCAGTGGAGGAAATTACTATATTCCGTGCTCAAAACATTCCTATAAAGTCAAGTGTGACTATCAACTGTACATTTATTTTTACAGAAGAAGCCTAGAAAATGTAGGTGTTCCCCTTACATCAGCTTATATCCTGTTGACAACTCAAGTGACACTGGGCCCGTTTATTAGTTTCTAGTGGTTTAACTGACAACTTTTGGTCTCATAAAATGTACTATAAATACTACCCGTAGTACAGCTTCGCTGTTCAGTGGTACACCAAGTTTTCAGATAGCCGTGAATGCTGTTTCCCAATGAGAAATGTGGCATTTGGCAATCACTTGCTGTTGTTTCCTTTGAGAGTATGAAGGAAAAGTTTTGCCAAAGGAATCCCTCAGTAAAAGGAAGTAACAAAAGATTAATACCAAGACACTGGATTACTGAATGAATGCTAAAGTGCAAACTTCAGATAGAGTGATTGCATACTTTTACCTCTACAGGGAAATACATTTGTTCTTTCCATGCACTTGGTTGATGGGAAAATTACAGGGGATTGATTTCATGAGTCTGGAAAAGAGCCCCAATGTTGAGAATGACTCCACAGCCTGAACTGTGAACTTATTTGGCAGTGAGGGTTTAAGAACCTCTTGCTCCCAGTGAAGTTAGTTCTGCCAGTGCTTTCAGCTTGAAGAGGGTTTGGCTCAGAAAGGACAAGTTGCAAGATGGGCTTAAAAAAAATGGATTTGTTTTTATCTGGAACAAGAAAGTTCACAGGGAGAGAAGGAAGAATGTCTTGTGTATTCATTCCTCCTGAGTGTTCTGCAGAGCTATGTTGCTGCTATATTGTCAAGAAAAGCAAGGAAACAATAAAGAATTGTAAAATGCAGGTTTAACCAACATAAGATTAGCACATTTTATCTCACTTCTTCTGTACCTACATTTACTATTTTCATCATTCACAGAAGATTTTATAATTGGTCTTTTGTTTGTCTCTGCCTTGCTTCTAAAAGACATGAGGATTACAGGGCTGCGCTGTCAGTACCACCGCAGGCACCATTGCTAACTAGTTGGCAATTTTTAGTGAAAACTTGATATCAAGATCACAGTATCAGAGTCCTATAAGCTTTTATAGAGAAGTCATGTCTGGATAGAGAAATAAGCTTCAAATTAGTGCCTGAATTAAGAAAGTAGCCAGAAACTGGCCATTATCTAGTCTAACAACAGAAGGCTGGTTACCAGGAGTGGAGGATGTAAAGAACAAGGGATGCAACTCCATAGCAAAGAATATAAATGAATATTCCGTGAATATAAAACATGCAACATTTCTTTTTAAAGTAAATCTTTTGTTTCTTTCTCATTATTTTTATGTCCTTTACATATCCTTTTCCCACCTACACCCTCACCGACCAAGGCAGATGCAAGATGAAGTTAGCAGTTTGGGTGGCCTTTGCATTTCTAACCATCACTTAAAAGAATGAATTCAAATCTCATGTGAAGGTGCAGATGCAATGAACTGAAACAGTTAAATGCTGGTCTCAGAATAAGAAGTGAGACCACAAAACCATTTTTAAAGCCTCAGAGTAATAGCCACACTGCTGAAGCAAACAGAAAATATGTTGCCTGTGCAGATAAGAGAATCTTAGAGTACCTTTGAAATTGTGACTCAGCACGCTGGAGTTACTACTGTTTTACAAGAAACTGCTAATTGTATGTTGAAGGTAAAAACACCCAAAATGTCATATATTTTCCTCCGGAAATATTTAGATGCTACTAGTGGTAGTGATCATGAGTGAAGAATGGTTAAAAATGATTTTTGAAGAAGGCAAATGATTTCTTGCTCTCCAAAGCCACTGGCCAGTGTTAGAAATTACAGGCAACCAGCAGAGCCAAAGCTCATCCTTGGTAATAAGAAAGTGCTGGAGAAAACTTGCTTGGGGCTGGATGCTGGTCTCTTGCAGTGTGACAAGGAAAGTTGTAGGGATTATTCAAACCTTGAATGTAGTCTTGAAGAACCTTTAGAGGCAAAGAAAAAAAAGACAATAAAAAAGACAGGTTCCAAGCTATTCTTTCTGCTGTTGCATACTTCTCTAAGGCAAACTGACTGGTTAGATTAATGACCTGCTTTTTTATTTCTTCTCAGTAGTAAAGAGATGATGTATGTCCATGTAGAGATTCAGTGATTTTGGTTAATACCTATTCTGGTGTATTTGCTAAGGTTTTCATGTGAGGTTAATACTTTCCCATCAAAAATAACTTCCTCAGTTAGAGTTAAGATTGTTCATATTTCCTAGCAATGCATGCACTAAACCCAAGGAAATGCCAGTTAAGCAGTGATTACTGTCCAGACAATCAGTCTCACTTGGTGCAATATTCAGCACAGGGCCCTAATCCCATGCAAGGTGAGCGATGCTGCAGTTCCAGCACATGACAACCCATGCTGCAAGTCTCGGTTGCTTTCACACACTCCAGAATTGACTCCTGCTTCAGTAACATGAAATACAAAATATAGGCTTGCATTGTATGGACACAAAATGTGCCTGGAGGTTTTGAGTTCAGCAGCTCCTCAGGTACCTGGTTCCTGAATTTCACATCTCTGTACATAAACACCCTTTCAGTAATTTTGGAGCCCTCCTGTGGCATCCTTATCTAGAGAAGTTAGAAGAATGGGATTGTATAGATGGTGACTACACATTTCTGGGCTTTTAGAGCTGAGAAGGGTAGTTTTTCAAAACTAGTATGTGTCCATGTGAAACATCTGCTATTGACTCTGTGTACAAGGATGTGGCTTGCTCTAGTTTTCCAAACAGCTTTAGAGAGTCATGAACTTATGAGTGTAAACTTGCTTTTACAGATAACTCTTTTGGTTAAACAACTTGAGGAATCTGAAGTAAAAGGCACAGGTTAAGCTCGTCTCAGCCTTCTCAATCTCTCAAGGAGAGAGCAGATGGCGAAAGTGTCCCATGTTCCCTCTCCGAGACTTGAGTATTGAGTTAACAGTATTTTCCTTTCTTATAAATTAAACCAAGGCAGGGCATGTGTGGAAACCATGAATGGGCCCATTTGCGCATGTCGCTCTGATTCTTTCTCCAAACCTATATTTGTACTTTGTATGCAAGGGAAAAGTCTCCTCAGCAGATTGGAGATGTGGATTCAGAACTCTGCATCACTCTTTCTTCCCTGATGGGTTAATTAGTATGCAGTCATAATAACTGCCTGTTTTTTTTTTAAGTACTTTTCATCAATGGAGCCCAATATCGGTGTTACAAATAGGGAAATTAAGGCATGAAACCAACATTTGCCCAAACTTGCACATCTAAAGGCACTCAGCATTAAAGAAGCCTCTTTTTCTATTGATTTTTCTTTCCACGTGCCCCTTAATTTTGACTTTGGAACCCAACACTTAAATAGAAGTTGCATGTGTTGCGCATTCCTCAAGATTTGCACAAGCTAAAAATGATAAATACCACAAAACTTCACAGGCAAAAAAGAAATTGTTCCATTGAATTTCCACAGAAAGGAGTTTGGACAGCAAATTCACTGGAGTAGGGATTTAATCCAAAAAAATAACAACTAGTGTATTAGGAAAGCTCTAAGTGGGAATATATATTTTTTTTTAACTTCACCATATTTAATCATTTTCCCATGATTATATATGTGATAAAGATTTGCTTAGTTGTACAGCATCACACAGCCACAAATATGACACATAGCCACCCAATGCTCTCTAGGACCTATGTAAGCAAGGAAGAGTCTCTCTGTGCTATTTTGTAAGTCCCAGTGCTAGCCACGCGTGCACTCCCCTCTGTTTTTCATGGGGCTAAGCAATAGGTAAGGTAGTGGGAAATACTAAGATCCCTCATTCAAGCACTCAGGAGTCACAGGAACTATAGCTTTAACTCAGTTTTAAATCTATAGCATGCGAGTTTATTTCTTTCTGAGGAGGTGGAGGAGAAATTATTAGAAGATGCATCATTGTTTACCATAACTTTTGAGAAAACTTATTAAGCTCTGATTTTTGGGTCTGATCTGTGTCTAATTTCTCATGTGTAAAATGCCAGTAATGAGCCTTATTTTGTCATGCACTCGACCTTCACTTCCTATGACATATTTAGTCTCACTTGTTCTTTCTTTGCCTATCAAGTAGCACATCTGGTACTATCTCTTTAAATACTCGAGTTCTATCATGGTTCTTACAATGCTTTTAATTCTGCTAGCTGCCAGGAACTGCTCTAAACACCAGTTAAAACCAATTTTTTTTCTGTGTGCTTTGAAAAGTTATCTCTGTGGCTTCTGCACATTGCTTATTTCTTTTTTTTAAAATCATATAAAGACCTAAAGGCGCAGCACATTTTCTCCACTAGCGAACAACTACTCGACATTTGCATTTCTCCTTCCCTTGAAAAAGCTTCTGCCTCTACTTCCTCCTCAAGGTACTACCTTTTCTTGCTGCCAGGATGTATCTTCCCATCACATCTGGTAGCCCTATGATCCAGTGCAGGAGGCAGGGAAGCTTCTGTAGAAACAGGAGAAGCTTTGCAGTTGTGGAGAATGCCTCTAGGGAGGGGAATTTTCCATGGAGAACCTGCAAAGATGCAAAGACACACGGCTCACTCTGTGCTCCAGAGGCAGTATTGGGTAATTTAGCCAGGTGGAGAAGACAACCTAATGTTGTCTTGTTGGAATATGTGCTTGTTGGAATATGTGCTTGAAGAATAATGTGGTGGCAACTGAGAACTAACTTACCTCGCTCAACTGAGCTGGCTTGGCAGACACTTTATGTGACACTTATGCATGCAAAAATGCAATGCAGCTCACAAAGAGTTTCTAGAATAAGAGTAATTGGGAGGGGGGAGCCTATTTCCTGGAGATTAGTTGTAGCTGGTATGACTCAACCTGGATAAAATCAGCTTATAACAGGGTAACTGACAATGATTTCTGTAAAGGGAGTCTATTTTTGACCCAGAACACTACTTTATGGCTTGCACTTGCTTTTAGAGAAGACAGAACACTATTACAGTCAATGGCTGAAGGATTAGATTTTAAAGGATGAGTCTTCATAATTTGTGTGCAATCTTGTCTTTGTCACCTGCTTCACTTAAGCGATCATGTTAACACACTTATACCTGCAGTATCCCTACTCTATTTCTGGGACTCCCTTGGCCTTCTCTCTGGTCTCTGGTCTGTAGTTTTGCTGGCCACAATTTTGTTTCCTGCCCCAAGAATCAAAACTGGCTCCAGAAAAAAAAAAAAAAAAGGTAGATTTTTTTTTTAGTAGTTCCTTAGGAGAAAGTCAGTTTGTTTTGCCAGTGAAGCCTGCAGTTGAGTGGTACTGAGAGAATGAGCATTTCAAGTATTGTTATTTTATGTTATGCTCAGTGAGTCAAGCTTAAGGTATGTTCTAGAAAGTGACTTCCAGTTTAGAACATGTTGTTTCTGTTGTAACTACCTGCTCCCTTTGTTGATAATAAAGCAATGTGTTCATAAAGGAGCCACCACTCACCTATAGATAATGGTTCAAGATTAATAGCTGTTCAGTAGATGAGGATGTGTCCAGAAGTAGTTACAGGAAAATTGCCAATGTTCAGGAAGAACAACTTTTTCCTAAGGCAAGACTGAAAGTGCTTCCTACCCAGAAGAGTCAAATCTTCTTTTCTCATACTCACTGCCCACCCTGGTTCTGTGAGATGTTTGAGCGCTTCTTTACTATATATAGTCAAGACTATTCTCTCCTGCCTAGGTCGGTGGGAGGTGCTGAAACCAAACAGGGAGGAAATGAGGCATGTGGGAGTGAGGTGGGGCATCCCGAGCTGCGCGGCCCTGGGAAGAGACAGGCGGTCAGGTCCAGCAAATGAGTGCAAGGGCAAAGAAGGGGTGTCAAAAAAAACACTTGTGCGGAGGTGGAAGTGGGTGTTGTTTGCTTCAAGTGAGATGCTTGAGCTGCATGAATGAAGCTGCAGAGGAAAGGTGGGTAGAGCAAGAGCAAGGGGGTAGAGGAAATGGTGAATCTGCAGTGCTGGAATGACCTAGAAAGAGTCATATATTTCAGCAGCCATGTGTGATGGTAAACCTCTTGTACAACAGCTCAGTCACAGGTGGTATAATCCCTGTCATTTATAATAGGCATTTCTATTATTACATTACATAAGGGGAGTGTCACACAGACACGGCAAGCAGTACCGCGCAGCCTAGGTCAGATGGCGTCCAGTGGGAGTATACTAGTGGGGTAGTGAGGATAGGAAATGATCATGGAGGGTCCTCTTTCACCCCTCCTGGGAAACCTGCGGGCTCGGTTGCTTCCCTGAAATGCCTGTA
>NW_010585807.1:280769-299653 GCF_000705375.1 Tinamus guttatus | reverse complement strand
GAGGTTGTGGAGTCTCCTTCTCTGGAGATCTTCAAAACCCGCTTGGATGCAGTCCTGTGCCACGTGCTCTAGGTGACCCTGCATGTGCAGGGGGGTTGGACTAGATGATCTCTAGAGGTCCCTTCCAGCCCTAAGCATTCTATGATTCTATTATTCTATGATTATTTGTATAGTTGATCATACAATATTGCTCAACTTTGACCACCTTCTCTACTTCCTTTCTGTCCTCAGGCTGAAATCTCAAAGTGGAGAAAGACACAAGAGTTTCAGGTGAATGCTCTTCTTTTTGAATAAATTTGTTTAGTTTAGTTTCTATTTTTTCTTTTTTTCTTTTTTCTTTTTTTTAAGCAAAGTAAGTTTTAATTAACAAGCTTTCCACCTGCAGTAAAGACTGACTCTTATTTGAACTGAGGATCTCCTAGCTTGAAGGTAGAGGGTACACAAACAAGTAGGAAGGCGTCTGCTCTGAGGATTTCTCACCTTTGGACAACAGAGATGCAAATTATGCATTTACTACCAACGAGTGGTGTGTTAATATATTTTAACTAAGGAGTTTGAAGCAAAGCCATTCTAAACAGTGAAGCTGCAGGAAAAATATAGCACAGATTTGAAAGAGAATTAGGATTTATTCTCAGTGTAGATAAGGAAGCTAAGCTGGATAGTTAACCATGACCATGGAACAAAGGTTAAAGCCATTTCTATATAACTTGGGATTTATTCAAAAATAAATTCTTTTTCTCAGATAGATTGTCTTCTGTGAGGAAGGAGTGTGTATCATCTTAATTTTACACAGGGGAATGCTTATGGTCACAAAAGAAAAGCAAGTTGAGGAATTGGACATGGATTTTCTTAGTGGAAAGACTTTTCTTTGCTTGTTTCCCATAGCATTACAGGAATGTTTGTGAGCTTATATCCAAACCAAGGCTACACGGGGTTGCATAGGACTCTGGTCTAACTAGGAGATATTTTTGGAAGCTTTTAAGAGAGAAAATATGGAAAGTTTATTATATTTTTTAAATTGTTTTAAATATGTTTATATTTAAGAAGAAAATGTGCGATTAGTATATTAATTGGATGAAGTTTTTCCTTCTTTCCCAGTGAATGAAGAAAGTTTGTGTATCAAACAAAACATGAGGTTTTGGAATTAGAAAATAAAGATGGGAAAGAAGGGTGGAAAAGAGGAACTATTTCATTAGGTTGCAATTTTCATTCTTTATTTGGCATCTATTTCATTATCTCCTATTTCCTGAATATAGCGTAATATCCTCTGTTTTTCTGTTACCCAAGCATTTTACAAAACACGTCTTGCATATCTACTGGCAATCATGGACAATTTGACATTCTCTGCTTTTTTTTACATGACTTAACATCAATTCTTTTTCAAAATAAGAATCCTTACAAGCAGAATACATCTCTGAAAGCTGCAGTGAACTCCTCCTCCTCATCACTGTGACATACCTGTTGAAGAACAATGGATGTCTGCAACAAATTTTCAGTCTATAGATTCATTTGTATATACTTGGAATGAACTAAATTCCTTGACCTTTTTCGTTTTTGAAGTTCCTGGATATTCTGGGTGCCTCCCGGAACTGGCAGGTGGTGTCCTGTCAGTCATAAGAGGGAAGGACTTCATTCCAGCCTTTTCTCAGCGTTTCTGACAGCAGCTTTTGAGCAAGCTGCAAGGTTTTCTGCAATCTCTAGTGTAGCTCCCACTATCTCATGACAAACTAAACAGGCCGCTTTTTGTGAGAACAAGAGACACGTTCCTTAGCTCATGTCAGGCATGTTTCTCTACGTAAACATGAAGCACATCCAATTTCGGACCCCCTGTTTTAAACCTCCGTCACACTGGATACCCAATTTCCACCCCGGCACATGTCCATCCCTGCCAGGGAACAGGGAGCTCTATCCACCAGATACATTTCCTGGAAACTTCATCCCTAATTGCTTGACTCTCCTCTCCCACCTGGTGCTTGGTTCCACTCACTCCTGTACCCTTGGTGAGATCGCTTTGCTATAGCAGGGCATTTCTTGATCTGGAAAGCAGGCTGTGTTTGGTGTGTCCACCCTCACAGGTGACAGCTTGACATGACCGCTTGCCCTTGCATTGGAGCCTCCTTGCTTCAAGCTACAGGTGGAAGCTGTTTGTATCCACGCAGCATGGCCTTTTACATGATAATTTTTTGTGAGCAATGATCTGATTGAATGACCACTTCTGAGCTTGAAGGTGAGAAACCCGAAACTATTACCGGAACCTATCCCAACACGCCACTTCCTATCCTTTTTTAGGACATCACCAAATGGATATTTAGCATCACATTTTCTCCTCACAATTTGCCATCCTCCTTGATGTAACAGTGAGGGGAGATGTAAGTGTAACATCGGTAACGATCAGCAACTTCTTTTCAGTAATCACTGGGTGTGGGTTGATGCAGGTCCCCAACCGATCTAAATATTTTTCTGACTGATTAAGGTTTTCCAAGTTTGGTGCTGATTTTTCTTTTGAAAATTTGCTCTGCAGGAGCTCCGTTCAGGTGCCGAGGTGGTTAGATTTCCTTTGGGGCTTCCACTATAGCCTTGGATCTGGGCAGTCTTCTTTCTGGTTTGTGTGATTCGTTCCACAACACATTTACTGGATGGTCATGCGTGAATTCTTTGTCAGTCTCTGTCTGTCTGCTCTGCTAGCTCATTTTCTTCTTTGGCTGTACTGAACTACTGACTGGTAGGGTTTGCTTTGCATTTTATTGATCAGTAAGGATGAACTTGTTAGCTGGAGTTTCTCTAGTAAGTCTTATTTCTTCTACCATTTTAAAGAGTCTTTATAATCACCCCTGAGTGGGGATCTATGTGAATGCTAGTCTTCCGGGTAGCTAGTACCTATTCCCCCTTTTACTTTGGTTTTCAAGTAAAAATAACAAAACCAAAATGCTACATCTCTCCGAAGTGTTGAATTCTACCAGTGATCACCATAGTGGTCAAATGTATCTCCTGCTTTTCAGTCATTAGTCCTGACACAAAACTTCTGTGAAGATTGTTTAACTACATGTCAGCAGGCCCTGAGCTACCAAGCATCACACTTCCCATGAAAATGTTTTAGAGGATTTAAATATGACTATTGGATGTTAGTACACAGTGAGCAAGGAGCTGATGTAACCATAATCAGAGAAGACAAGAATGTTTCATCTCTAATGTATAGAAAATTCATTAATTAGCAAGAGATCCTGAATTATTATTAGGTGGGATTTAAATGCAATTTAACATATATCAGGTTCTACTAAGGCTCACACAGTCTGTCTTTTGAAAACTACTTTCAGAGGAAGAAGAGCTGCAGCATAGAGTTAATTGGACAAGCCCATGCTTCCATTTATTTTCCTTATATAGAAATGAATTCATACATTCTCACTTAATAAAAGATGTGATTAGATGTGCAAAATGCTTAAATGGAATGTACAGAATGGCTTACCTTGCCCATTTCTCAGGAAAAATGCTAGCAAAAGAAATCAGAGCTTAGTTGTATTCATAGATGATGATATCGCATCACGTGTCACGTAGTCAACTAGCAAACTCCCCTTTAAAATGGCTTTCACGTGTATGCATTTTTTTAAAATGCCATCTGGGGTAAAAGTTGTAACAAAACAATTTTGCCATGTTAAGGTTGTATAATTTGGACCTCATATGAGGGAGAGTAAGGCTAGGCCATTATGGTGAGGGTGGTAGAGCTGAACCTCTAAGACTATGCGCTACCATCACAGCCTAGATGTCTTTCAAAGGTGAATCCTCCAACCTTCAAAATCTCCATCAGTTCTAGAAGCAAGTAGGCATGAGTTTGAAGTGACCAGGTATAACAACAGACACCAAAGAACAAGAAATTCCTGATCATTGGAATACTCTGTCTCTTTGGTGCCTGTTCCTCAGGAACATCTAGTGCTTTGAGAGGGTGGGAGCGGAAATGGTGTGGCAATAAGAAGGAGGAGGTGACCTTTAGTTGCACATGCTTCTTTTTTTTTGTTATTTTTCCATAAAAGTACACCAGCTGAGTGCCATGATAGGAATGCAGGAGTCCTGAATAAAAGTACGTCTCCTGACCCTTCTGAACTGCATAAGGCTGGATCTTTGACCAGAGCATTTATTGTATTGAACAGTGAGCAGCTGCTGCTGACATACAATTGAAAACTGAAATCTATTTAGAGAAATAATTGCTTTAGTTTCCAAGATGCTCCTGGAAATGAGATATAAATATCTCATTATAGTTTTACCTGGCAAAATAGAGTATGTTCTAAACAATGATTAAAAATAAATAAAAATATACATATATGACCAGAATTGCTCTTAAGGAAGGTGAGTTAATCTTCGAGGTTTGCAATGAAGAAAAAGAAGGAACAAACAATCCTCTTATACAAGGGAGAATACTAATTGTACCCTGTTCCCTCAGTGGAGTGAGAGATGGAACACCTGTGCTCTTCTTTTCTGGAATAATGTTTGGGAATTTTTTTTTCACCTGGACTATTTTTCCTTTCAAAAGAGGAAAAAAAAGGGGGGAGGAGGGAGTAGAGGGAGAATGTGAATACCTTTATTTTTCTAGTCCATCTCAGTGGATGTGGTGAAGGCTGTTTTATTTTCTAAATGTATTCCAGATTAACTAATGCATTTAGTTTTTTTTTTTTTTTTTAAGTTGCCCTTATTTAAATCTCTTCTAAGGGATGTTGCTTTTAAAAAGCACCAAAAAGTAGCATTTAAAAGCTCTTATTTATTTTAAACGCCCTCAGTCCTTTCTCATGTAGATGAAGATGAAGGTCAACTTTTTTTCTGAATGGCAGAGGTGACAAGCAGGGAGCACAGCAAAACAACACAGGTGAGGTCCTAAATACACAAGGTGTCTGTCGTATAAGTGTCACCTCAGTCACTTCCTAAGTACTATCTAATTCTGGGAATCAGGACATCAGTTCAGAGGTTATTATTTCTGAGAATTCATCTCCCGCATTTTGTAGTTAAGAATGTCTTCCCTTTTCTTGTGCTTCACAACAAACATTGTAACACTTGTAATCTCCCTTCTTGATATCCCTTTTAAGTGCAGTAGCAGGACTAATGATATTATCTCTGATAGTTCAGTTGAAAAACAAACTCTTCTTAAATGGCACAGGAGAACGGAACCAATCTTGGATACGTTATCATTTCTAAATCAAAAGAAAATAAATGGCTTAGCAGTTTAGGGAGTCACCCCCTACCTTACCTCCCTGCCTCCCTCTCTTCCCTGTCCACCCTGGTCCAAATGAGGAAGAACTGAGAACTGCAGGATAAAACTCCAAGCAACAAAAAAGACATTTCCAAAATTTTAATTTTGTTTGCACAGCTGTTACTTTAAAAAACATTATTTTTAAATGAAAATCCTACAGTCACTTCTTACGGATCCTATCTTGCAGTGAGTGTTTACCTGATTTTTTCCAGGAGTATAGATCACCCTCAAATCCCCTGGTTGTCAGCTGAAATGATGCCTGGTGAGTGGTTTTGAAAAATAGATTTCTTTTTTCTTTTTTGCCTGGTAAAATGATGAATACTGTCTTTGCATGGCCTCAATCAGGGCTTAAGATATAAAGGGAGAGTGTAGACTGGGCTTCTGCCTCACAGAGCTTCAGCACACAGCATCAATACCTCTCCTACTCCATTCCGGTGCCTCAAGAGCTGCCAGGGAAGGTCATGAAATAGCCCCTGTGTCATTTTCCTTTCTGTGGTGCCTCATGACGTGGCACCAGCTGAACCCCGGCCCTGTCAGAGAGGCCTCTGGGGACTCCTGGACTATAAAGAGTAACTATGGAGCAAGGGAATTAACCTGCAACCTTGCTTCACATGGATAGACTCTCCAAAAGGAAGGAAAAATGCAGGTGATGTCTGTATAGACCTGGTACGGCCTGTATGCCTTACCTATATGACATAGGAAAAATACATCCTATTTCGGTGATGCTATCCTGAAGAAGGACAGTGACTATTCTGCCCCTGAAGAAGAGCAGTTAGTAGTGCGGCTTCTACCTTGAATGTCAGTGGACTTTCAGCTTTGTTGCTTAGCTGTTTATCACAAGACTTAATTAAGTCACTGAAAAAAAAAAAAAAGAGAATAACAACTAGCACACTTCTGTGAGCCATCTCAGTTAGGAAATCTGCTTTGGTGGCTGAAATATAAGGGGTTTCCACCAATACAGACAGATGAGATAGATGAATGGCTCTTAGCCTTTTCGGAAAAATCCTTGGGGAAGTACCCCTCTTCTGTGAGGGTAGAGTGAGTGAGTCCAAGTCTAGATAACACATAAAAGATAAAAGATGGTTTGGAGATATGGTAAGTTTTCCACTGTAGCAATGCCAAGGTCTCCTTTGTCTTAAAGAGTTTGATGCAGGGAAAATCAAGAAGGAAAAATGTGCAGATTAATGTGGGAGGCTTGTCCTGACAGGGAAAACCGAAAGGAAACAGGGTCTTGACCTAGTGACAGAAAGGTAACTTGATGTCTCCCTGATTTCTGGTTGGGATGAAATCCTGTTAACTTACCAGACATTAACCCTCCTGTGTGATTCTTCTGAATTTTATCTCTAAAGCTGCTAGAGCTTACTGCAAGGGCTCCTGCAGGAGTGGGGCACTGGATCAGCTCCTAGTGAAAGGTGTGGATCATCAATGTCTCATCATTTTGGGCCCTTCTGCCAAGACTTTAAGCAGGTGGGACAGTTTTCGCCAGCACTTGACTAGGAACACTGACTGTTTTGAGTGTTGGGGGCAGAAAGCTCTAAATCCACCCCTGTGCCTTGCAACCCTATTAGCAAAAAGCACCAATTTACCTGGGAGCTAAAGAAGACTCAAGAACATCTGATGTATGAGTAAGCGGGTCTACAGTTGCTGTGCATTATTACTGTTACAAAATGTAATAGCAGTATTACATACGCATATTAACAATAGTACATCTCTAAATGGCTGCAGACTGCCTCCTTTGACAGCTGTGGTAGAAAATGGATCACTGGATGGTCATGAAATGAATATTTTCCCTAATCAAAATGGAGAGCTTTATTACCCTTATAATTACTTGTTTAGCAGGCACTTATTAATTTTTTTTTTACATTCATGAGTAATAAAATGGGCCTGTTTATTAAATAACATTTTAATTAGGAATCATTTTTAACATGTGCCAGGTTCTTAATGTTTTTATTTCCTGTGCAATTACTTAGATGAATGCTTGTATCTTTGATAACTCCATTGGCACCATTACCAAACTGTCATCCCTGTTATACAGCATGTTTAAAACAACCAGCTCCAGATGCCCTAGTCTTCCACAGCAGCTAGTTTTTAACATATTGTATTCAAATCTTGCTTATTTTACTAAATAGCACTTATATCCTCCCTAAATATACTGTGTGTTTTTGAGTCATATGAATTTGAAGGTATTATATTTCTTACTGATTTCTCTGGAAAGTTCGTTCTTAAATATTTTTAATGAATTTTCATCTTTTCATTAAAACACTATTCAAAGTACTTTGCCATTAACACATTTATGAAAGAATGATACGTGTTGATTAAAAGCACTAGCTAACAAGCTACCAACTAAACCATGCTGTTTTACCCATCTATGAGTTGAAAGGAAGGACATATTTAGTTCTCAAGTCCCAAAAACATGTGCAGATGTGCATGACTTTCTAGCATTCAGAAAGTGTGTACGTCCCAGAGGAACGGGGGTGTCAGCTAGCTGGGACACACACGCTTGCATAGTTTCCAAGAAACCGATTTTGGGGCAGCCAGCAGAAAAAAGGAACTGCCTTTCAGTCCTTTGCTGGTACTCAGGGTTTGGTGGAAAGGATGACAAGGTGACAGAAGGACAAGGGGTGACATAATATTAGGTAGGTAGGTGTTGAGACCATAAAGTACAGTGTAATTTAACGTTGAAAGCTGAGAGTCGTTAACAGCGGCCCACTCTCTTATTTGACTGATATCTTTGCACTCTAAACTCTCAGTTTGCTTGGATGACTGTGTCCTAACTTGATTGCTGCTGGAACATTACCTTTATAGAAACACACAGGAAGAAAATACTGGTTTGAGATAACATCACGGTAGAGGAAAGATTCAAGCTCTCACTTCCTATGTCTTGGCTCTCCATAATGAAAGTTACAGCGCTCATACTGAGCCACAGCTTTTTTTCCAGCCACCCAATATAGTAACTTTTTATTTTCACACAAGGATAATCCTTTGACTGGCAAGTAAAACCTTGATATTTCTGTGTGATTTCTTTCATCTTGTTTCACATTAAAGGACAGTAGAAACTAGTGCTTAGTTATCATGGGGTTTCAAGTTGGATCTGAGATCCATGTCTGGATCCTGGCCCTTCTTTGGCCTCATTGGTAATTCTCTCCAACAGAAAGAGGGTGCAACGTTGAGTTACATTTCTAAGTTTCCATATACTATTTGCCAAATAGAGCAAATATTACTGTCTGTGGTCCATGCTGTCTACTTTCCAGGAGGTTGGGCACTGAGATAAAAAACCACTCATGCCTGGGCTCACAGGGAAAACACCATCATATTGTGGTATCATCAAAGCTCTTTGAAGGCTTTCTGAGATGCCTGAGAAGTTAATCCGCTTTAGTTTTAGGGAAGCGCTTGCCCTTATTGAGAGCAAAAACCACAGAAAGTTTGGATTCCTTTGCTGAGCTCCTCAGAATGGGATTAATCGAGGTCAGTACACAAGGAGGGAAGCACCCTTCTTGTAGCACATCTGCTCGTGTTGACTAGCTTAAGAGCCTTGTTTCAGTCAGTCACATATATAGCCCCATCCTGTGGGGAGACGCAAGTTGGCGCTTGAAATAGCCCTGAAATTTCCTTTGATAGTTCAGTATTGTGTTGCTTTCTGCCTTTTCTGACAAAACACAGCAGACATTTCTTCTCTCCCACTACTTCCTGCTCTCCCTAGACACGTTTTTATCTAACAGCCCCTGTTTGACACGTAGGATAGTAGACCTGGGTCCAAGTCGCCCCTCTGTAGGGTGTTGACTTCACTGGAGGAAACATGAACTGAGGTTCTACCAGGTTGAGGGGGTAAATGAATCTTGACTTGAGACTCTGATTTGTCCTGTTGAGATGCCTAAGCATCTAGCTGCCAGCTTAAATGTCAGTTCAAGATCTTTTGTTCATCAGCTTCCTTGACAGTTGGATCTGAGGCTTGGACCCTGCTTGTATCTGAGCTTCTTCTTCCTCCCTGAAAAAGCCTCCTGATGAGCAGATTGTCTTATCATGACAACCTCAAGTCAACTGAGTGTTTGGAAACATTCTTCAGACAAGATAAGTTTCCTTTTTACAAGGAAAAAAAAAAGAAGAAGAAGAAGAAGAAAAAAAAGAGGAACGGTGGTGCTCTAAGGATCCATAGACGCTTTCCACTTGATCAGTTTTAAAGTCTCAGAGGCTGCTACCATGCCTAGCTTTTCTGGTTTCAAGGACAGAGGCAAACAATGCTTGTCAAACTTGGCTCTTTGAAAAGCCACTAGCTCTTTCTGTGGTGGTACCCCTCAGTTTCCATTGCACTGGCTTGTCCTATTTTAAATTTGTAATGAAAGAAAAAAAATCTAAAGCTGGTAATCATGCGCCTTCCTTGTATAAAAACACACCTTGTTTTTATCATCAGTAACCTGTACTACACAAGAGCTCTGACACATACATTTCAGGATAGATTAGGAATTGCCCGCTGCATTTACATAACATTAAAATCACTGTCTAGATACACAAAATAAAATGAATACCTTCCTGATTCTCCAGTATGGGCTTGCATAAAAACGATTTTACCTTTTCTTTTTTTTCATGAATGCAATAGTCGCTTTATTTAGTAAGTTGAAGAGAAGGATTTGATAGCTAAGTGAGAGGACACTTATGTAATTCATTTTTCTGGCAGCCTTGGACAGCATGCTTACTGCATTTACAAAAATTTGGGGGCTGGGGAGGAGAGTGTTATGAAAATAGTATGGAGTGTGTGACAACCAGGCCCTATCTGGCTCCCCATCATTCCTTGCAGCTGCCGGAAGCCAACCGCTCGTCTTTCCAAACCGCAGGCTCATGTGGGTAGTGATATGATTTCCTCTGTCATGTTTTGTGTGTGTGCTTCAAGAAATGTAACTCCCAAAACTCTGCACAGCCAATTAATCAAGTCAGAACTGTCCTCTCTCATCCTCCTGAAGTGATTCGTGCAATCCTGGGAAAACCGGTTGGAGATTGCCCACACGGAGCCTCCACCACTGTCCCTGCACTTCTTGTTTTCTTTGGGCTCTGTCCTTCATCTCAGTGCTAAATAGTGCCCCCACTAACTAAAGAAAGGAAGTGAAGTTCCTGCAATCTGTTTTCAGACTGGTATAAAATCTTTACTGTTTGACTTTGAGAAATTCATTCACCTATTGCAGGAAAAAATGCAAAATTAAGATTGAATTTTGTTGTGTTCATCTTTTCTGTTCCCTATTTAAAATATTTTACATACTGTCAGTATTCTATAAAGGCAAGCAAGGCTGCAGTAATCACTTTTGAAGTAGATCCATATAAGGATTTCTTATGACTGGGAGTTCCATAAAGCTTATTCTTCGAATAGTCAACTCATAGTCCATATGTAGTCTTTCCCATTTTCTTCTAAATATAAACTCCCAGACTTTTATGAACATCACAAACAGGTTGTTAGTTTTAACTTCAAGAAACAATTTTTCCTGCTTGCAACAAAGCCATAGGTGAGAAGGTAGAAGCAGCGGAGGAAACACTAGAATTCCTACTGACTCCTCTGAAGACAGTATTTCAATCTGGCTGCTCAAAACTGGTCTCTGAGATGTTTGTGAAGATTTCTGTCTTTTGACATGGATATTTGGCGTGCAGCAGTAAATATTTGCCCATTTGCATTATCTAGTTTTGTGAATTTAAGTAGCTCTTCCTACTCACACTCGTTCTTCATTGGCCCATG
This sequence comes from Tinamus guttatus, assembly GCF_000705375.1. The sequence continues at coordinate 288,704 of NW_010585807.1, read as the reverse complement.
AGGTGTGTATTTGCCAGTATGGCTTGTCCTTCCTAACACCAAGATAAGCCATTTTGTTAAATGTAGTACCCCAATGTTTAATGTTTGTTATGATGAGATTTAATGGGATGCAGTAGGATTCTATGTTGCTTCTAACCATCTTTTAGAGGCACAACTCTCTCAAAGACATGTTTCTCATGCCTTTACGGCACATATGACATACTCCGTCTTTTAGATTCTATCCATTATAGGATGTAAGTGCTACCTTAAATCAAGGTGTGATGCATCTCTAGTTGATATTTTACAAAGGAGAGGTCTTGGGCCTTTTTCTTAGAAGATGTGGGAACTAAGTTTTGTGGGGAGGGGAAAATGCTCTTTTTTTTAAAGTCTACGAGAAATGAGGGAACACTGGGAAATGATAAGGCAGTACTGTCTAGCACAGTAGAGAGCATCCTTGGCATGCCCACAGCCTGCCGGCCCTCAAGTCACCTGCCTAGGAGAGCATAAATCCTAAATGAAGGCACTGCCAGGATCCGGAGGATCTCCAGAGAGGTTCTTGGAGAAGGGCAGCAGGGAAGACAGAACAGAGGTTATTGATTGATTTGTCTGTGCTTAATTTCAGTGGATTGAAAGATGCAGAAACTAGATCACATACCCTAGGGTGGAAACGGAATACAGGAAATATTATCAGGGCTTTCAGGCAATACCCTTGATGTGTTTGGGTGGGAAAGGTAAATGCAGGTGGTAGCTGGACATGCAAGTGAAGTTAAGGACAGCAGAGACTGATGCAGAACAGGCCAAGGAACAGGGGAGATGTGGAGACTATACTGAATAAGAGCAAAGGGAGTGAGAATGGGTATGAGAATGGGAAGGAGATCGAAGGATGGTAAAGTGGATCGATTACTGGGAAAACTGGAAGAATTAGAGGAAAATAACTGAAAATTTCCTGTGGCTATGAGAGGGGTAAAGGAGAGTTCCAGAACATGAAGAAGACAGAGTGGTGCTGTGGGGAGAGTAAAGTTTATACTGGGCCAATTTATAATAGTTCTATCTTCGTAAGTAATAAACTGGAATAGCACAGAAAAGTGCAATGAAAGGCATCCCTTAGTTTTTGCCATTTTTATTCATATAATAAAAACAAAACAATTTATGTTTGCAATATTAGTAATATTATGCACTTTGCACTTTGAGAAGCTTACAGCACAGCACTTCGGTCAAAAAGCCAAAAATAGAAGTGGTCTACTGCTGCACCGGTGTCAGAGCAGGTAAATGAAGTGCAATTCCTCCACAGCTTTCCCATTCTGTCTGGGGGTGCCAGCCAGCCTCCCTCTTCCTATGTTAACATGGCTAAAAGCTGCAATTTAAGATGAAATTAGTGATAATAAGATTACTTAATAAGATTATAACTTAATTTGGCACATAGCAATCAATCAAAACTATAAAAAAATCCATTAATGTCTCAAGTCACTTGGGGAATATGAATTTAAATATAGTAGCATATATGTACAAGATTAATTGGAAGGTGTTTTCACCTGCTAGATGTGGAAACAGAAAATTCAGGATTCCCATCCAAATGCAAACACAGCAGACAAGCATCTCATTTTGGTTACATATTATTGTAATAGGAGAGAAATGAAAAAATAATTTCAATTCTTAAGAGGGTAAGAACAGTCTTTGAGTATTTTACTTAGTTATGCATTTATTTACAAGGTATATTACTGTATAGATATGTTCATGAATCTTTTCACTTGCCTTAATTTAATCTTAACAATCTTAACAATCTTAAGTTACTTTGTTTCTGTAAAGCGTTTCATTATTTTGAAATTTAGAAGTAGAAAAATGTGGCAGGTTTTGAATGCTTATGAAACCTTTTTTTTTTTCCTAATTCTTTCTGGGGAGATGGGAGAGAAGAATGAGGAGGGAGGACCAGGCAGAATAACCAGGGCGGGTGTAATTTTAATAATAAAAGTATGCAAGGGGAGGGTTGTATATTTCAACATTCTTAACTCAGTTTCTCTATGCATTTTTCCATGAAGCATTACATTATTCAGGCTGAGATCTACTACTCCAAATTCTCCCTGACAGTAAAGCAGACAAGTACCTTTGCAGCTGGCTAATGTGGAGATTATTTATGTGATTGCGTCTTGGTTCAGGGCATGGTTTTTTTGTTTATTTGTTTGTTTTTTAACTACTGACTATCTGTGGCATCAACCACAAGAACTATAGAACCACTAGAAAATAGCTTTTGCAGTAAATAAAAACTGGAATAGATGTTTTCTGCATGTATTTGGCATAAATAAGAAAAAAGATGAAAATGCCCAGGTTCTGAAAATGGCTAGGTTCTGAAACAATGGGAAATTTTCATCTCTCCTTTTACTCTTTCAAAATCAGCCTATCACTTAAGACAAAGCAATTTTTAAGATGCAGAGCTTGGAGATAATGTATCCCAAAATATGATTTCTTGAACAGTTGTACCTATTTCTTAAACACACATGTGGAGAGATATTCCAAGAAATTAAAAATAATCAAGAAGAAGAGAGAGGTGTGTGGATATTGGCTGCTTCAGCTTCAGTGAGTAGTATTGTTCTCTGAATAGAAATTTAGGTCATATTTGTGGATATTTCGTTGTTATATTAGTTCAGCGAATTTTAGTATTTAGTGGTATTTTCTGAACTGCATATACTCCATGCTACATTTTCTGTTCTTTTTGTTTTTTTTTTAAACCCTGACCACCCACAACTGTTGGCGGTAAACAAGAGAAATGTTTCAATTTACTGCATGCCCATTTTTATTCAATTATGAGCCAAACTTTTCGTTTATGTAACAACAAGTAGTCATTGATTTAAGAAGTATTGATTCAAAGGGAAAATATACAGTATGTGTTGATCAGCATTTAACTTGTAGGGCAAAACATCCTGATATTCACTTCAGGGAATCGGTGTATAAATATACACATATATATATTTCTGTGTGTTTGTATCATTAAGTAAGTAAGATAACTAACTGGGATAAATTTTCATCTAATAGTATAAACTCACAAAATGATTATTTTTCCACTCAGATATTAGTCTCTAAAGGGAAGAAGGAGGTAGAAGACCAAAAAAAGAATAATTGTTCACCCACCTTGAGGTAAACAATACTTTTCATTAAACTCACCTGGTGCCTGACAAGAGACATTGAATTGATCATATAATATATACATAATTCCTCCAAACATTCACTGTGTTTACCTGCATCAAGGTAAAACTGGAAATTTAACCTTACATATTTAAAGACATTTAAGTCCTTAACTTGTAATTAATTCTATATCGATTAACCTTACAAAAAGAGACTCATTCTTTTTAACTTTTAAATATACAGTATATTTAAGTTCCAAGAATACCTTTAAAAATTCTAATCATTTTAAAAATCCAGGTTGTGCTGGTTCGTAGAACAAGAGTTTCTTGTTGGAATTCATTGACATAGAACTAACCATAAATTATGTAAAGATAAGCTAATTATAGAGTAATGGGGCAGTTGTGGTACACATTCTTTTTCTCTGGCATTTCTGTTCTGTCCCATAATAGCTCTAACACTGAGTTAATCATTTTTTTAAAATGTTTTCTTTATGGCTAATTTCCCCCTAATATCACCCACTTCTCCATTAAGTAAGTCCCCTGAGGCTCATGCAATGAAGGACACACCCAGGGAAGGGCAGGCTTGGGACAAAGAGAAGATGTGACAGCTACACAGTTAATATCTATTCTTGATGTGATCAGCTCCATAATAAAAATATACAAAATATATGTTGCTTCAGATTGGAATAAATAAAGTGCCTCTCTCAGTCAGATTCCCCTTTAAATAGTCTTTGTTCTTTCCTCTAAAGAATATACCTGAAAACAGTAGATCCTTTCTGTGCGATTTTGGCTATCCAGGGCCTTTCCTAAGCCTCTGTGTAGCCAAAACTCTTCAAAGTCTTGTAACCTAAAATCTTAAGTTCTCATCACCTGGTATCTTGGCTACCTTTTCCTTGTCTCCATCCCTTATCAGAGGCAAGTCTATCCTTTCTGCTCATATCCTTTCAAAATGGGATTGAATCCCATTAGCCAAGGAACTCTTAAAACATGATTTTGAGGGTTTTTTTGCATCTCTACCAGGTTCCCTCTCCTCTTGAGGTGATCCTCAAATGAAGATCCTCTTCATTTGTCCTTACTTCTGTGGGGAAGCTCTTGTATCCCCGACATCCTTCTCCAGTCTACTTGTCCTATTTTCAGGTAGGCACTCTCTTTTCTTACTGCCTTTTTTTTTTTGTGGGACAAGGAAAGAGGTGTTTCCTAGGGAGATGGCCACGGTGGTATCTTCCAGCTAGAATCTGTGTGACTATTTGGTTTCCAGCTGGCTTGGCCGCTGGCCAGCTCAAAGGGAAGGCAGGAAAACTCAAGTCAGTCTTGTAAACATGCCCTCATAATGGGATCCTTTGTCACTCTGTCTGCATTTTTCAAAATACTTAGGGTATCCTCAGACTACTTTTGTAAAATAAAGGAGTGTTAATGTTGGCATTTTATGTGGAGAACTATGGTGCAAGAAGACTGGGTGGTTTACCCACCAGTACTATCAAGTCTCTGGCTTGCAAACTGGAGCCTCAGTGTCTCGAGTTCTCTGTTTACTGTGTTTACTATAGCAGAAAGCTTCCCTTTGGATTCCTTGACAGAAAACCTTACCTGCTATTAAACAACAATAAAAAAAAAGATTTCCCACAAGTGACAGAGATCACAGCGGCAGTTTGCAACAACGGCAGTCTGACCATATGCCTATCATTGTTAGCTATAAATAAGTTAATCCAGAGAGAAGATATACACCAACCAGCGATATTGCAATTCACTGGAATGGGGAGGCACAAAGATGGGGAATATATCCTGTTTTAAAATGGATTTTTTTTTCTCCAGACTTAGGATATTTGCCAAATGTACACAGCAAGGAACAGAAGTCATAGTTCCTCGCTATATACAAGGGTGGACATATATAGCTCCACTATATACAGCGGACAATCTCCTGAAAATGGGGTGGCCTGTAAATGATGGAAGACCTCACAGAGAACAGTGATGTTTGCTAGGGCCAAATGACTGCATTTACTGTAAACGTGAATTGAATTTTAGTAGTAAAAATGGTGAAAGAAAAACTCTCACAAAATGAATGCTGGATTCACATGTGCATATTTATGCCACAAAAATCAGGATTTGCTCTTAGAGCTTTATTTTGAATCTTTCTACTCTGGTTTTATTATAGCTTGTGAGTGAATACATTGCCAAAAGACTTTAAAAGGGATTTATTTATTAGAAGAGCCAACCTGTATGACCAACACAATGGCTCAGCAACCCAACCTTCCACTGATGGCTTTTTCATAGTAGCACTGCATTTTTTTGATTGATCTTACATTTGCCAAAAAACCAGAAAGGTATCTAATTTCAAGTTTTTGAATTTGTCCATTCAAATCCCCAGGGAACAATCATAAAAGCAGCTGAGGAAAAGGATAAACTATTCATTGCCATATAATTCTGCACTTCTAATATCTTCCTTACTTTACTACTCAAGATTAAAGCCATGCAAAAATGGACGTGCATCTTTTTCCCATTTAAAACTACCTTCTCAAGTAGAAATAGTTTTGGCAGGATTTTCTCAAGAGAAGCATTTGTCGACAATTATGTGACTTCATTACTATCAAAATGCCTGATCAAAGATGTGAATCTTGAAATAGTTCCTATGTCTGAAAGGCTCAGGGTCATCTTCATCCCTGATCTGGATAGATTCATGCCTAACTCTTGTGATCCTCACCCTGCAGACAGCCAATCATATCACCTCCACCATCTTCCAAATATAATGTGCAGGGAAAATTGTAATTTAAAGTCTTTGAACAACAGGTGTACTCAGTTAACAAAATGGAAGTGTGATAATCTCTCTTAGCTCAGCCCCCTTCGTATATGTAGAATTTGTCTTTACAATGTTTTAACTCTTTTTTGAGAAAAGACAATTATTTAAGAAGTTTTAACTGAAGGTATAGCTGCCCTTTATGAATTGGCGAATTGGGAAGGGATCACTAACAGGAGAACTAACACAGTAGGATATTTCTTTTTAAAAAGCTATACCTGGATTTGGTAATCTCCGAAAAGCAGACGATCGCCTTTTTCTAATGGTTTCTTTCATGTCTGGTCAAAGAGTTCTGCGAACCTGATTGATATGAATAGGTGCAAAAATGAAGGAGGGACTGTTCTAAGTCATTTCGAGAAAGAGATATTTCCATTAATTTGGAATTAGGATTTCTGACTAAGGCATTTCTATTCTCTCTCTCTCCAGTGTTGGAAAACTGGAGTAACTACTGGACTTCAGTAGCTATCTCCAGATGTAACTGGAAGTAGATTTTTTTTGTATAGCCTACATAAAACTAGATACAAAAAGAAGCATAATCTAGAGAGATTTAAAATGCTCAAATGAAGCAACAAAACTATTTTCCTTGGCCATAGGGGGCATTTTAGAACAGGAAGCCAGAATTTTGGTTTCGGTTACCTTTGCCTGAATCCCAAATGCAATGGTTTGATATCCAGAATAACCAGTGGATGGGCACTGAAGAGAGAAACTGGATTCCTGCACGTTTGTGGTATATCATAGCAGAGAATCCTGTTGCTAACAGTAGCCTTTTAGTCTTCTGTAGTCTGAACTTTCTTACTGTATTAGGAAATCATATCCTTCCCCAACACAGGTGTCACAATGTGACCAAGTCCCCAGCAAGACTGTTATAAAGACTATCCCATTTTGCTTGGTAGGCTATGCAATTCACGTTGCCTGAAAAGACAACAAATTCCTTAGAACAACATGGAGTAAAATAACACCTATTATCTGATGCCTCTGGGCACAGCCTAAATAAACTGTAGTAATAATAATGTGTCTATCCTGCGAAACAGGGTAGTGGTGTGGCAGGTTCCTGTCTCAGCCTTGCTTGTCCCGCAAGAGAGACCCACTAGCCAGTTGGTTGTACAGGTTGCCAGTGCCAAAAACGTCACATAACAGTTGGCAAAACGAGGAGCCAGGATGCTAGTGAGAGTCAGAGCTCATGGATTTGAATTGGGGCTTTCTTTAGCTTTGGTCCATATAAGACTGTGAGTGCAAAGGTGTATTTAGCCTATTGCAATGCCTTTACTGCCAAATATTCTCTATGTTTTTTAAAAAGAAAGAAAAAAATCTTTCTCTTTATGCTTCCTATTTCTTAAATAGAAGGAAGTTAACAAAGCCAGTAGTGATAAAGTGTTAATTTTTCTCTTCATACATGCAGATGAAAATCTCATATATATGATGAGCTGTCATTCTTATTTCCTTGCTTTATTACGATAAGTATTCATTCCATGTTTGTGGTAGTGTCCATAAGGCACTAGGAGTTACTCTGGCCTCTAGATAAGAAGCTCACAAAGAAAATGAAATAGAGGCCCAGGGAAAACAAACAACCAAAGAATAATATATTTTTTAAAAAGGTTCAAAATAGGCAGTATGGTAGAACTTGGTGGAAGAATACAAAGATTGGGATCTGTCAATGAAGAATAAGTAACCTGGAAAAAAAAAGCCTTGCGGCAATTGCCTGAAATGCTTGTGTGTAAATGGGAACCAGGAATGGTGGGAGAGAGAGAGCAAGCAGAGGACACTGTGAAGCCAGCAGGATGTAGCAAGTTAGGAGGGAGGTGAGCACTAGAAATGTTGCAACAGTGGCTGAGGAGTCAGCACGACAGGACAAAATGGCAAGAGGCATGAGGAGATTGATGGGAAAGCAAGAAGACTGCAGTGGGGGTGTCTTGGGTTTGTATCTCCCACAAGATTTCCTATCCTATGTTCAAAGAGCTGTTGAGCTGTTGCTTACTGTGTGGTCTTCAATGTTTTCTTAATCACTTCTGATATTGTGAAGAGTGAAGAGCAAAACTGTGGAGGTTTTTGTTG
>NW_010585807.1:223030-277931 GCF_000705375.1 Tinamus guttatus | reverse complement strand
GCAGAAGTCTGCGCTCCTGCAATGCTTATCGCGCCCGGGGGTTTCCTTTGCCGCCGCTCCGCCAAAAGCAGAAAAGTTGCGCGTCCCGTGAAGCGGCCGTCGGGCCCCATGGTCCCTTCGCAGAGAGGATGCGCGTAGTTAGGAGGCGCGTTTGCGAAGAACCGGCTCTCCAGCGCAGCGCTTGATGCTCAGGAAACTTTGAGACGTGCGCCCGGAGAGGCTCACCGGCCACCTGGACGGGTGCGCGCCGCGGGCGCGGAAGGTACGGTGAGGCTCTGCTCAGGGCACCGCGCGCTCCCAACGCTTTCGTCAAGTTTAGCCTCGTGCTAGCGCTGTGCCAGGAGCAGGTTGCAGCTTGTGATCGCAGGTTATCTCTGAAGAGGGCTGTTTTGCGAAAGCTTTAGAGCAGTGTAGGCAGCAGTTCCAGAGAGCAGTGGGCAATTGTTAAATGAAGTTTCTCTTTTTCTTGCACCGCGAATAGGTGCAAGGGACATTTCCAAAGAGATCCAGATGCAGAATGAGCTTCCTAAGTGTTTTCTTGTTGGTAACTGCGTGCCACAAAGGGTACATCCATAAGCATCTGCTATCCAGCAGACAAAAACACACATGCACAGATATATATTTATTTATTATCCAGAATAGATATATGGCTTATTTTATGCTTCCATCTTTACTAAACTCTACCATGTGCTAAACTTGAGCCTAATAAATTGCTTTTGGAGTTAGAAGCCGTAGTGCATTGTAAGGGCCAGATCCCTTGAAGGACTCACTCTATTAGCTTCAATCGGCTGCTCCCACCGGTTGTTACTCGTATGCACACTTGAGCGCCAGCAGCGTGGCTGGCTGTTAAGTATTATAAATGAGCACTGGAATGAAAAAGCATCTATATTGCATTTAGAAATAAACACTAAAAGTCCTTCCAAATACTCTAGAAGTCTATGAACCGACTAGGAAGGGGAATGCTGCAACCCGCCGGCTGCACTGCTTTTGCCTTGCTTCTAAATTGCACAGTTTGAGGAGCTCAGGGTCCTGGTGAAATACCAGAATTAAGGACAGGGTAGGTTTTATTATGTACAAATGTAGTTGCCTCTGATTTTTGCAAGCAATTTTTTAAGCTTTAGTTAACTTTATTCTTCCTTAATCTCCTTTCTCTTCTCTAATGAGGGAAGCACTAAGTCACAAAGTAGGATTGGATGTTTCTGTTGCCCTGCTAAGGCCCAGGATCCCCCTTTGTGGATTAAAGTAACAGCTGAGCATGGTCTTTCCATGTTATTATGTGCCTTTTCCAAAAGGTGCTGCTTTCCCCATGCAGGAGCTTCTTTCAACTACTGATATGCTTTGCTTTGTTTTTGGCTCATCAATGTTGGCTTTAAAACTTATTAAGAAATGTGTGGTATACTGCTTAGATATGCCTTCCTCCCTCTTCTTTTCCTCCCCCCACCACAAAAGACATCTCAATCCTGAAGAAAACTCTTCTAAGTTTTTTTGGAGTGGTATGGACATTGGGAACTATGTATGTACTGCATGCAAGACTCTTAAATTGCAGTTTGCTTTAGCAGAGCTGAGTGAGGAAGTGTTCAAAATGCTGCAGAACTCCGCGCTTTCCTTGGTTCGTGTTTCTGTGCTGCCGGACTCGAACCCTGCCTTGGAGGTTCCCTCACAAATACTAATATTGGTGATTATCCATGTGCTCTCTCTTCTATTTTTAATCATTTAATTAAGATTGCGCTGTAGAGAGAAATCACTGAAACCTGTAATTTGATACGCTTGAACCAAGAAGCACATGTGATAACCCTTGAGATGAGGTGATGTAAGATAAAAAGCCCCGGACAGGCAAGCTCACAGCTTGAGCAAAAAGGCACCAACTGCCCCAAAGGCACCGCAGTCCCGTGCCCATCCCTGCAGCAGATGGGGCTCCTAACCTAATCCATTGATATCTGCAGCCGTCACCTACTGTCTGTGTGCAGCTTCCCAAGGAAGTGCTAGAGGGGCAGCGGCTAACAGGGAATCGAGTGACCACGCTCGCGTGCACCAGCGTGGGCTGCCGGGCTGGCCCGGTGTAACACTGCAGAGAGGCAGTCAAGGGCTTGGGTGGCCTCAGCAGGACTCCCCTTGTTGCACAGAGTGAGGGGAAAGTGTGTCGCCCACCGGGGACTTCCCGCCTTGGAAAAAGCTGCTGTGTTTTGGTGCGGGAATGCTCTTGTGGGATGTTTCACTGTAGCAGCATGAGTGACACGTTTGTCATTCACCCTACAGGCAGTGTAGACTTAAAATGGGATAGCCTCCAGCCCAGTGTTACTGTAGCAGTTTTCCTTTCCCTTGTGACACCAAAAACCTGGCTTGCTTGCCACTTCCACTGCATAGCTGTGCAGCAATGTAAGTGGAGAATCAATCTGCAGAGTTTTACAATAATGCAAAACGCTATTTCTCATTGTTAAAATCGGGTAACTCCAAATCGAAGCCAAAAATATTTCCAGGCACAGTTTATTTGAGCTTAGGTATTTCTTACACTAACAGCACGATCTTACAGAAAACAAGGAAATAGGTCTAGTTCCTATTTAAGAAGCAGAAAACAAGGAAGGACATAATGAGTTCTACGCTCTTCTGGTAGATCTTTTTTGGCAACTTTTTTTTAAAAGAAAGTCAAGAGGATATCAAAAGTCATGGATCACAGCCTAATTGTGTGGCTCCTTGTCAGGAAAAACTTCCACTGAAGACTTGTGGGATTTCCCCCCCCCCAGCTTACATTTTATGTGCAAGAAGGACTAGGTTCACAGTGAATTTTATTGTTTTACAGTCAAAGTCCGCATATGTACTTGATTACATTTTGACCAGTTGTTACTTTCTACCATTATTAAAAGTAATAGAATTACACTAAATTAAGATAATAAGGCAATAAAATGTAGTGTAGTAATAATAAGATCTTTAGAAAAAAAGTTTTCATCTTTATGTGTGTAAAGAGGGATATACCGCTGACATGGAAATGGACTCCTATGGAATTCCCCTTTCAAGCTAGTGACAAACCCCACTTTTCTAGGAAGTATAAAATCATACAGAGGAAAGGTTTGGGAGTGATTTTTCTTCTCAGAACCCTTTCCAAAAAAGAAAAGGGAGTGGAGGAGGCTGCACTGCTGGATAGACACCTTTGGGTTAAATGCATTCACTGTAAATACTTAGAAGACCAGGAAAATTTGTGTCGATTAAAAAGTGGAAGGTAAGGACTCCTGTCAGTTTTTATGGGAGTGCAATTCTTTGGGAAGGGTTTTTCAAATGCCTGCAGCTCAGGGAATGTGTTAAAAGATGAAAAGTTTGATCCTCGTCTATATACTTTTTTTTTTGTTTAATCAAAGGCTTTCTTTCTTGCTGCAGAGGAACAGCATTTAGGGACGAGGCAGGATGGACAGCCTAGATCTTGTCAATTCTAGGACCATTTTTAAATAGGAGGCAACTTTTGGATACCTTCTGTTCATCCCAAATTTGTCTCCCTGTCTAGCCAAACTGACTTCAAACGGGAAATTCCCCGCTCCTAAGGTCAACTACAGTTTGTTGCCCCTGAGTCCGTAATCCACGTGGGAGTGTAATGACAGTTTGGACTCTGCAAGCATTTCGTTCGCTCCTGAAATTTAAGCAGAATTATTTCACTCCCAGGATTTACCTTGTGATGCAACTTTATTAAAAAGCCAACAGTGTCAACCGACCCAATAAGACACACCTTCCTTCATGCTTCTTGTTTGTGAGCAAGAAGTGATTTTCTGTGCGGAGCAGTTCAGCGCCAACACGGTGCAGTGACTGCAAAGGTAGGTCCTAGTCCCAAAAAGATCTATGCATATTCTTAATGTTGCTGGCACCACTGTAAATTCCTGTGGCCAGGGCAGTGCAGGACTGGGACCTGCCTGGCACCCTCATGCTTGAGATGGCTGTTTCAGCTGCATTTTAAGAGCAGTCATACTGAAGTTGTCATATTTTTTTTTTTAAGCAATGGAAGTGGTCCACTTCTTTAGCGTATTTGAAAGTGTGTGTCATGTGGAAGACTTAAATTTCTTCTTCTAGTCTTCTTGTAATCCTGTAAAGGAGAAACTTGCTCTGTTTGGTGGGTCTGATTCCCTGCTGCAGTTACTGCACTTTTCCCCCTGTGTCAACTCATCAAGAACAGCAAGAAGATGGAACTGCCAGTACTAGACTGGGTGCAAAATATTGGCAAAAGCAGGAGGAGTTAACTGAAGCAAGTAGTCTGGAGAAACTTGCTAATTCATTTCAATTATAGTAATTTTAGGAGTTATTTTTAGCTTTGTTTATCAGCTAGCATCCCCCCCTACACACATAGATCCTTAATATGTTTATTCAGACTCATAATGTCCTTTCATAATCCATAACAGCTTGAACATTTAAAAGAGAAATTAGGAAGCAATTCTGTGATAGTGAAACAGTTATTGAAAACTACCGTAATTTGGGCACATCAAATAAACTACTGATACATTGTTGGGGTACTTAGAAATAAAAATTCTAGACATAAAGAGATCAATTTACGTGTTTTTTTGTTTTTTGGGTTTTTTTTTTTTCCTGTGACAGATTCAGATATAGATTTACACGTACCGTGCTTTTAAATCATATATACCTGGATAGGAAAAGTACAGTTCTGTCTCTGCTGCTTGCCTTCCCGTGAGTTAGAGCTCTGAAAGAATAACTAGGAGCTGAATTTCGTCACTTGCAAATGGGCTGCGTTCTTAGATTGAATGCCTTAATTTACACACCTCACCTTTTTCAGTCGGTTTATTTGTATGATGGAGATGTGTGCATTTTCTTTGTCAAGGTGATTTTACTTCTTTTTCCTGCTTGATTTTTAGTGAAGGAAGGTGACAGAGTTTAATGACTTAATAAAAAGTGACCTTAATTAAGAAAATTGCCTTCATATTTTTCTCATATTGTGCAAACAGTTTTTAATGGCTCTGGTTGCAATACGGAAACTTAAATAAAGAATTCCTTTTCCTTTTTGCAAGGATATGGAGTCCAGTACTTTGCACACAAAGTTAATAAAAAGCAATGTTTATTATGTCCCTTAACTGGGAATAGTTACATAAAGATAGCTCAGATACAGTAGGATGGTAGTAAAGGCACATATGGAAAATACATATGTGCATGCAAGATACACTTTACAGCATTTGTCAGTGCTTCTACAAGGAATTCCCAAAGATCTGAGAATTATGTAGGATCTTTGAGACAACTTTTCTTACACCCTCACAATTGTTCCTAACAGGGAAATTAATTTTACATGTGCCAGACATAAATGTTTCAAATCTGCGCTGTTAGCAGAGTGCTTTCCTTAATCCTGCGGGTTGAATTGCAGCGCTTCCCTCGTTTTGCAGACAAGAGCTCTCCACTGAAATTTGACAGTACGCTCATAAGTGTATTGTCAGCTCATGTAGCTAACCAGAATTTACACTGGGCAGGAAGAGAGAAACGACTGAATAAACTAAGTATCTCCCTAGACTTTGGAGAAAAATGATGAACATGGAATTAGCAGGCAGTGGGAGGAAGGGGAATAAGAGAGAAAAAACCTGATCTCCTTAAGTTTAACTTTTTTTTTTTTTAATATGTCAGTCTTTTAAGAGACCTGAAGGTGGTTCTTTTCTATTATTATTCTCATCATTTTTTCTTAAGAGGAATGGGACATATTGAAGTGCTTACGGTGACACTCAGTTTTGAGTTTTCAGAGAGGACTACCTCTCACCTGCATAGTTATTATTTACATTGAGCAGTGTGATGAGGCGGAAATTAAAAAAAGAATTGAAATGGTTCTAAAGTAGAGTCATTCACAGAGATTGTGGAGTCCAGCGTATTAAATTACAATAATAAAGCTAATTATCAGCTGCTTGCTGAGATATTGAATGCTTTTAATTAAAACCAGTTTGGAGGATTCTAGCAATTTTTTGCAAGTATTTCCCCCGCTCGTGCAATACACACTACCTTTTACATATACTTAGCAGCCTTCCTGTTTTGTGCTCATTGGTATGTAGCATAATCATAGATGAAGATGGAAGCCCATTAAAAAAAAAGTTAGATTATGTCATTTTTTAAGGTTAAAGTATAGCTTAAATCTTTTGTAACAGGTTTCTGTACTCATCTTCACTCTTGGTCATTGGCTCAAACCCGTCACCTTTAGTAGATGTGAGAAGCCAAGTTCCAGTATGTAGGTTGAGACCCTCTGATGCAATTAGCCAGGCTGCTCTATCATAGCTTTGCAGGCAGGTGAAATTTGCGGCTTAAAAGAAGAAAAAGGGAATGACACAACAGACATATTACTCCTCTTGTTGTTAACATGCAAATCCTACTTGCAGATATGCTAAATGTTGAAGGTGTTCAGTTTTATCAGATTTTTGGAAGGCCTTTTTCCCTCCCCCTCTTTTCTTCTTTTTTAAACTTGTTTGCATGCCTTGGGTGCCTGAATCTAGGATGGGGTCTTTGCATCAGAATGGGTTGTTCGGTGGTTTAAGGCTCTCTGGTGTTTTGGGTTGTCAGTTTGGATTTTTGGTTGCTCGAGCTCCAATCCACGCACTGAGGAACTGGCGAGACAGATCAAGGGAGCCAAACGGAGCCATGCTCTCCCATGCAAGCTCTGTGAGGGGCAGCTGCTCTGGAGCCCCCATTCCTGCCGCGGGCCGGCCTGAACAGGGGCAGGTTGGAAAATCATCCCTCACCCTGTGGTTGCAGCGGGGCTGCACTTCACGTGCTGCGCTGCAGTTCACCCAAGCTACCGCCACAGCAAAATGTGCTTATTGTACCTTCTCCAAAAGCGCCTGCAGAAGTGGTATCCCTTGGAGGGGATCCCTTGAAAGACCTTCTCTCAGCCTCCTCCAAACTTTCTGAAAGCTAATATATATCGTATATATATGTATTTTTGGTTTAACGCTTTGCATAAAAGTGTATGTGACCCCGAAGGGGTCTCCTTGGGGCAGTAGTGTTCCTGCAGGGCCCTTTCCGTGTACTCCACAAGCACCTACAGGCAGGCAGGATGCGTGTGGCTGCAGGTGGTGCACCTTCACATGCTCCTTGCTCCACCAGCATAACAGCTTTATATATATGGCTGGAAGGCCAGCTCTGAGTTCGGGTGTGCTGGGTTAAGTCCGAAGCAATTCCACGCATGTCAAACGTCACAGCTGTCCATACTGTGAAGTCCTGTTGTGTTCTGTGTGGAGCACGTGTCTTGTCCTGGGGAAGTCACAGACTGCATATTGGGTCAATGCATTGGACAGTGTCAATGGCCCTGTTCTGCTATCTTCTAATATCCTAAATTCCCACTATTTTCAATGGGAGGAGGTTTGCGGAAGGAGTGACCTGCTTACACATTTGTTTAAATAGTTAAAGCACTATATACATACTAAGCATTTGTTTTCTCAACAAGGAGGTTTACTTTTGAATTTGCAATATAAAACGGCAGATGAAATAATAAAGCAAGGTTTGCAAAGAATTAATTTGCAGTATTCTGAAGCATTAGAAAATCTTGACCTTGCAATGACTTCCTCCTCTTTGCACCCAGAATCCTAAAAGGGCCCAGATTCACTTCTGGTTGTAATATACAGCACATTTAAATTGTGTAGTTCTTCAGTGATTTGTGGGGCCTATTTCAATGTGCTCTTAAGACATAGCACAGGTTGCATTCTAGGGTTGCCCCCCCTGTTTGCAAGGGGGCAAATTAACCACATGGAGATTTCCTTAGGGCTCAGGATGGCATCTTGGACAAACTCTAAATATTTAAATCCAACCTATCTGTGTGGATATGTTCAGGTTTTTGTTGTTGTTGTTGTTTTCCTTATTTAAAACAAAATCGGCACAGCCTTTCAAGCATAGTGCATACTATTAATTAGCGCAGGATCTCAAGATTGCAGCATTTGATTCTTCACAAAGCATTATAGTAGCTTCCTCTGCAAGCTGGTACTTTAATTGTGAAGAAGAAAACACACAGGCTTAAGTTCTGTATCTGGAAAGCCTTGAAGAAGCAGTTTCACATATTTTAAAGGAAACACTGTGTATACCTCAATGGGAGCCCAAATTTGAAGTTATTTGGTATCCTAAATAGGAAGAAAAGGTCTATCTTACTTAACGCTCATGCCTTTCCTGCCATAAACGAGAGCTATACGCGTTCAGCGTTTGACAGAAAGTTTCCTACGGTCAGGTGCCTTTGGTCAGCTGCACACGCAGCTCTTGAATTTTCTGGCTTTTGGCTCCAAGTCTTAAAAAAAAAAGAAAGGCCTAGGTTATCTGCTAACATAAATAGATACAACTGTATTGATGGCAGTGAAGCCATGCACACTTATGCTAGCAATAAGTTTGACCCTGTAGATACAACTTATAGCAAAAAACTGCAAAATATTTTTTTTTCTTGCCAAAACTGATACTTATTTAGAGTGCCCTGTCATAAACGTTATGCAAATTAATTTACATAACTGATATGAAATAAGATACTTTGGAGCAAACCCTGATACTTTCCTTGAAGTCAGTGACCACATTTCCAATGATCCCAGAGTAGAGGGGGAAAGGGAGGCAAAAGCTGGTCATAGTTTCCCATTCAGAAACCTGCAGTGCCGCACTTGCATTGGCAAATTGAACTTTTTATCACTTAAAGCAAGATTTAGCCCAAAGCATGTTGTGCCAAGTCTGATTTGAGCACCCTTTGAACATTTGCAGGAGAAACGGGGCCCTGCTCTTGTTGCAGCACTGGGGCTGTCGTCTAGTCTTTGCTGCCTCAGAACACACCCTGACGTTGTCCGGGATTTCACTGGGATTTACCCGAAAGCCCAGAATAATGCGGCATTACGGGAACGTTTTCCTCTTGAGGGGGTTCTAAACATGGTGATGTTTATTAAGATGATTTTTATTATTGTTTTTTAGTTGAAGTTCTCAGCACTTGTGTATTTACGAACTCTGTAATCTTGATGAGGGGAAGAAATCTTTCCCTCCAGTCCCATGCCTCACATTTGCATTGGCTTTATTTTTTCTTTTTCATCCCTTATAAATGGATCAGTGTACTCACTTCTGCATGTCCTAAAATCAGCTAATTCGAGGACAAACCATAAAGGCAGGAAGGACTGTTAGCTATACGTGTACTACCTGTGCTGCAGATAATGCTGACTGCAAGTCTGGTTATATCAAAGAGCGGTAATTTCAGGAATACTGAAAGAGGACCTTGGCTTTTAAATATCCTTTTCTGAAAAAAAAAAAAAAAGACAAGAAAAGACAAGCCCTGTGGATTCCCTGAAGAAGAAACACTTTCCTTTTTCACCTCCTGCTCCCCTTGTCCCTTCCATTTGTGCTGAAGCCCTAGAAATAGCCACAGGGCAGGATGCAATAGGAGTAAAGTGCCTCTTAGGTGTGGGATACACTTCTTGTGTACATTCCCTTAGGATGCTTTTCCTGTTAGCTGGGCTTCACTGTGCTTTGTGGAAAAACGTGTGTTAATTATCTGCTTAGTAGTAGGCAAGTGGCCCTCCGAGACAATAACAGATGCACAGGCACCACTTTAAGGCTCATTGAGACTTGCAGAGGAAACAGGGGGCTATACTGGGCACTTGTACCGTTCCACCTGCCATAAATAAAGTTGCTTTTCAAGCAACTGAGCAGGCTGCCAGTGTAGGAAGGTGCTGGGTTTTCCCTCCTGCGAGAGAAGTTGCGTTTCCCACTGACTTCTTTATTAAAAGTGGACCTACCCAGAACACTTCAGTCCCATAGGAGTCAATGCAAATGGTTGGGTGGTAGTAGGCTGTTTGCATGGCTGCAGTCATTTCTGAGAATTATATATGAATGTTGAACAAATGGCTTTGTCTGGGATTAAAGTTTAAAACAAGAGTAAAGCAAAACATTGCATTACTGAATGTTAAGTAGTGTTGTGGTGCATGTAAAGTGGGTACGATGATATCTGAGAATGCACATCTTTTCAGCAAGCCACAGAGGCAAAAACCTGTTCCCGAGCTTGTCAGTCCACAGCCCTACACTCTTCTCTCTGCTTTTTACTTTTTTGCAAGTCTGTCATTGACCCTTCTGCAGGAGAACAGCAAAGTATTGCGTCTCAGCTATACTGACCACACTCAGAAGCAAGCAAAAAGACCATAGCACTTTTCAGAGGCCTCTCGATGACCGTTTCGTTTTTCCACTGCAGTTGCCTGGGCTTGAGAAAGACAAGCCCTGCGAGTTGGGCTGAGAAAAAAAGGGTGATGATGTTGGTATCCTTTCCACAGAGTAACCCTCCTCTGCTTCCAATGCTCCTTCCAGTGTAGCGTTTTTCCAAGGCGGCACCTGGTCCCGCTGGGGCTACCTGCCCCGGTGGCACATTTTACTGCCCAAGGCAGCTGCCCACCATGGTCACTGGGGGCCCCAGGTCTGTATTTCCAGCCTGGTAGCCTCCCCGGTGCTTGTGGTCGCCATCAGCTCGCTCTCGGGAACATGCTGTGTCGCAAGTGCGCGCGGGGCCGGAGCTTCCCAGTGTTGCTTGGCCATCTGGCAGCAAAACAGGAAGGCCCGGCTGGGTTGTTCCCTTTCCCTCCTGGGCTCGTTGGGCTATTTTCGGGAGGCCGGTTCTCCCCGCGCGCGCAGCGGCGAGTCGGGCCGGGCCGCGGCTGGGAGCCTGGCCCATCTGCTCCTGCCTGAGGTGCATTCATTATTGATGGTGGCGGCGGCGGCAGCGGCTGCTCAGATATGCAGCCGTGCCTGGGTAAATGAGACATTCTCCAGTAAATTGCTTCGTTTTTTGATTGCTGATTGTACGCGTGTCACCAAGCTGACTCAAGGTTCATCGATGCATGCTCAGTAAATTAGAAAGAACATAACTATGGATCAAGCAAGAGAATGAATTCTGTGCCTACAATGACCCAGGGCCATTTAATTTTCTGCTTAATTTTGTTGCAGTCAGTTTGCATTTTGGGTTATTATGCAGGAGGAAATTAACAATAAATAACAAATTTGGTCCTCCTGTGCTTGTAATGATATTTTTATAAATCTTTGTAATGCTGTTTTTAAAAGGATCAAGGTCTGTGCCAGTCTGATACTCCAGCAAGTATGTGGGGAGGAAATAAAGAGAAAAATACATTATTCTTCCCAGATAATCTTATAGTTAAATAGTAAGGGTTTTTTTTTCTTTCCTTTCCTTTCCTCTTCTTTCTTCTCTCTGCGTGTGGGTTTTTTCTTTTATTGTGTGTGTATATGTGCATGCTATTTTGCATTAACTTAAGGTTCTCTCTCTCTTCTCAGATAACTTGAGGAAAATGGAAACAGATGAGGCTCAAGATATGTCCCAGGTTTCAGGTGAGGTCCTTAAGGAATCCATCTACGAAAAAAATTCTGAATTCCTGCTCATCTTTCTAGCCCAGTGTAATGTTTTTTATTGTTGTCAATAAAATTGCTGTGGGTCTTTTTTTTAAACCAGAGTGGGAATTGAGATATAATTAATGATATCACTTAATATCAAGCCCAGCAGTGCATTTTTTTATTTTAAAAAAAGGAACGGGGTAAATAAAGAAGTCAAGGGAATATAGATGTATAGAAGTAATTTTGCATTGAATCTGTGACAGCGTATCCTGAAGCACGCTCAGGTGCACATTTGCACTCTTTCTTTTGGGAGCAAACTTCTGGTGGTTTCAAAATGAATACAGAACAAACAAAGTTCACAAGACGGGAGGGGGACAAATGCTAATTAAAAGCAAACAAGCTTTATTTACTGCATAGGTCTGCTTGACCTTATCCAAAGCTTTTGGAAAGCTTTACTTCAAGTGTATAAACTTCCAACATTTCACTTTAGACATCTAAAAATGCTAGTTGAGAAGAATTGTCTTTATCCAGAAAGAATTAAAAAAAAAAAAACAAAGGATTAAGCTGTAGAGAAATTGGGTTTATAAAACATGTCCTATCCTAGCATAGATAGGATTCTGCAAAGTGTCAGCATTGATGCTTCTGTGGGAAGATTTGTGCTTAATTTCACTGGAAGGCAGTTCTTTAGCAAATGGGTAATGTAATTTAGCAAAATAATAACTATTTACACTGTTGTGCTCCAACAGGTGAAAAAGCTAGTGTTTTTCCTATTTTTCCCTATTGTACTGACAGCTGCAACAGCTTCTGGCTTTCAGTTTCCACTTCTGGTGGTGTGCCTGGAGCACGGCAGCCCTGTTCACCGAGCCCGGCTTTCAGACGCAGGACTTGCTTCGAAGAGATACCTCCAAGGAGCGTAGGGTTGCTCTGTATCCACCCACACTATAGCAGGACCTTTGTGATCCCTTACAGTTGGTCCCAGGTCTCTCAGGAGTGCAGAGACCTGGGACCTAGGCTCCCAAGAGACCTGGGACCAACTGCAAGGGATCACAAAGGTCCTGCTATAGTGTGGGTGGGAAAGTCATGGGTTTTTCCGGAAATAAATGGACACAATTCCATTTTTTCCATTTTTTTTCCTTTTTTTTTCCCTGCCTCTCTCCTTTATAAGTGTTGAGTTTCTTCAAAAATTTGAACTTTTTATGTTATCTGAAAATTGAAAGTCACAGGCATTGTTTGAAAGAGCAATACAATACTCCTTCATGCGAACAGATTTTCAGCTACCTTTAGCATATATAAGTCATTCCCAGTGAGCACTGTGCAAGCACATTGCCCTCCCCTCCTCAGGTAACATTTTTACTTATACCTGGGTATAATTAGCATCATTCCTTTTTTTTTTGCAAGCTGAAACAGCTTATAAATGAAATAACAACAACTGCTACACAGGCTGTGTTTGGAGCATGTCCTCCTCTAGCATAAAAAGCAATGGGGTTTTGATCCCACCACTCTTCATGGGGACAGAGCCCTGGGGAGCTGCTCCAAGCATCGGGATACACAGTGATTTGGATCCCGTTGCTGCAGAGCCCCTCGTAAGAGCTGCTGGGGCACCAGCGCCGACCTCTCCTTCCTGTGCAGCAGCGCCTATTCCCTTGCATTTCCACACCTAACCTTTGCGGGGTTTTTGTTTTTGCAGTGCCATTAATCTGGCTTCCACACTTGCTGTTTTTCAGGAGGGTGTTACTTACTACTTTTTTTGTGTCTCGATGTGAGGAGGAGTAGTGTGGAAAAATGTTGTCTCAAGTCAAAGAGTGGATTAGAAAGTCACGCTCTTTAACACTTTTATGATCTGCCTCTCACCATGAGAGGGGAAATTTGCAAAAAGACTTTGCCATTGTGAATGTCTGTACACGTGTACATGTATATGTGCATTATGTATATATATTTTTGTATGTATACTCCATATACACACTTTTTTGCAGCTCAGTTTTTCAGGACTGGAGTCGTTGTAGTACTTACGCATTTTTTCAGCATTTGTGGCAAAACATATTGATGAAATAGTGCTCTGTTGTGGTGAGGAAAGAGTCTCCTTTAGAAGGATCTGAGTAAGAGGTAGGGCAGATGACATGGGCAGATGACAGCAAACCAACTGCACTGACTTTTCGTATTCTACTCTGCCACTGGGCTCCTAATAATTTAATCTGGGGCTTTCTCTGAGCAGAGTTTGTGAGTTTATTGGATTGTCAGCAGGACTTGGGACACGAGCAGCCAAAAAGCTTGCAAATTTATTTTCATTCATGAGCTGAGTTGTGTGCGAACTCAGCCTTTGGAAACAGGAGTTGGTCAGATTTGACCCCATCAATACCGACTCTTGATAAACCCTTGCTGGATCTCACAGGGAAAGTGTCTGCAGGTCTGGAGGGGCTCAGAAGGAGCATTTTGCAGCCACTTGGGGTGGGCAGCCATAGCTGACCCATGGTGCGACCAGGACGAGTTGAGCCAGCATGAAGCCAGCACAAAGGAGCTTGGCCCCACGTGCCCACAGGCATTCCCGCTTCTGTGAAGTGAGGCCTCAAGCGCTCCTGGAGGAACTGAAAGGCTGTGGGATGAGCTCAGGGTTCATGCTGTTTCTTTTCTTTCTCCTGAAAGTGGTGTTTCACCAGGCAAGCAGTTGCAGTTCTGAAATGAGGAGAGAGCTGACATACATTTAACCAAACGATATCCGGCACCCATGCAAGAGAATCAGAAAACACAGATAATATCTCACTTAACAAGCAGTATTTTTCCTGCCTTTTTTTTTTCTCAGTTCTAGGGCCTAACAGTTAAGGAAGGTGAAAAAACGGTACAAATGTTTCCACATCTAACATAAAAAGATCCCCCTAGCACCTCACAGGCTGCTCGGTGCAGAAGCAGGGAGAAGAGTTTTGCCTTTGCCATTCGTGCTGGAGTCTGGGAAGGTGCAAATGAGCATGTCCTGGGCTACTTCACACCAGAGGAGAGCCTGGCTCCCGTCCTTGTGCGACTCCCCGCTCTCTCGTTTGAGCTCTGAGATGCCACTAGTGAAAATGGGACACGAGCTGTGACCTCAGGCTAGAAAAGCCCTATATTGTTTTTCTTGCATAAGTTCTTTGGTCACGCCAGTGTTTCCACTCAAAACAGCCCCTAGGCATTAGATCCGCCCATAGCATTCATTTGCAGATGGAGAGCGTTTGAGATTTCTGTAAGAAATCCTGTTCTGTCTTTGTTTTTAACAGTAGTAGTGATAGCAACAGCACTCTGGCATGAGCTGAAGAGCTCTCAGAACTAAAGAAACTTGGGCAGAAATAAGGATGCATGAAATCTTGGGCACTTGGTTCGCTTCCCTCATTCCTCACTACATTACTAGAGCATGGGTGGGGAAACTGAAATAGGGGGAAGCTGAGGATCCTACCAGGTACTACCTGGATATCTGATACCGTGTTTCAGAGTTTTGAGATACACTGCAGGAATGTATCTTAAAACTTGCACTTGAGTATACCAACCTGTGTGGCTTAACCAGAGCATGCCATGAAGCAGTGGCAGCACCAGAAGCAGAGCTTTGATACCCCAGAAGTCTTCTGCTTTCTCTATGACTCTCCTATGCCTTTTTTATTTCATGTGTCAGATAGCTCTTTATAAAAACAAACCCCTCAAAAGCCAGGTGTTGGATTGCAGCGATTATACTTTAGACCAAAAATGTAAAATGGGAATGCAGTATATCTGTAGCACTTTGCTTTGTTATGTGACATTTTCACAGTTTGCCCCAGTGTTTGCCACTAAATTTTTTTTCAGCCTTATTCCTTCGAACAGTTATTATTCTGGACATGCCTGTTAGAAATTAAATGGGAAACTTTTCCCTCTGTCTTCCCCTTACCATTTCTAAATGCGTTGGCAAAAGTCTGTTAGTGAGATTGCGTATCTGTAAGATTAATGTTCAGTAGGGAGCTTATCACAGTATAACAATTTAGATGTAGTTAAGGCATGAAATACGAATATCATGCTCTGAATCTAAGACACTGGATTCCACAAATATGTCTATTTTAAATCCACTATTCTTTACCCTGTCATTTTGCATGCAAGAATTTCTCTGTTATGTGCAACATGAAGAAATCGAGTGGTGTCAGATGAGTCATTAAAGCCAAGTTTACTAAGTAAAGTTTTCTTAACTGCAGTCTCCTTCAACGACAGACGAGCAACTAGGTCTCCAGCTTCTGCAGATCTGCCCTGCCAAGGGCTCCAAGGCTTGTGGAGCTGCTCTGATTCATGCCATCTGGGCAAATAGCTTTTAATTTAACACGCAGAAGATTGATATCTGTTGAGTAAACCAAACAGTTCACCATAAATCGCCAAAGTACTGACCTACTAAAATGCTTCTGTTCCCAAAGACTGCTTTGAGTTATCTTCAAAGCATCCTACTTATCCTACTTATTGTGGGATGATGAACTATCAGTTAATATAATTTTGATTTTGTTTTCTATTCGTTATCTCATACCTCTGATATTATCTGTTTATGTTGGTTTGTAACCGTTAAAGTGTTCTCCTGAATCTAGACTAAGGGCTGAAGAACTTGCATTTGTGTAACTGGGAGCACAGCTTGAACCTTGCAGCCTGCAGGTGGCTGTTAATTATTATTACTTTTTAATCAATTTTCTAAAGCTAGATGTGCTGTCAATAAAGCCCATAGATTAAACTTCATTCTTTTTTATGTTTTCTTTTTTTCTTAGAAAAGGCTGAAATAGTTCAAGCAGTCTCTCATCACTCCTGCTTCCTATCCATAAGATACAGCTCAGCTTGGCAGACTGGGACTTGCCTCAGAAAAGTTATTGGCAGTTCTTTAAATTCCTTTAATCCCATAAGGTAGTGAAGAAAACTACAGGAATAACTCTTAGAAAAAAAGAGAGAGAGAAAGAAGGAGCTGAACAGCGAATGGCAAGAGCTGTTTTAATGAGCTTGCTTCCAGCTTTTACCTCCCCCTGCCATAAAATTCAGAGTCCTCCTTTTGCCTTTCTGGAGTCCCCCTTTCCTGTTGCTCTCACATGCGGTGCCTGGGATTTCGTAGGTTCAGGAATATGCCATAGGAGATGGAGCTGGGGGACCATATTAGATCATGTAGCCCACTGCTCTGCCAGTGCAGGGCTGTGCCTTGGGTACCCTGGAGCCCTCCAGGCCGCAGTTTTAGATCTGACTGCACTCTCAGCATTGCCTTTTGGAGATTATTCTGCAATCTGATAGATGCATCATGAAGAATCATAGCCAACCTTCCCCCAATTTAATTCTTTAAAACCTAGTTTTCTTGAACAGTGCAAACGAACTACTTTGCCCCACATTTATCCTGTCTTATATTTGGAGAGTTTTAGGAAGTCCCTTGAGCTGGAGGAGGCCCTTGATTGTCATTAGACACAAGAATCAGCCCAAGTTTGATCTGTGGATTTTGGTGAAGCTTGATGAAAACTGAAAAAAGTAGTTCTGTTAGAGTCCCCGAATATTTGTGAGTTAGTGATTATTAACTAAAATAAATGTGCACTAAAGCAAATGAACTTCCTTTCAAGAAGCATTCGCAGAAGAAAGAAGAGGTTTTACAAACTGTTTTTGTTGTATTGCAGCTTCGGTGAAGAGACACTGGCCATGCATTCTTTTCATAAATACAGTTTTCCCTGTATTCCAGAGAGACTTTCTTTGCAGAAAGACGGCAGCTTTTGGTCCTGCATAGACCATGTATTTAGGTGTCATTAACTGCCTTTTTTTTTTTCTCCTTTAAGCTTCACTTATTTTGTAGTTCTGCTGGTACAGTTTTTTGAAAATGAGGCTATGACTGATATCTGACTAATGCTGCTTTCTTCACTACTAGGAAAGGAGAGTCCTCCAATTAGTGATGTCGCAGATGATGCAGATGAACCTATGCCAGTACCGGAGGACCTTTCAACTAGTACTGGAGGACAGCAGAACTCTAAGAATGAGAGAGTCTTGGGTAAGATGGCTAGTCCGCTCCAATTAGAAATACTAGTACTGTGTAATCTTAAGCAAAAAGACCTACATAGCAGGCTGGTATGCAGGCAGTCCTGTGCAGGGAAGTCCTGTGCCTTTTCACCTGGTTTAGCACAGGATTACTCAAGTGTAGAGCGCTTTTGTGCAACCTTCTCTTTTGAAAAGGCATTTTGAAGGATAGTGAGCCTTTTCATCCCTGAAGAAGTTAGAAAGATCCTACTATTTATCTTATTTCTCAAGCATAACTGATTGTATGAAATTCCCCTCCCTGTCTCCCCATCTTGACAGGTGGCTTTCATTCTACATACAAACTGGAATTAAATACTACCTTAAGTCAGATTTGAAAAAAACCGTTAAACTATCAAGTATTTTTTTTTGTTATTTTTGCTGTTTATTCAGATGTTTTCTTCACTATTTATTCAAATACTACGTTCTCAGACTTCTTCCCAAATGTCATATTAGAACATGCATGTTATTCACATGTTTCAGATTCCAATATCTGTTCTTCAGTTACTCTTCTTTTAACTGGCAAAATTTTAAAAAAACATTTAAATTTGTTTTTTCTGGGTAAGTATCCACAATCGATCAAGTTTTTTGGCTTAAAACAAAGTATTATTTAGAGATGATTCTGCAAAACACTGTTTCTTTTTTGAAAATGCAGGGTCCACACCAAGAACTAGCTAGGCTGCTGGCTATTGCATATGTTAGCTCATGTATAGTTCACTAAAGAAAAACTAGGCAATGTTACTGATGGGCATTGTGTTTGTTTCCTAGCCAAAAAAAAAAAAAAAAAGTTTAATGATTCCCAGCATGCTGTGTTTAATGCCCTATACGATAAAAATGTATCAGGAGAAGAAGAGGGAGTAAGCATCTTTCTTTGTCTGCTAATTAAAGTATTAGTTCTCACCTTTGTATTCTGATAATGTGAACAAGGACTGGGGTAGAAAAGTGTCTACAGAGAGATTGCAAGTTACTTAAAATGGTTATCACCTGGAGAAGTCTAATAAAGGACAGGATGTGGAAAAGGAGATACAAAAAATAAAATAACCAAAACAGGGCCATATGGCAGAGTGGTGACATTAGGAATACAATATGCTTCCAACCTCTAGTGCTACCTAGGTGGAAATACAGTATCTTATGCATCTCTGCTTTATTCACTATTTGATCCCATTACCAAAAAGAGGAGGGTAAAATTCAATTCCTGCATGCATAGTTACATATAAACCTTAATGTTCTAAAGTGCTTTTTAATAATCTGATTGCTTGTGCACTGCTTTGTTTCTCAATACCAAATTTATTTGCCCAGAATCTTTCTTTTATTGCTTGTCTATCAACTCTGCAAAATGAGTTACCCCTCTGTTCTCCCACAACAGCTAAACTCAATAAAATATTCAACCATTAATTTAAACAAATCCCACATTCAAAAACAAATAAACACACAGTATTTTACATTGAATTCATTTTACTTCACAAATATCATACAGAACAAGCCATGATGAAATTTATGTTGGTGATCATGTAATGGTTCTCCCAATGGGTCTATTTTATATTAATCTAAATAGATATTAAAGGGTATTGTAATAAATGATGGCCAAACAATAGTATTCTGGCATTCTAAATACAGTAAGTTCTATCAGTGCTTACTAGTTTTGCTTTGTGCACTCAATAATAAAACAGACTTTCCTTATTCTGCCTTCAACATCTCTTTCTACAGCCATTCTCTCTAGCCTTGCTGTTTGATTTAGAAGGGACATGCTCTTGCAGTGAGACATTTACCACAGCCAGCAGAAACAAAGACAATCCACTTATTATACTATATTCTACTTCATGAATGTTTCATTAGACTTCATTAGAAGTCCAGTAGAATATAACTTCATTATATTCTACTTTTTAACTGTAGGCATCAACTCCAACACTTGCCTTCTCTTTATTTTCAGTAAAGCTACCTGCACTTTCACCTTTTCTAATACTCTTTTCTCTAAGAAATTATATTCTCCTATGTTTTTTGAATTGAAAAATAATTTTCTCTCTTTTTTTTTTTTAAGAAAAAAAGATATCTGAACACATGGAGGAAACATATCAGAAGGGGTACAATTGCTATGCACATTCTGTAGTGCCAACAAGGATCGTTATGGAATAAAAGTTTGCTAGTCAGGGATTAACCAGTGCAGTAACAGGATAATGAAGGGTGTTTGGCCTATATTACCCCATGGACAAATCAGAGAAGCAGGAGACTGTCTTTCTATCTTAGTTGTTGTATATGAGCAGTGTATATGAGCTATGTGTTCTGTGCAATGCTCTCATCTTTATGCTTGTTCAAAGATCTTTTTCTCATCTCTCTGTATCATGGAGATCAGGTAGAAAAGATGCATTTAAAAGGTCATTTGAAGCATGATAAAAAATCATTGCAAAGACCAACCAACTATATATACCTTGAGCAGGAAAATAACACATGGCCTATGGAAATTGTCAGGCGATGCACATGAGCAGATAACGACCAGGCAACGATTTTTCTCTATATGACTTTCCTAATGTCCCATCTGTTTCCTTCATGAAAAGGGGATCCCCTGTGTACTTTGCTGTATTTCAGCATAAGTTTTACACTACATCCCGCTTCTGAAAGATCATCTCTCCTCACCGCACACACAAAGGCATGGTGCTTTGTTGCAGCTATACACTGAAGAGAGCCACCGGGCTTTGGAGTATTTATTTATGTATTTATTTTTACATGTAGGATTATGGACGTAACAGTGGAAATTGCCATTTTGTTAAATGGAAGAGAGTAACTATTTACCTTATCTTGGTAAAATTAGGTGAAAAAAGTGTTGTTAGTTTTAATTTACCTGTAAGATAGAAATGTTCAAATGACCATTTGCTGGCTCACATTTGTAGCAACACTACATGAAAGCTTTTACCTTAGCATCAAAGGGATAATTATCTTTTTTTTTTCATGAACTTAGCATTTTTAAGGTCAAAGGGAAATAATTTTTTACAAAAAGAAGAAAAAGGAAAAAGTAGAAAAATAAGAAAAGTAGGCTGTAGCTCCTCCTTGTGTTTTCAGAAATCTCCTTTCTTGCTTCTTCTGGCCCTAGACTGAGAATTGAACTTGGTGCTCTGAACCTGAACTTGATAGGAAGAACCATTTGAAAAAATCTTTCTCTCCTTGGAGAATGAAGCTGCAGTGGACTTTATAAGTTACACTGCAAAATTCACCTGCCCAGATTTTCCTTGGATGCCTTCACTCTTTGAGTGGTCACTTAAAATGACTAGACAGAGTACAAATTTTAAAGGGAGGTGTTCCGAGGTTCAGGAAAAGCCTATTTTCAGTTGTCTCTCCAGGCAGGGGCACCTAACACAGGAGATGCTTCTGACCAATGCAGAAATGATAAACAGGTAGGAAAAGGTCACCTGTAGGAATAAAGCCATCCACAGTAGCCCAGCAAAGCAAAACCATATTAAAAGATTGATTTGATTGCTGCTCCCTTTCCTCCCTCAATGAATTTGCTGTCTTTTTAATCTTGCAATCCCCAGAATGGCATTATGTAATAAGCAGCTTCCTTCTGAATGCTCTGTTTCTGCTGCTTTGTCCTCTAGATCTTCCTCACTCCTTGTCCTCTTCTCTACTCCCTGCTTTCCTTCCTAGGCTGACAAGACACCTTTATATTGGCTTTCTTTTTTTTCTTTTTTTTTTAACCTGTTCGCTCACCTGCTCCCTTTGCAAGATCTCTCTCTCCTTTTTTTTCCCCCTCTAAAAAACACTGGGAAGGATTTCAGACAAGGGAAATCTGGATTTTCACAAGTCTTTAAGTCACTAGAGACTCTTATCTTCCATATGGGTTTATGAAACTCCTCAGTGTCTTTAAATATCCTGATCTAAGTTATTTGGAAATATGCATCCCACTCAAATCCCATTTGTTTAAGAATTAGTGCTCTGTAATCACCTTTAAAGTAGGAGGCCTATTTCCTATGTTTAATATATAACATAGATACCTGCTTTAAAAGATATTCTGTTGATTTTCACTGTCTCCATCAACGTTTCAGGTTAAGTGTTGCATGTATGTTCTGGGGCTAATGAGTACTGAATGTCCCTCACGTGGTGGACTCCTGTGGTTTAGCTTCTGCCCTAGGCCTGTATCCTAATTAAAGCCGTGTGTGCAAAGCTGGTTGTAGGGCAGACCGTGCTTCATATTCACTACCTCATGTAGTGGTAACATTTACCTGAAATAATGAAGAATGCATTGTTTTATACCTGCTGTATCCATAACATACTATAACTGGCCATTGACAGGTAGAAAAAAAAATGAAGGCCAGCTCAGTGCTATTGGCCTCAGAAAGGGGCTGTGGGGCCAGGGCCTGCTCTGTACAGATATCTGTCTGATACTGTAGACTTTGTAGACTTCGAACATGTAGGACATGGATTTCTCACTGAATAAAATGATCACAACCCAGCACAGATTTCAGTATGGACCTGAAGCTTGTAACATGTGTAGATATTATTCTTTCTGATAGAGGAGGAGATGGGGATGGTGTACTTCACCAACCAGATTGAAACTGTTGGATAACTGGCAGAAGATGCCAAAGTCACAAGCCTCGGTGGTCCTGGATGTCACAAGAGAGAGCAAATTTATTATGAAGTTAGAAGTTATTTGTTTAAAATACGAAATATTAGAAAGAGTTGTTTGATACTTCCCTTCTGCAGTGGCAAGTGCCAAAAGGATTGATGTCTCCCCCATGACATGGTCTGTGGTACCAGCCCAGATGGTGGCAGAACCTCGGGGCCTGGCATCTCTGGGAACCCAACATTGCCTTCACGTCCCAGGGTTTTCTCTAGCTGCCGTGGTCACTAAGAGGTGCTATCTGTACCAGCAGCTAGTTACTGGGGTAGGCAAGTGTCCCCGTTCTCAGCCGCTTCGGTGCTTTGTTTCCTTAAAAGGAATTCGAGCATTTGACAGCAAGGACAGGAGTGTGGTTGAGTGGCCGCTAGGCCAACCACAAGAGCTTTTCATTACATCAATCTGCTGCAAGTTGCACAGAGCAGGGTGCAGGCAGCGCACAATGTGGAAAGGCTTCAGAGCGAGGGCACTAGGGAGAAAGCCCCAAGGGGAAGTGCTCCACCCCAGCTTGCAAAACCCGTCCCCTGCTAGAGACAGGTTGAGCTTGCTGCTGCCTCGACACTGTGGCAGGGCAGGCAAGGAGCCAAGGTGGCTGGTGCCAGGGCTGAGGCCTTTGCACTCCTCCTGCAGGAGTTTGGTGCCTCTGTTGTGTACGGGTAATAAAATGCACATGCGTGGCATATAAGCGCATGGTATATCATCATCTGTAGAAGTATCATGTCCTGGAGGCTTGTGTAATGTGCTTCACTTGCTCGGCTTTCAGGCGTACCTCTCTGCTACTCAGAGAAGCAGATGCAGGAGCTGATGAGCCTTCACAAACAGCTACTGAAGGCCCACCTCATGCAGTTCCCTCAGCCCCTGAGAGCAGAGGGAAGGTTGGTAACATTATGTTTGGAGGAGCTTTAGAAATTGCTTGCCCTCTGCAAATAAACATTCACAGTGAAGCAGGGCTTGCAGATCCTGCTCAGGATCCTTCTGCTGGAATTGAGAAACTTGCAACTGGTATATTTTAGGAACTTTTAGAAATAGGGAAGTTGGGAATCTCCCCACTTATTTAGTGTGGAGCTCCCATTTCTGTGCCCAAAATACAATGCCCAACATAAACTGAAGGCAGTGTGCTCTGAGAGGCTGCCAGTGTGAATTTTCTGCTTTTAAGGGGAACACAGGAAATATATCCATCAGGACTGTGTTCATTTTCTATTCAAAACTCTTATGGGGATTTATACAGAGGAGGATGGGGATGGGTTAGAGAAGAAGGCACATCATAAATTTCCTCAATGCCATTATACATGATGCATGTGATACATGGAATAAACCAGCCTTCAAAGACACATATTCCTCATGCACAGTGTGGAGCAATGCGCTAGAATCAGATGTACAAGAGTCAAATATACAGGGCTACTGAAAAGCAGAGGATTTTTGCCACGACACCAGACCCAAGTGCCACACTCTGCACTGGCTTACAAGTTAGGAAAAACGTATTCCTGAATTTTCGGAGGGTGGTGAATGCCAGTCTTCTTTATTGTAGGCCAATTTAACCTGCAGTGTAAGACTTCCCTTTCTCGTATAGCCAGAGGGAGGGATAAATTCCAGTCCTGGATGGCCCAGGCAGGAAAGCCTCCAAGCCATGCGAGTTTTCTGTCCCAGCCGTTGAAAGGCGGTGAGCCTCGCTTCAGCTGGAGCCCAGCCGCGTGCTTAGCAGTGTGACTTTTAAGTACGGATACGGCGCCTGCTGATCTAATCTGCAGTGAGAGGAAGTTGTCTTTATCGGAGCCGAGGAGATGTGCTGCCGCGATAAGCCCCGCTCATGCTCGGGAGTTAAAATTATCTCACAGGATCTCAGCCGGGGCTAAAGTGCGGCTCCGACGCATGGCGCTTTGGCTGGAAGTGGGGCATATATTCAGCTGGGCAGGACCTCTCTAGCTGCAGCTTGCTAAACCTCAGTTTATTTTAGAGGAATGACAGGCTTGGATGGACCTTCCCACTGCCACTCAGCTCTTCAGCCACTGTTTTATAGTGGTTGTTTCTTGCTGTAGGTTTGGGTTTTTCTCCTGACTTTATTGTCACTCAACTGGAGTGCACTTGGGGTTAAACGAGGGGGGAGGCGCAAGCTCGGGAGCGCTGTCACCTGCCTGCATGGAGGTGCTGTTTGGGAACAAGTCGCTGTTTTTCCTCCCATTTCCATAACTTCAGCTTCCGCTCAGGTGCCTCACTGTGACGAGCCCCTTTTCAGTCACAGCCTTGCAGCCTCAAGTCTGCTTGAGGGATCTGCACTGGTGGGTCCAAGCCACAGGTTCCAGCCTTGAAGAGCATGTGCTAAAGGCACAAGGCTGGAGGGAGCTCCTGCTTGGAGCCTGACACCTAGAGCCAGGAGCAAGCAGCACTTAGTGCGACCCAAATGTGCCCCCCTCAGCCTCCCTTTCCTTGTCTTCTACATGTTTTTCAGTTAGGGATCAGTGTCTAAGGCTTCTCTTGAATGCATTTTAGGTATGTGGCTCCCAGTAGGTTTTGGTGCCCAAGTCACAGGACAGTGAGAAGCCACCTCATCTGTCCTCCTGCCATCAGCCACAGTCACTCCATGGACATCGGGGGGCATTTTGGGAAGAGAGTAGACTCCTTTCCTCCCTTGGATGTCAGTGAGATTTCAACTCTGAAATGTCAAAATCCATATGTAAAAAAGGGGAGTGAGTGTCCCAGGGAAGGTTATAGGTCTGTGGGGGATGCAGAGCAAACACAGCGTTCCTCTCCTTTTACCATCAAAACAAGGCTGTCCCCCAAATAAAAACCTAATAATGGGCCATGTCTTGCTTGTTGGTTTTCATGTTCTCCCCTTTTTCTCCTGTTCCGAACATAGCCAAAAATTTTATCTGAGAAGCGTAACAAGTGTAGCAGGAGTAGAGAAATGTAACAGAATTAGTATCAGATTTTAAAGGGAGAGGAAAAAGAAATAGAGACCCAGTACCTGCTTTACCAAAGAGTAAAGAGAACTTAATGTAACCCCTCCCCCCCCCCCCCCCCCCTTTTTTTTTTACCCTGGAAATGTTGCTTCTGAGGAAGTTGCGCTTACCAGAGTTTTCAGTAACTTCTAGATTATTTTATGGAAGTCCATGGGACTCCGCCTGCTCTGTCAGGCCTCTTTTTAAAAAATTGTAGAGAGTTTTAGCAGAAGCTGCTGATTCCTTCATATAACAGAGGGTATCCACAGGTGATTTTACCCTCCTGGTTGAGTAAGTAATGTAACAGAAATATTTAATACAATGGAAAGGTGGGCTTTAACTAAAGTTGGTGGCACTTTCAGCTTGTGTTGAAATTTATAGAAGAGGAAATATTCATTCTCCGTATTTCATCATTTAAAAGCATCCTGTATTTGTAAGAAGCTGTGATCGGACGACATCCCCACTATGGATTTGAACTTCCCTAGTCTTTGGTGGTTTTTATGGTTTTGGTTTTTTTTTTTTTTTTTTTCTAAGGGAAGAACTTTGTGTTCTGATCTTTGGTGATGGTACAGGGCTTTTTTGGAGTGAGGATATCAGTCCCTTCCCATTCCCTTTCCCAGCACTGTGCATCTCAGTACTATGTGGACAGCGTTAGTGAGCCTATTTTTTACTGCTGTGAGTGAGTTTTGTAACACTTGGAAGTGGCGGCAGTGGCTGCTCTGGTTTCATTAACACCAAAGTGGGTAGTGCCAGCTAGAGAACACCACCACTTGTACCCTACTCGCAGTGCCTCCATGCCTTGGAGACAGCTTTCCAGCTCTTTCTGCAAGGAAGTTTCCTTTCACAGGGGAAACATACACCTGAAGAATTCAGGAGGAAAAATGTATTTGCCCAACTGTGAGAAGAGTGGGGTGGGCTGAGCCCCACTGCTTGCCTTTTGGCCATGAGGAGATTGATCTCCTCTTCTGAAGAGGGTGTCTTTGTGCCATGACAGACAGGATGGAGCTACCAGTGGAGCCACTATCACAGAGGCACCTGCCACTTGGATTAGGGGTCATGCTTTTTCCTTCCAAAATCCCAAATCCACATAATTTTGTAATGTAATGTTATGTGTTGCTGACAGTTGGAGGGGGAGACAGGCAAGGCTTGTGGGCCAGTGTGGTTGCCGGGCTTTGCAGGTGTGGACCTACTCTGCATCATTTTATCTAGAAGCCAAATAGGAACTAGGCTTTTCGTGGGGAGGAGTTGAGCTTCCTGCCCATTTGTCCACATCATGGAGAGTAGAAATAAAAAAGAGAAATGCTAAAATGCTAGCAGAAGACCAGTGGTTTTGGAGTCTGACAGTTGTAAAAGACATGGAATGAGTAATGGTAATGAGGCATTACCTCTGGCAGCAACACATTTGTTTAATTTTACTGCTGCACAGCTAGTAGATCCTAGTGAGACTGGTATCCTGCCATGGGATTATAGCAGTGTTAAGTGGATTTTTTTTTCTCCTTGCAAAACAAACCAGGAAAGTCTCATTTTATTTGTTCTGTAATTACACATTAATGAGTCTGTACATTTGCCATACACTCTTATACCGTTGCTAATAAGCTCTTTTCCTCTGTGCTGTGAAAGAGCCTGGTTTATACAATACACATTTTAGCCTTTGGTGCTAAAGATCCAATGCAAAAATATGTTTCATTTCTAAATCTTTTTTTTCCTTTTTTTTTTTTTTAAATCATTGCTTCTCTGTGATACTCCCTTTGAAGTTTGAAATGGTAATGTGTTTTCCAGCCATAGGGAGCTGTTTATTCTGAAGTCTCCTCTCTTACATGTGTATGCACACACATATGCACATGTACATAGGCAGACAAGACTGTGCTTTCCTGCACACACGGAGTTTTATATCTGTAAAGCCAAATTCCTCTGTGTGTGTATATGTGTGAAAAAGACTAGAGCACGTGTACACAAAGTGGCATTTCTCTTGAAAGATGAGCTTCCCCCCCACCCCCCCTTTTTTTTGGAGAAGGAAAGAGAAAGACTATCAAGAGAGCATTCTTCATAAAGTCATCAGTCTTCAATAAAGTCATGCAATATTTTTATTTTTTCTCAAGCCTAAAAGAGGAAAAACTTAGTTCCTGCTAGCTTGTCTGTATCCTGTACAAACCCCAAGAGTAAATTCCATTTGGGAAGTGGGCAGTGACTGAGGAAGATGCATTCGTGCCTCTTGTGGCTTGTGCAGTGTCGGTAGAGTTGCCAGACTAGGAGTCTCTCTGTTGCGAAGGCACAAGGGGTCATAAAACTAAACATAATTGATTATTTAATCCCAAGGGAAATGCAGATAAAATATCTTGCCTCTCTTATTTGAGATACAGCTTTCCACTAAAAGCTGGTGCATGCCTAGCTTGGTAACTTGCTCAGCAATATTTCAGTAGATAACTGAGGAGATGAGCACAAAAGAAGGATTGGAAAAACAGCTCTGACAGACACAGTGAAAGACCTTTCTGCTCAGCCCATCTCAGGAAGCAAGAGTGATTCTCAGGGAACTTCCTGATGCAAACCTGATGCTCCTGATGAGGAGCTACAGTTAAATGCAAAGTATGAACCTTTCATGAAGACCAGGCTGCTTGAGCAAATGCAGCCTTCCTGTGTGAGGACTGGTGTTTGCTGTACAACCTTTCTTTGCTTTTCCTCCCCTCTTTTTTTTTACTCACAGTGAGATAGAGCACAAATAGTTATTTTACTTGCGTACTTCCTGAGAACACAGCAATCCACACGTTCTGGGCTGTGGGTTGTGTTTTTCACGTTCAGGCTTAGGATGGGAGTTCATCAGATAGCGATGGGGAGCTCTAGCAAATCGCACATTTGCATCAGCAGAAGCAAATTTCACAAGACTTGCTGGGAAGGTTTGTCACAGCAGTCCTGCATGCCTAACAGCCACAGCACATTCATTCGATAAAAAGATGACAACAGAAAATGAAACTTTTAAGGTTTTCTTTTACAAGTCCTTGAGAAGCATGTTGTACCCCATGGCTTGCATCAGCTTTGCTGGGACTCTGTGCGTGAGGTGGAAATAGAAAGACTTTGTGGCACAGATATGTAAGTTTACCTTAGCTGGTAAGAAATAGCCACTTCCTTGGGGCTGCTTTACAGTTCTGTGGATAAACTTTCTCATGTTCTTCACCCTTTTCATTTGCTTCTCTCTGAATCCAGCCACTCAGTCTGGGTGTTAGCATGAAGTTTAGGTGCATCATGAATCCTAGCTTAGTAACAAACTAAGTTTGTTCATGAGAAAGAAGAGCAACATGATGTGTAATATCCCTGTAACCTTTGGGTCTAGTTTTCTTGTGGCTAAGCAGCCTGGCATTTTTACTTTATTTGCACTCAACTCAAGAATGAATTTAGAGATGTTGCTCTAGAGCAAAACAAGGAGCTGTATGAGCCGTCCTTTCAGAGCTGCAACTGGAAAAAAAAAAGAGGAATTCTTCAAGAAGGATATAATTTTGAGTCTTGTCAGTTCTCAGATCTTGACTTCAGCGTTGTTCCCTTAGTCAAAGATCACATGTATTTAAACACTGCAGAATCAGAACTTTGAGTTCTGAGTGCCTCAACTCTTAGACCCTGTCTGTCATCCTACTAGGTTGTGTCACTTCCAGGTAAAGGTGGCTACATGGAAAATATTGATGCACAGCAGAAAATGTTTGTCAGACACTGTCCAAATCTGTCAGGTTTCCTGCAGCTGCAAAGGAGTCCTTGCTATTTTGCAGTGTTTGAAATGTGCTGTAGGCATAAACTGAGCAGATGCTTCAAAAAGCCAGAGGAACACTCTTGCAAGCAAAGGCCACTTACATTATCTAGAACATGCGACTAAGAGCAGAGGGGAAGTTTGACAAGAGCTTTGCCTGCTAGACACTTTCAACCATTCCATAAATGCTAAGATGACAGGAAATGTCAATTCTGATAGTCAGAACAGATCACGAACACTTACGAGAAACCAAATTTGACCACTCTCTAAATGCCTGACACTAGTTTTCATTGTTTTTTTTTTTTTCTACTTGTGTCCAGTTTTAAGTCTACTGTTCACATTAGCTGGATAAAATTGCTCTTAATGTTTATGCAAGACTGGGGAAGGAGGTAGAATTATGCTTTGGGTGTTTCTACTGCCATTTATTTCAGATTAATTTGAATGAATTTGGGTTTCAGCATAGGGTTGCTAGAAAAGGAATGGTCCTCTGTTGCTCTAGATACAACACAAACACCCAAAAAAATGTGCCCCGAAGAGTTTACAACCTGATTAATATTATATTGTTCAATTAATTAAGCCTTACAATTTCCAGCATGAGGAAAGGTTTTGGTAGGGAATGAGTTGTAACTACTCAGTCATGAATCTAAACTGTAACAAGTAGTCTGGACAGCGGAAAGCAAATTTGTTTTTCCAATAGTAGCAGCAAGATAGCCAGGTGTGTTCTTCCTCTGCACAGTGTAACTGGTGTAGCACGAAACATGCACTGCTTCCTGCTTTGTTTTAAATGATATATCTCTTTAACTTGAAAAGTGAGATCTGAAAGTATAAAGCTTAAATAAATGACAGATTTCTTCATGCCACACGAGAGAGTAAAATAAATTTTGGTAGTGAATGATTAGATCATTTGGGAAATAAGAAGCATCACAGGAAACGAAATCTTCAGTGAGTTTTAATTTGTCCAGCCCTTGAGCTTTTGGGAAACATAGAGGGCTGAATTCCAGCTCCGTGTCTGATGAGTTCTGGCAAGTGCTCAGACTTGTGCCAGTACGAGGACTGGAACTACAGCCAGACGTGGACATGAAAGAGCCTGAGGACTGTGTGAGGAAGAGCAGGTGAAGAGGAAGTTTGGATATATGCTATATATGATATAAATTATCTTCACTTTCAGGGGTTCCAATCAGTTTCTTATTCATTTTTTTAAAGATGCTTCTGAAAATCTTCTGTATTGCAAAAAATATTCTGGCAATTTGTTTTTGGAGTGAGATTTCACACCTTATAACTGCACATGAGCTAAACTGGAGATAACACACTTTTGAGTATTTATCACTTCTTACAATAAAGGTGCAGGCTGAGATGGCCTCTTGTTTCCTCTCTCATCCTCCCCCGCCCCCAGCTTCTGCTGACCTGGCTTCTGTGCTGTGAGAAATCAAAAAGTGTTTTGGATATTTAAAACAACCCTACACTATTTTTAGTGTAATTTACACAAATGTACCTTTGGGGCTCCTACGCCTCACTCTGAGTACACAGGCAGTACAGGAATAGGTCAGATGAGAGCACTTACAGCTTCTTTCCTATTTCTGTATCATTGGTAAGGAAGAAAAAGTCTGCTTGTTGTCCCCGGGCAATTGCAGATGAAGGAGACCTGGCTGAGGCTCCAACACTTTGGTCCCCAGCAGTCACACTGTTGATGCAGTCTCATTTTTCAGACTGGTCTATATAAAAAGCTTTCTACTTTCGTATAATTCTGTAGTGCACTTTACACATTTTCACAAATAGGGCGACCAGCATGTGGACAGATTTCAACCTCATGTGCTAGGACACTTGTGAGGCAGGCAGCCTCACAAGCAATCACTTCAGGCACAGCTCATTTAAGTTTCCTCATTTAAGAAAAAAAAAAAAAAAAGGCCCTATTCCCATTAAAAAAGAATGAAAGACTGCACAGATAGGGAAGTAGAGGCACATGATGAGTTAAGTGCCTTTCCCATAGCCACACAGGAAGTTTGCTGCCAAACTAGGAATTAAACCTAAATTTCCTGAGTCCAACTCCAGTGCCCCGCCCTTCTCTGAAGCCATAAGATTTTGTTTGTTATCAAATTCTCTATAGGATGAAGCAGGAGGCTAGTAAGGATGGGAGCTGTTAAAGATAGGTACTTTTTGTAATCGGTGAGAAGCTGAGAAAAGTTGCAAATATTGCCCATTGCTTTTGCTATTTAATGTTGTCTTTTTTTTCCAAGTTTACATCAGCATAAAAATCCCCTTATGATATTTCTCCTTAACCAAGCAATCAACTCACTCCTTTCTTTATGGCTAGGATTTCAGTAGAGGCCAATATTTGGTCTTTTCCAGCTGTCCTGATATAACAGTAAGTAGAAGTATGACTAAATAATCATGTTTCTGCTGCTTTTGCCTGACATTTCTTATCCAAAGCCAACTAGAAAAAAATGTATCCATTTGCTGTGGAGAACATCCTTAGCTAAGTGTCAAACACTCTTGACTTGACATAACATTGTTTCTTGAATAGCTAAATGACTCTCTCAAATTTTCTCTTTGGAAAGCAAGAGAGGCTACACTGAAGACTGCACTTAAAACCAGACTAGAACTGGTAAAGCCAAGAGCTGTCTAGTCATGACCCTCAAACCCAAAGTGCAAATCAGTCCTTCTTTCTAATAAGTAAGGAAAGACAAGCTGGACAAAACCTTCACAATGCCACTGGACTCTCTCATATACATGCACATGACTGTGCAGACAGCTTGGTCCCAGTGCCATCTATATAAAAATAATGCAGTGTATAAACTACTTTAATGCCAAGCTATGGCTACTCTTGCTGTATGTACAGCAAAGTGGAAGAGTAGTTAGAATTGTGTCATTGGAAATGCAGTTCAGCCCTCCAACAGCCATAATGTCCAAGGGAATGTGGACATTTGTAGGAGGAGACTTAATTCCTTCATATACAACCATACTAATCTCTCCTCTTTCATGCACATTCCAAAATATATTAAGATTTGTTGAAGAACTAAATAAGGACTGAGCCTCTGAGCAGAATCTCCTAATTCAGATAGGTAGTTGGGAAAACAGCAGAGTTTTCTGGTACTCTGTGCAAAAGGTTTTCAAAGAAAGTGCAGCCTCACTAATACCCACTTCTTATCACTTAGTGACAGCCTCCTCTTCAGGGGAATTGCCACAAATGGTTTTGAAGGAGCTTTTCCAACAGGGTGTCTTGCATGCAACGATGAGCAAATAGTTATACCACAGTACACCTTTGTGTAAGACTCCTGTCTTCATTTATGCACAGGATTTCACCACTGTCTTCCTGAGAAATTACCTACTTCAGTTTAGCCCCCCAGATAAGTTTAAGACTGGAGCTTGAGTCAAAAGGGATGCATCACTATTAGTTTTGTGATATTTTTAGAAGGTCATTTCTCACAATTTGCTTTTTACTCATCCTTTTATCAGGCAGATTCTCCCTAAAAAGTCCCTGAGACTAGGAGAGTGTTAAAAAACAGGCCCTGTTTTCTTCTTCACTCTGCTTTGCCAGAAAATGGAGAAGATAAAATTCTTCATGTGAATTTTGAATGCTGTCTGATCTAGCCAAGTTTCATTCTGAATTAGTAGGACAGAACTGTACATGCTCTCAGTGGAAGGATTTCCTAAGCTGCCTGCTCCATCTCCTAGCAGCAAAGCAGGATTGCCCAGTTAAGCAATCTGTACTGTGCTTGAGCTAATTTCCTTCTGTACTCTTCCAGTGCTTGGTCCTTGGGGCCTCTTTTAGTAAATGAGACCATTGCCTAATCAAGCCTCCTCACCCGGAGGCTGGGCATTAGGAGGGCTTGCCTTCGTGTGTGGTTTCCCTCTTCTCTCTCCTGGGGTGATTTGAGGTGCCCGTACTCTTGCTTGATATGAAGATGAGCACCTTTTTTTGCTATGTACCCCTAAGTTGTTTCAGTTTTGGTGATGTTCTACTGCACGCAGAATATCACAGTTCCCTAACTACCTTAAAGTAGGTGGGGAGGGGAATATAGGTCAAGTGGGTGATGAATAGTAGTTTAAAAGGCTGCTGCAGAGGCAGAAAAGGCTAGGCCTATCTTTTTTGTTTTATTTATTTATTTATTTATTTTGCTAAGCCACCAAGTGTAATTCCTGGTCTGTGCTTCCCTTTCTGTCACTTCTCCATAATTCTTAGTGTTTCAGTTGGGCTGCTGTCTCTCGGCTGCTTCCTCTTTTCCTGCTTTCCTATATTTCATTATTTGCACTTCTTCCTCTTCAAGCACTTTTACAACAGAGTGAGGAGGATGTGGAAACCCAGTTACAATATGACAGACAAACTGCAGTGTCACAACTGCAGCTCTTTGGTTTCACGTCTGGGAGTGAGCAGAAGCAGGTCAGGGCAGAGAGCAAGGGCTGGGGGGCTAAGAGGGAAGGGGAGATATTTTTTTTTTTACATATTTACGTATTTATACAGACAGGGCAAGAAGGATATAGGGTCTGCTCATGACACTGCTGCCCCAGAAAAGTTGTACCCAAATGCCCTTCTGAACTTGCCCATAGAGGGAAACCCTGAAGACCAGCAGAGCTCCAGGCCTGTGCCATGCATGATTCAGAGGAGTAGCAAAGCTTGTTGCCCTTTTGACAAAAAGAAATGAATAAAAGCCATGTGCATGCAGGTGTTCACACACTCACAGAGAGAATGCCTTCTTGTGTGCACACACCGCTGTCTGTGCATGTGAAGTCAACCTTTAGAGAGTGCTGTGGATGAAAATGAGGAGGGACTCCAGCTTTCTTGAGATACCAGGCAGATGATAAAACCTTCTTTCATGGACTGTGTTCCTGTTGCTTCAGAGCACATGAATCGGTGGCACTCCTTTCTTTCTTTTCCCCTTTCCCTTATTTTTTTTTTCCTTAGGGTCTTCTGAAACCTTTCAGCTCAATTGCTGTAAATGCATATCTTAAGACCTGGTGTAGGACTTGCTCCAGACTCGTAAACCATGGCAGATGCTAAGTAGATAAACAACTGCGGGTTGGGAGGAAATGGGTAATATGTCCAGACTGCTGTGTGTGTTTGTGGAAGGAGTTAGAGGAACAACAGATAGAGGTTTCCTGTTAAGCCGGACAAGGGGGAAGCTGTGATGTTTCTCATATATGGCTGTGATGGAACTCAAGTTCAACATCATTCTTAGTGTGGGTTTGGGCTCCCCCCTGCTCAAGGAAGCACAAGTTGTCTTAAAAGTCTAAATATTGCTAAAAGTCTGTTGAGTACAGACCCAGCAGTTCCAACAGTGGAGTAGATTCTTAATATTCTCCCTCTGCTACAAATTAGGAAGCAATGACTGAACCACCTGTGAGCTTTGAAACCAGAATGCACCAAAAGATGTCCTTTTGTTAACTACTCTCAACTGCTCATCTAATTTGAATCTAACCTATGTTTTGGATAGCACCAGGCTGCTTCTGGTCACCTCCTACAAACCAGCTCCCAGAACCTTCAACAGGCTGCCTGAAAGTTTCTTCAAGCAATTACCTCTTGCTGGTTCTCAAATGTGTAGCACATTGAAAGTTATCATCCGAAAAATATCAGGATTAAATAATTAAAGTGGATTACTTCTGGTTGCTCTCTTACTTTCAAATATAACTAACTCATTGAATCTCATTAAATCTCATCACATAATAAGCCTACACTTACAGGTTGCAAGTTATGCTTATACAAGTTACGCTTATACAAGTTATGGCAAACAGCTTCTGAGAAACTTAATAATGTACACATTCACATGTGCTAAACAGACGGTGGTCCTGATTTTCAGAGGTGACTAAATGCCCACAGATATGGCGTCTGAGACAATAGCCTGATTTTTTAGTGCTCAGTGTTTTCTAGGTTGTGTTGTATTTTCTGAAAATGAAGTTTTTTAGCATCTCAGGTTGCATACCTCCAAAATATTAATTGCTTTTTAAACACTCTTGTGTTGATAAACAACTATTAAATAGAGAGGCCTGTTAAAAGGAGTAAAAGTGTTCAGAGGATTTCAAGCAATGTTTGAATGGTGTTTAAATCATATTACATTATTTTGCACATTTGTTCAGCCAGAAATGAAGCCCCTGATTGAAGAATTTCTGTGGTATGACTTGTGCAGGTTTCATTTGATCATAATAGACAATTGGGGTCTATTAAGACCGTAATGTCTTCATTGATGCTGTAGGAGACCATTTAATTCAACAATTGCTATTTTGAAAGACTTTTTTTTCTTGAAGCTCTCCCAGAACCATGTTGGCTTTAGGCTTTATTGATCTGTCCATGCTGAGAAAATGATTACACTATGATAAAGTATACTGATACTTGCCAGAGCGATTGTTTACTACTATTTATGACTGTGAATCAGTGAGTATCAAATATGGGATTAATCGTTCAAGAGAGTGGTAAATAATTTTAACACCCTTTTACACTGACCAGCATTAAAACATTAGTGAAGATTTTTTCAGTTTTTTTATGTTGTTTTGTTTTTGAAGAAGCTGGGCAGATAAGCATATTGACCATGGGAAGGCATGATGATACCTCTACTTGAATGCCACCTAATCCTCGACTTTGGATTCCTTTCTGATTTTGGAAAATGTCCTTCAGGATAGGAGTAGCAACTGCTGCATTCAATAGTTACAAGTCATAGCTGAGGTAGGTGCATTAACAGGGCAAAGCTAAGAAATTCATGCAAATTTGGCCTAGTTTCAGTCTGATCTCCCTTTCCTGAGCCATGTTTAGGCCAGAGTAGACCCTACTCCTCACAGCTTTCTTATGGCCTCAGTGAAATAAGGTTTTCATCAGGACTTTTCTTCCCTCTGTGAGCACTAATGACCCGGTGCCTGTTATATCCGCTACGGCAAGAG
The DNA here is from genome assembly GCF_000705375.1 of Tinamus guttatus. The sequence continues at coordinate 242,500 of NW_010585807.1, read as the reverse complement.
AAGGGTGGCCCTGGGTATATGGTACCCTAGCTGTGAGACTTTGTGCTGACTTCATCTGAATTTGTGTAATAGAGATGAGAAGGGGAAGATGGTTCTTCTTTTTCTGATGTCATATGTGCTTCATACAAAAAAATATTATTTCTTTTTCCCAGTCCTTTCTGAGAAGCTAGGACTCTAGCTCTCCTTTTTGAGACAACTGTTACAGAAAGCCAGTGATTTCTAGGTTATTCTCTAGGTTATTCTAGGTTATTTTTTTCCAAAACCCAAGGAATCGATACACAGGAGTGCAATTGTTGCATGCCTCACAGAAGAGAAAATTTCTTCAGACAGGACTTCTTATCATGCCAGCATGGTTAAGGCTGGATTATGTTCAGAAAAGAGGAGGGCTTGTTTCTCCTTAGGTCAGAGCAAGAAAACGCAGACATGAAAAATCTCTGAGGAAGTGAGGAAAGACAAGAAGTCTTTCAAAAATTTTGAGTGAACTGGGTTTGCTGACTTTCAAGATGATCCAGATCTGCAAGTCTTCGAGAGACTCCCATCATTTCAGCCCACAGGTCTAGCTGCCTGGAGGAAACTCCAAATCCCTGTAGCAAAATATTGACTACAATACATGGTGGAATGTAATATATGGTGGGGACAGACATTTTTCTTCTTGAGGGTTATTTGGCATGTTCAATTTCAGGGAATTTATTTAGGATTTCTGTTTATGTTTCTTCCCCAGAAGGTGCAGATTAAAGTTTCCTCTCAGTGGCCTGTTGAGCACACTGTGTTCACATAAACAATAGTTTACATTGCAAAACATTCTGGCATTATTTCTACAACCTGAGAAGGAAAAAGAAATCCAAAAACAAAACAAAAACTTCAGAAATGTCAGAAGAGACTTCTAGAAGAATAACTGGGCACTTGGGATTAACAGGCCCAGAAAAGGCTACCTCAGAATTTTCTGTGCACAGTCCTGAGGGAGATCATCCACTGCATCACTCATAAAATGAGGACTGTATTTGATCTTCTGTAGCCTAGAATAAACTTCCAGTATCCCCGAGGCTTTCCACAGTCTGGGAAAACGGACACTGAGGACTGTGCCCTGTGCTTTGTTTTGTGTGTAGGCAAGGGAATACCATTTTCATAAAAGGTACTGTGCTGAAAAGGCAAGATCTCCGTGCTGAAAAGGCAAGATCTCTATCCATTTCCATCTCAGGCCTCTTCTCAAAAGATGAGTCTAGACTGACAACGGAGAGCACTGGCACAACACATATAGACACCCTCCTGACCTAAGCACAACTGCTCCATCTAATTTTAGATCTCCTAAAAACTTCTGACAGCTGGGGAACTGATTGGCAGTGGTGTCAAGCAGCGCACAAGGTATTGCTGCACTAGGCAACGGTCCCTGGTGGAACTCCCCATGCCCATCTGGCAGCTAGTGAGGGCATGTTAGGTTGGATGGGTGCATGGTTGGGTGCGCAAGGGCCCGATCCTGAGCCAGGTGGCTCGGTGCCGCTCCAGTCACAGAGCTAAAGACCTATGAGCAGTTCACTGAGCTGGAGTACGGAAAGGGGAAGGTGTGCGAAGGCCAACTTTGCATTTGGGTAAAGGCAAATTTAGGTGCTGTGAAGCAATGTATGAAACTGCTTTTCTCCCTCCCTGTCCCATCCCATCACCCCTGCTGCACTAGCAGTGCGGAAAGCCCCAGGGGATGGAGATGCCCTCTACACCCTGCTGTGAGCTCAGCTGCATCATTTCCCAAAAGTTTTTGCCTTCTTCAGGTGGGTAACCAATGAGGTGTGGTTTGCAGCTGCTATGAGTCTTGACGATGCTTTTGTACATATCTAGATTTCATGATGGTTTTCTCATGGTCAGGCAGGCTTAAAATTCCTCTTCTAGGTACAATTCACATAATTTGTACATAAATGATCAGCTTAAACATGTAGCCATGTTTCATTTGCTGTATTTCTCCATTCCTCCTGTGCTAGACCTTTCCCTAGGTGGGCACCTACAATGCCCACCAGCTTCCTAGTGGAGTGTGGACAACTTCCAGTGATGACCACATGGATTCATTTCAGTGACTACCTGCCTCTCCTGTGTAATAAGAGCTCCTCTGATCTGAACTCCTCCTGGTGTGACCTTGGTGTCTCCTCCAAAACGCAAATCTTTACAGAGGCACCCACTGTGAGTCCCAGTGGTTACAAGCTCTTGTTCTTATATTCTTCTAGTCATTACATGCAACTGCTGCTAGCTGGAGCTTCACCAGGCAAAGGCAGATTAGCACTCAATAGTTTCGCCGAAGCATGCTTTGTGGAAGGATTAGGAAAGGTGGGTGCCTTATAAATGTTAGATTAAGCTACATCTGAGGCTTTGCTTCTCTTGGATAAGTGGTGCTCTGCGGAGAAGAGTGAAAGCTGTGATGTTTGTACCCGCAGAGTTTCTGAGGAATGGAGCTTCAGACGAGCCAAAACGGCACACAAGCACATGTATACACAATACTTGGGTGAGCTGGGAATATTTTTATATGTGGGTGTGTGCTTTTGTGTCACTGTTGGATATTGTTACTTGAGGTTACTTTTTAAACATTTCTTGCTAAATGCCCTCTTGCTACTTCCTCATCTTGTAATGCCCACAAAATAAAGCCCAATGGAAGCAGAAGAGATGAAGATGTTGAGATCTAGAAGCTCTGTTCTTGCCATAGTTTGTCAGCAAAGCTTTCTCGCCAATTTGAAATTCTTCGCAGCTTACTTATCCATACAGACGTGTGTCAAGAAAGTCAGTTACCAACAAGTCCTTAGCAGATTCCTCAGCTTCTCTATCACGTAGCCAGTGAAATACATAGAGCACACATAGAAAGGAAGCGTGGGTTACACATACATGTGGAACTTGAGAAAGAGGCTTAGCTTATTTATTTATTTTTGGTAGTTTTCTTTCCTTCTCTGTTAAAAGGTAGTTTTACCGGTGCTCAGGTGGACATCAAACAGCCAGCTTAACAACTCTTTCTCAGATAAACAATGTGGATTCAGTACCAAATGTCCCAGTGAGTAGGATGACAAGGAAAATAAGCTGGAACTAGATCAGACCCTTGGATCGATAATGAATCCCCTTTCTGCTTAAATCCCAGTTCAGAAACATAGAGAAAAAACACCTAGCATCCTGTGTCTGTGCAGATCTCTTTCTTTACCCTGTTCATCTTTGCTGGTGCTTTAGAAGCTCCCCACAGGTAACTAACTGGAAGTTGGTGGGATTCTGCGTTGTACAAGAGGCACTTTTTGGAGCTATTGAGGAGGGATTTTGTTTGTTATGTTGTTCACTTGCCTACAGTTTGCACAAATGTCATTGCAGGTCTGGGAGATGACATTAATCTACTCTGCAAGGCAGTGAGCCCAGTACCTTGTTCATGGAGACGTGGCAGATGATGGGTGGAGGGTGGAGCTCCTCACACTGGTTGTCCCATGGGAGATAGCTTATCTGAGGACGCCTGTGTTTCTGGAATAACATCTATTTGATTGAAAGCCAAAATTAGAGTAGGAAAGAAATTGGCTGCCCAGGGCTGATTGGTGTTTGGAGCCAAAGGAGGGGCAGCACTGACCTCATGGAGGTGATCACTCTTATCCATCATGCCCAGTCCGCTGCACCTACAGATGTGCCCCAGGGTTTATGCTATTACTCTTCTTGCTGTTATTTTCTGTTTCCTTTGAAAAACTCAGCTGAGCCCTTTTCCCCAAAAGTCTTCATTTTTATCTGTTGCCCCCCACTTTGCCATGTGGCAGCCTGTGGTAAAGAATTGAGCACCCTCAGGAGAAATTATAAGGTCCTCCTGCCAAATGGCTGGTATCCTCACTGGCCTCAGATGTTCTCCTCCCAGCTTCATTAGTTCCCACTCCTCTGTGACACAGGGAATTCCAAATCCTTTTTTGAACAAAAGTAACAATTTGTTCTGTATATGTTAGAATGTATATAATGCATGTTATTTACTAATTTGTTTCTTTTTGTCCCTATGAATTAAGTTACACTTTCAGCTCTAAGTTATTACTCAGTCCTGACCTGGTTTATAAATTTTATCATTTTCTCACATGCAGATATACCACAAATACTTAATTATCTGGGCAATGCAGTGCTATATATAGAAAGGAGTATGCAAAATAGTCATTTTTAATAGCACTTGGATGTATCTCCATCTTCTGTAGTTAAATAACTAGTCAGTAGGGATCAGTTGCAGCTCTGCTGTGTTGTGTCTTTTCCATTTTACTGAAGAAGGACTGAGAGTATTGCATAACTAAGTATAGTTGTATTTGCATAACTAAGTATAGTTGCATTACCCGCATGTTCTACTGACATATTTTACAGCTATGATTCTCCCTGTTGCTCCAGAAGCTCATACAGGAACAGTATTATTAATGGAAACATAACCAAAGTTAAAGAACTTGTCTTGGTGAATGTCAAGACCTGCCACTGGATACTGAGTCCGTACTCTGTGGACAAACAAGTTGCCTGTGTGCCTTGTGTTTCTGAGAAAGACGTCTTCCACCTGTGATGCTGCTGCTGTTGTGAGAACAGAATTGGTGCCGTGGTAGATGACTGTGGCATACAGGACAAAGGGGCAAGGTTTGGATCTCAGTTCACAGCAAGCGCTAAGATTTGGTGCACCTAAACAAAATAGGATAGCTGTTGTGTCTTATAATAGAAATAACTGGCAGAATTCCTGGAAATATTCTAACTTATGCAGCACCTATGTAAACAGGAAGAGATCTTGGCTGCTTTTGTTGACACAAGTCTTGACTTGTTGGGGTGGTTTACTTTGGCCTAATAGGCTTTTATTATTATTTTCTTCTGCCTTTTTTAGCAACATTTTCTATCTTTTGATAGCCAGGCTAGTGTTAAAGATTTTCTCCTGCTCACTGTAACATTTCTAATCCATTGTTCAAATCAGTTGAATATTGTCGCAGCTTTTATCTGTTTACTACTTGAAGGGTTATGATGCCTTCATGCAAAATTCTTATTGGACTTTAAAGCTATCTTTCAAGCGTCAACTAACAGCAGCAGAATACTCCAGTCTTGTCTTGGAATAACAAATGAGCCATTCAAGCAAAATATTGTATGTTCCCTAATTATTTGCAATGACTTTTAGAGGCCTCTTCTTTGCCTCTCTCTGTTGGCTGCAAGAGTGAGGCATTCTATGAAGTAACCTCTTGGCCAAAAATTAGATTATTAATCATGTTTGTTTTCAAAGAAAGGCTAAAGGAGAGCTTCTTAGGGGCATTTGTATGCAATAAGATGCATTTAAGTACCTAGTGAGATAAAAGTGATAAAGGAAACATAGATGGATGTTCAAAAAATCAAAGGCAGGTAGGTATCCCTATAGCTCAAGTACTCAGGAAAACCCAGTCGGGTTTTATCTTTCCCTTTTACTCCCTCAGTTCCTTGGAAAGCTAGGTCTTATGTCTAAATTCTGCTTAAAAATCCCATCTGAGGAGAAAATAGCTTGGCCACTGCCAAAGTCACTGAAAGAATTTTACAACTGAGAGGGAACCTTGTAGGTACAAGAGAGGGCAAAAGAGATGGGAAACTGGCTGTGAGCTGAAAGCAAATTAATAGTCCTACCCATGCTTTACTTTCTGAGGGGCTTTCTCTCTGTCCCATAGAAGTCACCCTCCAAATCCTCTTTCCCAAGCAGTCCACTTGGTTTCTCCTTTCTCCTCGCTACTGGACTTTTACTCATTGCAAAACACCTCTCTCCCCTCTCCACATTGCTCAACTCTTTCTAGGGAAGTGTGACTCAATCTCCTCGCCTTCCTTCCTTCCTTCCCAGGCATCCCAGCCTGGCTCCCCCAGCTGCACTATCCTTCCCCAGAAAAAAAAGTGCCTGGAACTGTCCAGACAAAGAAATCGTATTGTCATCCCTTTTCCCTTTGAATAGTCTTTTCTTTATTTAATTTATGTATTCATTTTTTCTCAAGGACTTTTGAATGAGCCACTGCTTAGCATGGGATATGAAACAGCTTTGTGTTACCCAAATTCTAAGCACTCTGCAGAAAGTCCTGCAGAAGCTCCCAGTACATGTCAGATAGATAGCACAAGGCATCCACACAGAGCCCTGCTTTTGGACAATTTTTCCACAATATGGCTAAGTAAACGGGAGTGTGAGGAGCTGCTAGTTCAATGACACTGCTGATTCCTTATAGTAAAAGCGGATTCCAGTTAAATTCTGGTGTAAAAAGGGAAGAGAAACCACTGAATTGTGCTAGTGTGTCCATATAGAGTAAAATATAGAGCCTTGTAAGGACTTAAAAGGTCACCTCCAAACAAATATGAGCTAATTAATCAAGTGGCAATGTCTTAATGTTGTCAGAAGAACGAACAATAAATAATTACCATGAATTATTGGTGAGTTAATTAATGTCTGCCTGTATGTGTATGCAGACACGCCATCATGTGCACTGCCATCATTTTTGCAAAGACAACATCGAGCAACTGCTTGAGAAGCCTGCACAAATGCTGAGCATGTTCTGGGATCTGATTGCCAGATATTTGGCGCATTAATTGTGCTCCAAGAATGGATGAAGTTTTCCCACTAGAGAAAGGGAGGGCCAGGAACCTGCCTGCCACAAAAGAGATGGAAAGCACTCTTGACTGGTTAGTTTTTTCTTTTCCAGGCTAAAAGTCAAGTATCCAGACAAAATTGTGCCACCCGCCTTGTACTAAGGTTGCCTGCATTTCTCAGTCAAGCTTAGCACAAATCCTTAGCACTCCCGCTGGAGCAGTGTCTCTCTCTTGAGAAAAAAACTCCAAGGAGAGTTTTTGCCCCTGGTTTCCTTCCAAAAAGCAGGTTTGCCAGAAGTGCGCAATTTGAATGCAAAGAGTTTTTGTGTATCAATTGGACGTATAAAATGACCATGTGAGCTCAGCGGGAGGCTGGTGCCTTCACCACCTCACAGTCCTCGCGAGCACAGTGAGCTCCCAGCCGGAGTCAGGCCCCCGCCAGCACCACTACATGGCCCTGAAGGCAGTGGTCAGGATGCTCCTGTGCAAGGCTCGGGTTGCACAGCAATAGCTGCACACCGACCACTGCCAGGCCAGGGGCAAGGCTGCAGCAAGCCCTAGAGAAGATAAGCGGGCTGGGTAGTGTCATTGCCCAGGTCAAGCAATGAGCTGCATTATTGTGCCCCGTGGCATGTTAATTTGGACTCAGTGGCTCTCACTAGCCACAGGATTGCGTGTTTGTGCACGCAAACGTAGAGGCACTGGAAGGATGAGCCTAGAAATGCTAACAAAAAGAAATGCACTGATACACACAATAACATCTATACAATCCCCTTCCCTTTCATTCCACTACATAAGACCAGCAGGCATGAAAATTAAAAAAAAAAAAAAAAAAAAAAGGAAAAGAAAGGGAAGGGAAGGAAAGGGAAGGAAAAGAAAGGAAAGGAAAGGAAAGGAAAGGAAAGGAAAGGAAAGGAAAGGAAAGGAAAGGAAAGGAAAGGAAAGGAAAGGAAAGGAAAGGAAAGGAAAGGAAAGGAATATTTGATTTTTTTATAAGTAAGTGTGGTGACTAGAAGCCAGCACATGCAAGGAAGAGATGTGCAGAGTACAAGGAGAGCGGGCTGTCCAAAAGCAATGCTGTACAGGTTGACCTGCAAGTGGAACACCCAGGAGACCCTACACCTTTGCAAAACGTGGTAAAACTTGTTGGCTGCTTTGGGAACGCAGCATTTTTACAAAGCGGAATTGTTGGGCCATTGGTTTAGGATTCCCCTTCCAGCCGCCCTCCTGCACTCTGTCCCAAACTGTTTGTGTTAACGCTTGTAATGATAGCCCTGCCTTTCTCTTAGTTCTGTCTGTTGTAGCAATAATGCCACCTGCTTTTACACTTACTGCTAGCAATGCCACCAACCAACATCTTGTTTGCCTTCTTTGTTGCAGCTGCATACGGGGCAGAAGGCTTTAGGGACTTTCATGCATTAATTCCCAAATCTTTTTCCCGTAAGTATGCTGAAAACTCAATTCACTACAGAGCATTTCCATCTAGTTCCTAATTCTATGTTTTCCTTTTCCCATCATTTCAGTTTTCAGTGATTTACATTTGTGTGCATATGCTACCAGTGGACTTGAGTAGTCTTTTGGGGTTTGTTCACATGCATTCTGTTTTAATACACCAAGTCCATTTCAAAAGCCACCTTCTCCAAATTTCCTAGCAGGAAAGGGGGTCTGTAATCTTTTTAATGAAATATATTTAAGTACAAAATCTTAGTTTTATAATTAAGAGAACGAGTTTAGTGTAAGACTTAAGAAAAACTGTGGTCAAGCTGAATATTTGCATTACTTGTGTTCACCATGGTGAAAACAGCATTTTAGGATTATCTTCCACAGAATTTGTAGGACATTTAGACCATTTCTGTTTAGTCATCTTCATAAACCATTTTTGAGTCACTGATTTATTTTTTTTCTGGACCACTAAATTATTCCCCTTTTTAGGACATACATTTGAAAGAGTGGCATTCATATGGCAATATTTGAAAAAAAAAAAGTTAAAATGCCTAAAATGATAGACTTTATGAAAAGGTGTCCGGAAGTATAAATACCTTTACTCTCAGCATGTTTCCCAGTAGTATTTGGAGTCAGATCCTGCTGTCCTTCCCACCCGTGCACCCAGCCGGCCCTTCAGGGAGAGAACATGTTGGCAAACATTTCATTTTTCCCCTGAAATCATGTGATTGGAAAAGAGGGAAGGAAGTGTCAAGATGATCTAGTCTACATAAAACATCATCCAGGCCTGTGGAGAGAAGAGGAATGAAGAGTGGCATTAACTGAACCACGTCCTGGCCATTTTCATAGCCTGTCCAGGGTCAGGCCCTTGCTGTGCTAAAACAAAGTTTACCTGCCTAGGTGCTATCCCATTTATTTATTCCTCTATTTTATTTATATTTGCAAGTGATTGCCACCAATGAGATTATAATACAAACTGTTCATCCACTCACTCTTTGATTTGGCTGCTTTGGCCCTTTTTTGGCTCAGGACAGCAGGGATCCTCTCCTCTAAACTCAGCGCCCTTGCCCTGCTACCTTAGAAATGCAGCTCTCCCTGCTGTAATTCCCACGCTGGCTCTAGCCCTATCTGCTTCCTCACGTCCTTCCCCATTCTGGTTTCTGCAGCAGTGTCTGTGCCGTTCTCACTCCCATCGCCCCTGCTAAACTGTTAGCCCTGCAAAACAAATATTTAGGGTCAGTGCAGCCTTCCATGCTTTACTGCCAAGTGGAGAATGCTGCATTTTTCGATTCATTTTCATTCCTTACCTCTGATGCGTTACTTATTTTTTGCACTCACTTGTGTCAGGAAAATGCACGCGATGCAGCTTCATTATGAATTCCATCCCAGTTACCCAAATTGTCAGCATGGATACTGCAAAAGTGACCTAGGAACAGACCTCAGGCGCACAGCTCATTTGTCTCCCGGGTTATTCCATGTTGTTACCAACTAATTGCATTGCCCACAGAAATGCAGTCATGTTTGTTGCTTCTGTTTTTTAGGTGCATTGCACGGTGTGTCTAGAAGTTAATACTTCCTGTGCCATTACTATTTCTCTGCCACCGGGTTTTGCCCTGCAACGAAACTGAGTGGCCTCCTGTGTTGTGTCTTTCAGCCGGTAATATTAAAATAGAGATGCAGAGTGATGAAGAGAATGGGCGTGCCTGTGAAATGAATGGGGAAGAATGTGCAGAGGATTTACGAATGCTTGATCCCTCGGGAGAGAAGATGAATGGCTCACACGATGGCCCGGGCAGCAAAGCTATGTCAGGTGTTGGAGGCATTCGACTTCCGAACGGAAAGCTAAAATGCGATATCTGTGGGATAATTTGCATCGGTCCCAATGTGCTCATGGTTCACAAACGAAGCCACACTGGTAAGGCCTGGTGTAGTTTTTCCTCTAGTTGACAAGATGTGCCCGCATGCTAGGAAAAGACTTGTTTTTCCATGCATGTCATGCACGTGTTCCCTCCTGCGCGGTTGTGCAGCGTTTGTGGGCGTCTGGAACTGTGTTATATTCCGTTTTGGACTCGACCTCAAATGAGGTGAGTCCTTCCTAGTGGAAGGCCATCTATTGTGTCAAAAATTAAAAAAAAAAAATCACAGCATGAAGGAAGGCAAACAGGTTTTCATTATTTCATTTATTCCAGTCAAAATTGCACATTGTGCTGACACCAAATATTGATGTCAGGTAATTGGTTTGAAGCTACTACAAGAAAAATCAAACCTTCAAAAGAAAAAACAGAAAAGAAATTTTATTTGCTATGAAAATTTCTAAGAATTTCTGAAAAAAACACAGTTGGCGGACCAGCTCTGCAATGGACACAGTTCTAATGCTTCCAGCAGTGCCACAAAGTTATTTATGGATCAGTGATTAAAAGAAGTGATTGGCAAAACAAATAAGTAGTTTACAGGTTTAAGGGAGGTATCCTGTGTAGTTTTAGATTATTAAAAAAAAATGAATCCATGTCAAATATTTCATGAAATAAAATCAAGTGTTGTTACTGGCTGGGTCTGCACTAGTGGATTTCCACTCCAAGCTTTGTTCACACAACAAAGCTGTTCTCCATCATGACCTTGCTGCTGTCACAGAGCTGCACATCTTCTTGCATCCATTTTCAATTTTGAGTAGCCCAAAAGTGGGCAAAAAGTGAAGAAACTGAAATAGAACAAGAGGTAAAGACTGGGGTGAGTTTCGTCTTACCTGCTTTAAGCCACCTAAAAATTGTTAGGCACCGATCCAACGCACTAACATCACTCACAGTCCAAAGGGAACTGAACTCTGCTGTGGTGATGCACCCAGGAGGGAGTAAGTCCTAGGGTTGCCTGTTGTTTTTTTTAAGTGCACAGCAGGAGCTATTGATTAATTTAGTACAGCTAAACTACAAAGCCAACACCCCTTGCCAGCAGGATCCTCTTCTTAACCAGGGAACAGAGTTAAACCGAGCAGTGGAAAGGCCACATGAGCTTGAGTCTGCTCGGTAGAAGTGCCCACTTCTTTTATTCTGAATGCACCGAGGCCATATCCCTTCATGCTTGTGTGGAAATGCGGCCTTTTTTGCCGCCGCTGCAGCCCCGTGCCCCAGCAGCGTGCAAGGGTGCTCGCAGGAGCTGCGCTTCCGTGGGGAGAACCAAGGGAGCGCAGAAGCGGGAATGGTGGGCGGAACGAAAGGCGCATCGCAAGGAGCTGCTGCTAACTGCCTTGCCTCTCCCTTGTGCGCTGCAAATTAAAGCAGAAATGGGATATCCTATTAGAGACATTTAGCTGCCTCTGCTGAAGCCCATTTCAATGCACGCCTGACGAAGGAATAAGCCTTGCAAATGAATTGCTTTGCTGCTAATTCATGTAAAACCTGCATACGTAGTGAGGGTTTCTTAAATAAATATTTGATAAGTGAACAAAACTCAGGCACACTAAAATGCCAACCTAGAATGACTGCCTGGCCTGATAAAAGGCGTAATTATACTTAATGAATACACCTGCCAAGTGCAGATATGCAGAGCAGCACCTGATATTTTCCACTCCCTTCTGTATGCAAGCAGCTGTAAAACACTGGCTATTTCCTCCTGCTTTACTGGTTGCTCCCCTGCGTGGAGTGAATCCCTTGGGACCAGTTTGGCTGGGTGTCCTCCGTGGCACAGGCTTGTCCATGAGCGGCCACACGCGGAGGCTTTGCAGGGCTTTCCAGCGGTGACGCGGCTGCACCGGCCTGTGTCAGGGCTGCTCCCCTTGCACTCACCCCGCTTTGCCTTCTGTAGAGATGCTGTCTCTTTCTATAGCCTCCGTCTGTCTGTGCCACCTGGCATAAGGTTTCGCACCCTAACTGTGAGCGCTGCAGGCTGGAGCTCCACGTCCTCACTTTCCGTGACGTGCATCTCCCAGCATCCTTTTACAGTCCTTGTTCTCTCCTCTGGTGCTGCTCAGAGTAAAAAGACCTCAAATGAATGCTGGAAAAGCTGCCTAGGAAGAATTAACCACCTCTTCTGCATTTGTGTCCCTCCTTACGAGCTGACTTATCACTGTTTCAGCCCGTTTCTGAAAAATATCTTTCGCAGGGAGTAATTGTCTCCAAAATCAGAAGGTGAAGAAGGGAAATCTTGCCGTGAAATAGATTCATGAATATTTCTTGCCATAAAATAGATCCGTTTTACTGTCAGCTGACTGTTGGAGTGGCCAGCCCTGATACAGTAGCGTTTGCAGATTTTTCTCTTGGGATGAGGCCTCTACTTTCCTTCCGCATTATCCAAAAGTAAGGAATCATAGAATGGTGAAGGTTGGAAGGGACCTCTAGAGGTCATCTAGTCCAACCCCCCTGCACAGGCAGGGTCACCTAGAGCAGGTGGCACAGGACTGCGTCCAAGGGGGTTTTGAAGATCTCCAGAGAAGGAGACTCCACAACCTCTCTGGGCAGCCTGTTCCAGTGCTCTGTCACCCTCACTGTTAAAAAGTTTTTCCTTAAGTTCCTGTGGAACTTTTGGTGCTTTAGTTTGTGGCCATTATCTCTAGTTCTGTCGGTGGCCACCACTGAAAAAAGACCAGCACCATCCTCCTCACTCCCTGCCTTGAGGTACTTATAGACCCCATTACTCCAGGTGCGGCCTCACCAGAGCTGACTAGAGGGACAGGATCCCCTCCCTGCACCTGCTGGCAACACTCTTCCTGATGCAGGCCAAGATCCCATTGGCCTTCTTGGTCACGAGGGCACACTGCTGCCTCATGGTCAACCTGTCATCCACCATGACACCCAGGTCTTTCTCCGCAGAGCTGCTCTCCAGAAGGTCCATCCCCAGCCTGTACTGGTGTCTGGGGTTATTCCTCCCCAGAACGATCATGGGCACATATATGCATACAACCTGGCCTGATATGTGCAAAATAATCAAGGATAATCAAGGGAGAGAGAAGAAAGGGATAGTTCAACTTCTAGGGTTTTGTTCTTTACATTTTTTAACTTCTAGTTTTTACTTCTGCCCTGGAATTTTTATTGAATATTATGGTTACCTACAGAAGATCAAAAGTGAAAACAGGTCATCCCTGAAGTATTTTGAATACTGCAGCTATACTATAATTACTGTAGCAGATTACATTTATGCCTAAGAGAACTAGAATTTGGCCGGCTGGACTTGGTCAAGGGCTATGTCTCTTAGAAGAAAAGGGCTTGCAGGAGAGGTGCCTGTTGTTGGAGTTTTTACATGTATAAATAGTGTCCTATGTTCCTGCCTGGTGCAAGTGAGGACAACTTCTCTTTCCCAGCGACTTAAGAAAAGCCCGCCTCTGCCTTAAACCCGAAATAAAAGAGCAAATGAGCACATCAATCCTCTTCTAGCAGCCACGAGAGCCAAGCACTGTATTAACTTCAGCGAGGGCAGCCCAATGCTCTGCTCTGCTTTGCTAGCCGGCAGGAGCAAAGTTTTCCCCTGTGTCCTCCCAGAGTGGTGGAGAGCAGGGCCCGTTCCTGCACGTCCTCCGATCATACCTGACTTGAAGCAGGACTTGAGCACGGAAGCACCGGGTTTCCTCTGCCCTGTCTCAACTTAGGTGATTTGCTCGCTCGCTTTCGCTCGCTTTCTCTGTCTCTTTCCTGATTTGGCTGCTTAGGGACAGACAGGTAATGGAGAAGAAATTGAAAGGGAAAATACAGGGAAAATGTAAATGAAAAGAAGTTATTATAACTGTTATAATGAAGTGCCTTTCATTTAAATATAAGAATGTAACGCTGAAATGAACTTGTGATCCTGAAATGCATTTTTAATGAGTTTCCTTTTTATTTTGCTGCTTCAGTGGCATATTTTAAAGACCCTTTGAAAAAAGCCACATTAAAAACCCCACCAAATGCCACAACATGCAAAATTGGATATTGGTTTATTCCAAAACTGCTGATCAGGAAGAGTGGCTCTTCAACACAAAATGTTGCAGTCACTTTATTTAAATGAGTTTGAATTTGCATTGTGATGTGCCATTCTGATTTAGAAAAAAAAAATTAGATTTTCAGATCAAATTGACCCAGCCAGTGAAGCATTAAGAAACTGGCAGGTTTAGTCTGAAAGCCTCATGTTATATCAAACCTGCAGCCGGTGGAAGTCACAGAGCAGCAGGGAGAAGACAACTTTCTCACTGAAGTCTTCCCCTTGTTCCCGCGTGTGTGTTATTTTGTCCTCACACGTTTGCTCCTTCTCCCCACAGGAGAACGGCCGTTCCAGTGCAATCAGTGCGGAGCCTCCTTCACGCAGAAGGGCAACCTCCTTCGCCACATCAAGTTGCACTCGGGGGAGAAGCCCTTCAAATGCCACCTGTGCAACTATGCCTGCCGCCGCAGGGATGCCCTCACAGGCCACCTGAGGACTCACTCAGGTAAGCGAAGGTGACAGGCCACCGTGGTGGCCCTTCGGGGGAGTCCTCACCCTGACCGAGCTCACACGGCCATGAAGTTTCAAGGTTTTAGGTCAGGAAATCTCAACACTCTTTGATCTGGTTGCGCTTCTCTGCATAAGGAATGAATACGACCTACAGCGCTTAGCAGTTGTTGGCTGTGGGCCTTGTTTTTACGGGTGTGTTGAGAGATGACACTCTGCATTACAGGACTCAACTAGAGGTGCTCAGTATCTTCTCTCAACAGTAATATAGAGATCTGAATAAACATGATACTTGGGCTTTTCTATCAATGTGAACCTCTCACTGTTTGAATAAAAGCCCTAGTCACAAACCTCTGTGAAACAAGTCCAGTTTAGCACCTCTAACAGACTTTTTGGTCTGCCTGTAGCCTCATACAGTCTCTCCAGCTAAGTGGGAAATGCAGGTTGTCATTTGGACAGGAGACAACCAAGGCAAACTTGCAGGAATAATGCCACTAAATTTGCATGTGAAATTTGGCTTTGGGACAGTAGCTGGGTAGTGCAAGGGGAGCTTGACAAATGAGGTCTGTGCCTGGCACAAAACTAAGGCAATTCTAACATTCATTAAATGATGTCTCTGTTCCAGATATCCTCACTTCCTTGCAGATCCTGATCTGATTCAGGAAAGCATATGTTTAAAATTCCCCTCCCCTATTGATTTTAGTAGCAGAGCAATTTTAATCGCAATTTTTCAGGTGTACATGAAACTATCCTTAGGATTTTCCAGGTAGCAGAACACTGTAATACTGGCTTTGATTAGTTCCAATAATATAATAGAAGTTGGATTTGTAAAAAATGTTCAAAGGTTAGGTTGTGCATCCATCTAAAACTATGAAGTCATATAAAAACTGACAGTGTTTTCATGTTGAGACAGAAAATTTAGGTCCAGAAGTCCATGAAACCATATTTTTTACTGTGAAATTCCTGGAACTGCCTGAAACTCAGTCGTCGTAATATAGAAAAGCTTTAGTCATGCCATTTCTCTTGAATTTACAGAAATAGAGAACAAGAAAGCCTGTGAAATCTAACGCTCTACTCAAGGGGTTGAACTGTGTCTGTCTTGTTACAGCAGAATTAACCTCCAGTGGCAGTTAGGTGTCTGCCTACAAAAACTGTTTTTATTGCTGGCCCTCCTTGTAGCCACAAGGTTTCTGAGTATCTTCACTCAGATCTTTGAAGGTGTCTCGGTTTACAGCTCTTGCAGACTCTGTTTTTGAAGACTTAAGGTCGCAATCTTTATCTGATGTGAATCACCTGAAATCAGCTTGCAGCACCCACAGAACTGCCTTGTTGATGAAAAGATACCTGCAGCTGTCTTTCCATTATTTTTCTAAATGCCAAACTATGTCTTCAGCTCATGACAGTGTGGGTTTCCTTGGGGTGTTTTTCTTCTTGTTGTTGTTTTATCATTGTTAATATATTGTTGAATACCTAGTTTGAATCTTTCCCTTGTATTTGATGCAGTTGGCAAACCCCATAAGTGTGGATACTGCGGTCGCAGCTATAAGCAGCGCAGCTCTTTGGAAGAACATAAAGAGCGCTGTCATAACTACCTGCAGACCATGAGCATCTCAAGCAGCCTTTATTCAGGTAACAGCATGCAGCAGAAGTGCCTCTCCTACTCTCCTCACATGTGCTTAGCAAAAGGGGTGCTGAAGGAACAGTAGTACTCTATAAGACATCTTCTGTTTTAGGGAGGGAGAATGTTAAATACACACACATGCACGTATATGATACTGCATATAAATGTTTGGCTTTTATTGTGCTTCGCTTAGCTCAAACAAAAAGCCAAAGTACAGCTGAGGTATATTGCAAAACACTTGCAAGACCTGGAACCTTTCCGTTCACCATCTCAAGACCAAAGAGTGGCTACATCTCGGCACCTTCTGGTTTTGCTCGAGTCCTGTGCTACAATACTTTTGTGGATGTATTCCTAATAAATGGTTCATATCAGTGTCCTGGGGCTGGAGAATCTTCTGCACCATGTATCTCCTTATATTGCCCCTTCCCAGGCACAGCTTAATGGGTTTCCTTGAATCATGAGACCAATTCCCAGGACAAGGACAAGCCATCTATCTTTGATTTCATGCTTCCAAGCGAGAGGGCAGGGAGGCAGAGGGATTTAATTTAGCCCCTTTGATTGAGACAGTCCAGTCCAGCTTCTTTAACAAACAAATTTCCATGCAAACAAATTTGTGGGACAGAGAGGTCAAGCTTCTCTGAGAGACTTGGCTTGTTACAGAGATAAAGTCCACCCACTGCAGAATCTAAAACTATGCTCAGAAAGTTAAAAAAAGTGGATCTTATTTATTTTCTTGTTTAAATAAAAGCCCCATATGTGTGGGTTTGATCACAGTAAGTAGCCATACAGAACTGCATTGCAGACACACAAGTACAAGAGCCAGCACCTGTGGTAGATTTTTAAGGTTGTAGCCCATCCAGTAAGTTACATTTCTTGCATATCTTCTTGATCCTGTCAGTATCCTTTATTCAGTTTGTCAAACATCAAAATGGAAGGTTCTTTCTGACCTATTTGCAGTGATGCCTCATTTAATATTGAATATCTAGACAGAACCTGAATATGTTTTTACATGTTATCAGATAATGTAAAGTATATGCACATAATGATAGCAGTGAATGCAGCTGAGATTCTGCTGACAGACAACGTGTTAGAGCAGCACCCCTTCTAATTTTACTGAGGGGCTGGATAATATATAAATAGAAAGCTCTAAGTGATATACTGTAGGCATCAACACTTATTCCTCAAAGAGGTGATAGGATTTAGAAGCAAATATTTTGTCTGGGATTAAAACTTTCAGTGTCTACCACATGAGTTTCAAGCATCAGCAATCAAAACACCAGGCTGGGTGCAAATGACTATCTAAACTACCACTAAAATCTTAGTGAGCAATAAAAGTCATGAACTCTAATAAGAAATAATTCACAAATTTTAGAGATGAAAGTTCGGTTATAGCAAAACATGACAGAAAATAAAAAGATGTTTACAGTAGTTGAGGACTGAGTATCTGTCAGTGGGGTGGAAACTTGGTGAATTCATGAATGCTTTGGGAGAATATATTTGAAGAATATATCCCTTGCATATACAGAAAGTATTGTACATATTTCTATTAGTATCATGCATCTTTCAAATCAGAAACAAAATGAAGGGATTAAATTCTGTTTTAGCCCCTAGATTTTAGTCTTAAAAGAGAAAAAAGAATTACTACCCAGTTAATAAAACAGTTCTTGATGTTTCTAAGAACAAAATTGACCAGCATTTTTTTTCTTACTATTTTGCTTTTTAAACAATCTATTCTCCCTCATTGCAAACAGAGTAGTCCTGACTATACATACTTTTCTCTCTGTTCACATGATTTCCTTTATAATACAAGAGGAAAATGCACAATGCAATGGTGCAGCCTCCAATGGTGTCCTCCTGGAATTTTTATATACATCTCTTTTATATTTAGAACAGCACGTAGAGCCTACTTGCGAGAACTACTACAGTTTTCATGGTATTTCAAGGTGTGATATGGAACTAAAAAGTCATAAATAGGTCCCTTTTGTTTTTCAGACTCAGAAACATCGATACAAAAAAATCTGTTGAAGCATCAGCTTTGGGATTCTGCTGCAGCAGGATTGCTTTTTATAGCTTTTTAAAAATATTTTGTGCAATGCTCATTGAAAAAAAATAAGTCAAATGAAAGAATCTAAATTAGAAAAAGCTTTCCTTCAGCTTATAGGAAAAGTACTTATATAAAGAAAAGAACCAGCAAAGAGGAATAAGGAAGGGAACAAGACATATGATATTTTAACTTTGCATTTGCTTTCCATAAGAGGAGGAGATTCAGCCTGAAATTCAGTAACCAATGAATTAAATGGTAAAATTCTTACTTTAGAGAACTAGCATCTCATCATTCTTATGCAGTTCTTCTCAGAGTTGGAGTTTTCAGTTGAGTTCAGTAGAAGCTTGATGAGGTCTTTCTAATATCTACATGAAATAACAGAGAAGAAAAAGTTTATTAAGTTTTAAAAAGATCAATTACAATTCTTCAATAACTTGTGGATTTTCATTTGGAAAGATAAAATGAGTATTTTTTTCCAGTTTTCAGCAGCCAAATTACAGACAAATAGTTACCAGGTTGGTGGCAAATTTCTTGTGTTCGCTGTTGCGGAGGCTGGAAATTAGTATGTAATTCATTTTTTCCCCTTTTTTATTGCAGTTTTAAAATTTGCAATATTAAAAGTTTGACTGATATCACAGCCGTAATTTACCCTGTCTGGAACTGATTTGCAATGGAACGTTGTTATATCCTAAACAGTTACTTCTCGATCCTTTCAGCTTATAACTGCATATTTTATGGCTTTTTCTTTTCACTTTTCAACTGGCTACTGTAAAATACTCCCTGTTAATCTCCCCCTGCGATAGCAAAAGGTGCGGGTACCTGCCTGGTTAATGAAGACTAGATGCCATCAATATTTTCTAGCACCCTGCATGTTTTGCTACCAAATTCTATCCACATTTTGTGTCGGTCTCAAATCTTTAACATCTTAACAGGCTGAGGACTAATGTCGCCCCTCGCGGTGTCCCTGCAGTACATTGTGCCGCAGCAGCGACACAAAAGCTGCTGCTGCGCTCTTCGGCTCGGTGCTGCGGGGATGTTCTTTTCGGCCATACCCGCCTTGCTCTTTTCAGCTGTCCGGAAGAGCTTCCTCTTTCAGGAGCAAGAAAATTTTTGCAGTCATGCTTGCAAAATGACAAGGACAAATTGCCAAAATTGCCTTGCACAGGAGCTGCATGTTCCTCTCCTGAAGCCGTCAGGGTAGCGGCTCTGACTGTTGGGAAGCAGCCGGGTACGGGAGAAGCGGGCTCTGTGAACCTGTCCCACCTCTAAATGGAGTGAATGCAGAGCTAAGCTGCAGTGATGAGACAAACATTTGCAGCAGGTGCATGCAGCAACAGGTAGCAAAGTGGCTCACCTAACTGAAATACTTTGCAGAATCAACATCCACAAATTAGCTTTTTCATCACACTTTAACACCAATGCACAAGCTCGGGTAGAATATCTATAC
>NW_010585807.1:196693-222996 GCF_000705375.1 Tinamus guttatus | reverse complement strand
AACACATATGGTGTTTTCTTTAAATGGTGGAAGTCAGAGATACTTCCCTATACATTTCGCAGAGCCCTTGCGTTTACGATGTATTTTCATACTTGCCTTCTTTGCCTAAGAAAAGGAGGCCTTATAGATCCTCCTTTTCTTAGAGCCTCTTCTTAGCAAGACTCCCTTTGCTAAGTTCCTTCCTACTTCCAAAGGGTCTCAGCAGCAGCAGGAGGTTAGAAAACACATTTGACTAGAAGTAAGTGCTCCAGTAGGGAAGTGTGATTAGCAATTTAGCCCAAACTGTTTTTTACAGGTCTGAAGTGCATCAAGAAAGTATGACAATATCTATTAGGGGAAAAAAAAAAAAGGGGGGAGGAGGGTTGGCGTAGCACATACAGATGTTTATGGATATGGGAGCCGTACGTTTCCCTGCTGTTACAGCAGCGGGATAGGGCGGGCTGGGAAGAGCAGCACAAGCGCGGCGGGATTGTGTGCCTGCAGCCTGACACCTTCCACCTGCATCTTATTTTTATGCCCTCAAGGAGGGAAGCGCGAGCATGCAAATGGATTAGTGCACAAAGGTGGCTGCTGTAAGGAGTGAGAACTGGCCTGTGTCCATAGGGGTGAGCTCTTGCTTCCAGCTGGCTAGGAGCTAACAGACGATAAGAAATCATGACCTGGCTAAGAAATAATAACCTGAAGACTTGGTTCCATTAAACTGGAACAAGCATGCCTAACCCTTCTGATGTCATTTGATTTCAGCCATAAAAGAGGAAACTAGCCAGAGTGAAATGGCTGAAGACCTGTGCAAGATAGGGTCAGAAAGATCCCTCGTGCTGGATAGACTAGCAAGTAACGTCGCCAAACGTAAGAGCTCTATGCCTCAGAAATTTGTTGGTAAGAGTTAAACGTTTGCTGTCTCCTAAACAAACAAACAAACAAACAAAAAAAACCAAAAATAAAAAAAAGAGCAAAACAAAATCCTAAAATAAAAGCTTCTCACAGAATTTTCACTCTTGTTTTATGATTTTACTTGTTTTATTAAATTAGCAGTATTTATCTGAATAGAAGCAAGTATGTGTTGGGGGGAAACAATAATATTTCCCCGGTATACATTTTCATAAATTTAATTTGCCACATCTGGAGATCTATTTTAAGACTTCTTATCTTTTTCTACTGCTTCTGAACCAGATCTTTAGAACATCTGGTTAGGTTCTTGAGGTTGCCTTAATAACCTCAAGATTACCCTAGGAATACAGGTTTCTTAGTGAGAAAGCATTTGATCGCAAGTTCAGGGTTATTTTTACTGATTTATTGAATGAGATCCAGATTTGTGCTTATTCTGTGGTACATGTAAAGCATTTGTGAATAGCTGAGCATAGGCTGGACAATCCTCTTCACTCTTTCATAAAGACTGTATACTTTTCTAGGCCATAATGAGTAAGCAAATAAATGTACATGGATCTGAGAACAAGACACAAGAGAAAAGATCTTTGGGTGCATCCTATAAGCAGTGCAACACTCCAGCTGTGAAAAATAACTTAATGACCCCATTTTGTCCTTCTTAGTAGACATTACTTTGCCTTAGCAAGATTAAAACGGAGGCTATTACGTATTTTGTTCTATTTGGTGTGCCTTGAACCAAGTTATGATTGGATCAGTTCTGTAATGGTCAGAACACAGACAATATTTTATCAGCTATGTCAAATTAGTCTTAAATGAATCAGAACATGGGAGGTGAGGTGACACGCTCACAAGTAGCTTTTTTTTTTTTAATTCTTTCTATATTCATTTATAATATGCTCCTGTAGGAGCTGATTTGAGAAAAGCTAAGTCTTTAAAAAATATATACATTAAGAAGGTCTTCAGTCAAATGTCAAGGCAAAAAACACCACTTTATGGGACAAGAATACCAAATATACTTCCTTTAAGAAGAACATAAAGGTGAAAGGAAGATCAGTATTTCTAGGATGAGGAAAAGGAGGTAGAATAAAAAATTTGAAATGAAAGTCAAAGATTTCCTTCAAGTAGAAAAGCAACAGCTGTAGGAAATGGTCAAGATTAAGAAATGCCAGCACTTACTTACAAATGAAGGAAGGAGCAGTAGTCAGCAAAAATACATTGACTACAGGAGACAGAACAGATTCATTTAGACACCTTAGTGACTGAGGGTGAAAGGCAAAAAATCCTATTCTGTGTAAACCCCAGCAAGATCAGAAGCATTAAAAATTAAAAAAGAATACCAGCAAGTAGCCTATATGCAATGTAGCTGTGGGTGCGGAGTAGCTTTTTTCTCTTTGTGCACGGTGAAACGGTAGAGAGGCAGTTGAGCTACAAGCCAGGAGGGCAGAGTTTCCTGTCGGTTAGTTGTCAGGGTGTGGCATAGGAAGAGACAACCCACTCACAACAGATATTTATGGAAATTTGCCCGTCTTCAAAAAGAGAGACTTCTCTGACAAACAAGTGCCCCCAAATCCTTTCCTTTGCTGCTTCATGTAAGAGAGAAATTCCTGATGAACACAAGGCTGAGGCTGCAGGCCTGGAGACCACCGGTGGCCCCAGTGCCCATGCTGAATTCCAGGGAGAAGGAGCACGTGGCATCCTCCATGCAGAGGAAGCCTCTCTGCTGCTCCACATGGTGGTCTCACAGCTAAATTCGTTACCTTTCAAAATCGAGGCTGTTCACCAAACTAAGCCTGTAAAATTCTTTGACAATAAAAGTCCTCTTGCAGCCCTTTCATGGGGCAACCTGCTTTCCAAACCGGAATAGCTCTCAAGGGTGAAAGCAGAACTGGACCTTTTAGACCAAAGAGTGAAAACTGCAAGGGAAATGGACACATTTAGCATGTTAAAACAATAGGGCCCAGGGAAAACAGAGGGGATGAAAATGAAAAAGCCCTCATGCAGTCAAGTGCATTTGCAGTTCCTACCTCAGTACCCACTACAGAACCCTGAACAGTGCGAAGCTGCAAGTGCCACAAACCATTAGCAGTTTAATTTACTTATGCTCTAATAACCACAAAAATGAGCTATTATTTTTAATGAGTGCAAGTATTATCTGCTTTTCCCAGATACAGAAATGATAGCAGCGTACCTCCAGTTTGTGTGAGTTTCAAACAGACCTGCCTAGGAAACAAATTTTTCCTATGAGTGGTTGATTCTCTTTGTCCGTCAACTAGTTATGCTACATAAAGCAAATACCAGCTAAGAAATAGCTATTAAAATTATGCCTTCTGGATGCCCAAAATGTTGTGTATAATGAAAAGCAGTCCAACGTTTCGGTGATACACAGCGCACGTGGAATACAAATTATTTTTACCTTGCTTTTTCCCTCATTGAGTAAAAGAAATAGATTAGTATTAAGAGAGTTTTTCTAAATACCCAGGAGCTTTTTCACAGGCTGTTTTGAAACTTCAACCTTAAACTCTGCCTAAAAACTATAGCATTAGAAAGGATAAATCTGAAAAAAAAAAGCACCCCACTGGTAGGGTGCTCAAATTGGCAGAATATAGGAAAAGGAAATGGGAAGAGGTAGCAGGTCACGCACTGTAGGAGCTAGAAGATGCCTGTAACTCTACGTCCCGTGAGACACTTACGCAATCCTAAGAGTGTAGTTTCTTTCCTTGCTTGTAGAGCATGAACAAACTAATGTGTAAGCATGTTTTCTGGAGAATGTAGATAGCAGGACTTCCTGCCCTTTAGCCCCGACCCTGCAAGACTTGATGCCAAAAGCCTTCACTTGCTCTTGCTCTTCAGGGACTTTGAATATTTTTGGGGGGTAAAAAATAGGTGGGAAACTGTTGCTGAATTAATTTTGCAGCACTCCTAGTAAATTTTCCATGTAAAAATTGACAAATTAAGTTGGGTTTTATAGGATCATATATATGCTGGGAATTTTAGGAAAGAGGAGGGGGGACATTTCCTTTTTAAGTTTTGACAAGCAAATGTCATGTTGTCTAAGAAACAATGACAGCACTGCAGACCTTCTAGAGGTGTTTCTGGCTTCCCCTGAATTTCCCCAAACCTGCAGAGCTAACTGATCCAGGCTGCAAATATTGTGCTATTCGTAGTAAATGTAGGGAACATTTTGGAATTTCTCATCCCTTTGAGTTTGCGTAGATTTATTAGAGACCTGATAATAATGTTGATGTTTTACAAATATTATTTGTTCAGGATCATAAAATCAGCATCTTGTTTTGAATTCTTTCTTCTTTCCCCTCCCAACTCCTACTTTTGATATTTTGCTTGTTCCTAAATATTGAGAAATTTTCAGAAATACTAGTGATACTCAGCATTCAATACTGGGGTGTCCAGCTAGAAATGCATTAGTGCTATCTGATTAATAAAAAAATAAAAGTACAGCTTTCCCTTTTTTAAGGGATTCAAAATTCTAAGTAACAAGTAATCTTACTCTATAAGTGACTTGTGACCTGACTGGAAAAGTATCATCTTCCAACTACACATGCAATTAAATGTTTTCCATGCTTCTTGGCTGCTATTGCAGCTTATACTTTTTGACAAAAAAAAAAAAAAAAAAAAGTGAGCTTCTAACGTATGGCATTTAGAAAAAGAGGGGTGGCAATATAAAAAAAAATATGTTTTTGATTAGCTTGATTTTTCCCCAGGTGATTTATGTGCACATTACTGATGTGAGGTATTTGTAGGAAACTGAATGTCTCAAGCTGAAACATGTACGCTTCAGTCTAAAAATTTAGCGTTTTATGATAAAATTGATACTGTGCCCCAGGCTCTGAAGCTAGAGGCCAGGCTACCTGTAGCTGCCCTGGTCTTTCCGAACGGCCAAGATCCCATAGTGCAGGGAGGGAGAGCAGGGAGCGAATCCTGTTAGGAAGGGAAGGATGAGATGCGGGATCCTAAGCCCCACAAGTTCTCACGTGATTATTTCAAAAATCTCTTTTCTCTCATATGCTTTTCCAAAAGCCACAAATTATTTCGCAGGTTTAAAAAAAAAAAAAAAACACCAACCAGTCCTGTGACCAGGTGTATTAGGGAACTATGAGCACTATAGGTGAACCTGAAATGTGGATTTGGCAAACTCTTTTAAGCTCTGTTTTTTCTTGTTTTATTAATCCGTGCTATTCAGCTCCTTAATTAAGCAGCAAGCAACTATGTAACTCTTGTCTGTTTCCCAATGCAGGCGAAAAATGTCTGTCTGATCTTCCCTATGATGCCACGGCCAACTATGAGAAGGAGAATGAGCTAATGCAGACGCACGTTATAGACCAGGCCATTAATAATGCCATCAGCTACCTGGGGGCAGAGTCCCTGCGCCCCCTCGTGCAGACTCCGCCGGGTGGCTCCGAGGTGGTGCCTGTCATCAGCTCCATGTATCAGCTCCACAAACCTCTTGGGGACAATCAGACTCGCTCCAACCATGCAGCTCAGGACAGCGCGGTGGAAAACTTATTGCTGCTTTCCAAAGCCAAGTCCGTCTCCTCCGAGCGGGATGCCTCTCCCAGCAACAGCTGCCAAGACTCAACGGATACAGAGAGCAATAATGAGGAGCGCAGTGGTTTAATTTACCTGACAAACCACATAGGTCCCCACGCCAGAAATGGCCTATCTATAAAGGAAGAGAACAGGCAATACGATGTCTTGAGGGCAGGTACTGACAATTCCCAGGATGCTTTCAAAGTGATCAGCAGCAACGGGGAGCAGGTGAAAGTTTACAAGTGCGAACACTGTCGAGTCCTTTTCTTGGACCACGTGATGTACACGATTCACATGGGCTGCCACGGCTTCCGCGACCCTTTTGAATGCAACATGTGTGGCTACCACAGCCAGGACAGGTATGAATTCTCTTCCCACATAACCCGAGGGGAGCATCGTTTCCACATGAGCTAAAACCTCCCCAGCATGGATCCAGCCTCAGCGGCTGCATGAGCAACACCAGGAACAAAGCACAAGTCTAGAGGACAGTACAAGTAACAAAACCACCAAAAACATTCAGACATCTTCTCCCACAAGAAAAGATTTGCCTTTTGGTAGCATGCATTGCAACTCAGTTTTCTAAAAACGAGTATTAAAGTTTCTATTGAAAACATTTGGCCACCAAAAACTTTTAGTAATGTAAGTAGGAGCTTTTGTAGTCATGTAGGTGAAGGCCCTTTCCTTTTACTGTTGCTACCTGCAAACCTGCCTTGCCCAAACTCGTCCCCCCACGCGGAGTGCACAGCACAGGTGAGAGCACCATGGCCACAAGGGGCCTGACTTTCTGGCCTGAGCACGGGGCTCTTGCACCACATGCATATTTTCTGGCTTCCTGGTATTATTTGGCTCATTTAAGAAGATTAAACTCAAGGAAAGATGGAGGGCCCCATGCTAGATTACTTTGCGGGTGGCTGGGATGCGACCCAGCCATTGAGTCCTGAGTTTTTCTGGCAGAGAAAGGCAGAACGTTTCCACATGCAAGGGTGCTGCGTGTAAGGTGTCATGACATGCCTTATTTGCCATGAGGAAGGAAAGCAGGTAGCTGAAAGACATAGGAAACACCCTTGTAAACACCCTGTAAAGTATAGAATGTATAGAAAAGGGCTTTGTTGCCTCTTTTTTGTTTCTCATTAAGTAAATGTTTTATCTATCTCCCTATCCAATAAAACTCCCCTTTTCTTTAAACAGAAAAAAAAAACCCTCCTCCCTCTGCATAAACAACAGCTATGATGTATTTAATTTTTTTTAGGTTGTAGTCAAGTATGATGTACAGTCGGGGAAAGCACTAGCTACCAGTATGTGCAGGCTGTGTCTCCTTACACACATCCTTCATCGTATCAAACTGCCTGGAAAATATCTTGGTGTCCCTATTTTACATGTGAGAGATTCCCATTTATGCTTGCACAGAAAAAAAGTCCTCTGGCAGATGTGGTGGCTCTAGCTGGACATGTTGCACCTAACTTCATTCTTAAATCACTGAGCTGAATTAAACCCCCCCAGGCAAAACTTGCAGCTTTCCCCCCTTTCCTGGTGCTTGTGTTTATTGAGGGACCAAGCCCTGCAGAGTTAAGTTATATTTACTTCAGCAGAACTATGCTTCGGGTTAACTATTCAGTGTTTTGCTGAACAGAGATCAGAGAAGGTACCACTTTGCCGCTTCGGGTTAACTATTCAGTGTTTTGCTCAGAGAAGGTACCACTTTGCCAAGTCCAATAAAATCCACCGAGCGTCTTCTCTGTGGTGCATTCTGCTGCAGACATTTTAACTTTGGTTTGCAATGAAAATAATAGATTTTAATCCCAAACACGGCTGATATATAAAAAAAAAAAGCTTTCTTTTTAACTTCTTCTTAACTTCCTCTTCCAAATAGCTCATTCCTCTCCCTGAACACCCTTCTGGTTTAAGATTGGACAACAGAGAAATTTGTGCAGCTGCATAAACCTTTCTTAGCAGGGCTGGAATATTTCCCAGCAACATTTGTAAAAATAAAATAAAAGTAAAAATAACCCATCCAATTAGCCTATTTAATGTATAAATATTACTGCGCTACTTTAGGAAGTGGATAGTGTCCACTGATCAATATCACAGAGCCACCAAGATGCAGAATTGTGTAACACAGTGACAGGGTCTCTATTAGAAACACTTGAAAGCACATACACATATATATATATTGCAAGAGACCTCATAGACCTGAGAACCCTTGTAGCTAGGACAATTTGGCCTGATGTGCTTAGCTATATTTAATATACATTTGTATGACAAGCACACAGAGTTCCTCCTTCTGCTTTCACTTGGGCAGGTGTAAATTGGGAGCAAGGCTGCAGTGAGAGGAAAGCTGCTGCTGCTGCTGGCGCTGTTTGCGCTGCTGCCGCTGCTGCTGCAGGGCCGGGCTACCAGCACAGGTCCTGAGATCGCTCTCCTTTTCTGCACTGACCGCAGCCCCGTGCCCAGTGGTGGCAGCGCCGCTCGGGTGGGCACTGCTCCCGCGCGCAGTTAGTAGCGTCGCCACCAGGTACCAACCCTGCGCGCCAAGAACATCCCCGTGCTGACGCGTCCACCTGCAGGAGTGAAAAGAAAGGTTTTAGCACAGACAGGTAGGATAGCACAGCACCAAAAAACTGTGTGTGGGGACTGGTGTAAAGCACAGGCCCCACTCTGAGCATTGCTCCCTCCCGCAGGGCTACAGCTAGGAGCCAAAGGAGACCTTGCAGCTTGATGCCTTCCAGCCAAAGGCAGCATGGAGGGGAAGGCCACAGAAGATCTGTGGCTGCTCTTGTGCCCCTGGGATGGTACCGTCATCAGGGCTCTTAGCAGTCCGGCTTGCAAAGAGGCTGCACACGCTACGTGGAAGCAGCACTTGACGCTGTGCAGGCATGACACACACAAGACCTGCACAGCAAATGGCTTTCGGTGATGAGATTTTTAGTTTTCAAAAAAACTTTAAACAACTTTCCACAGTTAGCAAGGATAAATTCATCCGTTCTTCCCTCCTCTCACCTTTCAAGTGGATCTGACCAAAAAGGGACTTGGGAATTTCCTAACTCCTCTTCCATGACATCTGATAAGACTGTAGAGAAACACGCTGCCTTTACTACTTCTGCCCATAGGGTTAGGCCACTATACATGCCATGCCACAGTTGTTTTTTTAAATCCTTCATTTTGTGGGAGGGCTTCTTTGGAAGCTTGTTTTTACCTAAAAGAAAAAAAAGTAAAAACACAAGTAAAACCACACTCATCATTCATGTGAACAGGCATAGCTCTGGTAAAGTTTAAAAATGTCCTGGATGTAGCCTTTAAAGAGAGATTTAAGAAAATATCATTTTTTTCAGTATAATTTCTGATTCCTGGGTGGGTTCACTGCCGTTGCATTTGTATGCACACCCGTGTGTGATGTCCTGTGTCACTTTTTTCTCGCTGACATGCACATGCCCCTGCCTGTGGTTGTGCCTGTATTTCTTTTCCTTTGTTGAATATATCTACCTATCTCTCGAGAGTGGTTTGTACCACATGATGAGGCACTGCCGGTGGCAGTGGTTCTGTTTCCTGGATCTGGAGTTTTGCTATTTATGATGGTGATGCTGTATATTAAGCAGTACAGTAGCCCAAGTAAGTTTATTATGATACAGTGTATCAGAGGGTCGAGTCAAAAGGCAGGAGCAAGCAAAAGAGCACTGCTTGTTTGTAAGGGGCTCATTGTTGTTGTTGTTGTTCTGGTTTTGCACAAAATCATCTTCAAATTGTTGGGCAACAAATGTTTTGGTAATTTTATTTATGAACATGCAAGGAAGGCATGAAAACGGGCTGTTTCTGTGTGTACATCTAAACAAACTGTGCCCTTAGAAGATTAGTTTAGTGTTATCTCCCCTTTTCTCTCTTATATGTGCTGGTGCAATACCCTGTATGGTTTAGCTGAACCCTAAAAGGAGTGAATATGATGAATGGCTTTAAGTTTATATCTATTTTTAAAACAAACTGCTTCCCAAGCCTTCCCCTGGCACTGCCTTTTCTAATAAGAAGAGTTGTATTTACACATTTGGGTTTTTTTTCTTTTCTGTGATTTTATATTGTAACTTCATTTTTCTTTGACAACATTGTATTTAAAAAAAAAATCAAGCAAATTTCATAAAAATTTGAAATGCAACTAACTCATGTCTGCAAAGCACGATGTGTCTTGAGAGGATGGAGTTGTCCGTGGCGGGAGGGCAGTGTTGGGGGACGGGGCCACCTGGGCCAAATCCCAGTGCTTCCATTCGGCTGCTGCTCCACAGGGTCCACAGGGTCTGGGGCGGCAGTGCTGAAGAGCAAGAGGGCAAGTGCTCCCACCTAGGGGAAGTCTGTGCTTGATGGCAGCCCAAGCTAAACCACGGAGAAGTCACCTCCGCTGCGCACCACAACAGGATGATCTCCCTGACGGCGTCTCTGGCTCTTTTGGATTCCAGCACAGGCCCTTTCCTCATGTGAAGACCAGGGAAACAGGGACCACTGTTTTGTCTGGCAGGAGTGCAGATTGCAAAGCTTCAGAAGCTCTTCTATTGGTGACACCTTGTGACTAAAATGAGATGAAAGAAACAAACAAGCAAAAAATCTAATGAGCAATTTTAACAGGTTCCCAAAATCAATATTTTTCTCAAGTTACTGTGATGGAAGTTACTGTGATTGATCACAAACTACAGGCCCTCTTTAGGAAGAGAGGTTTCAATGTACTTTTTTTTTTAATGCATCATAACAGACAGCTTTAGCAAACAAGATAAACTACAAACTTCTGCTTTAGCAGATGGCTCTCCTGGAAGGCAAACGGAAGTCAAATACCAATCACAGAATTAGATCAAATATAATAATTCTCAGCGTTATTAAATCCTTGAGCTTCAGTAGAGACATGCACAGATTTAAATGAAAGTTTGTGTAGCTAAAAACATACCCTAAATATCTGTCATGTTTCTAGGACTTCCCCTGAAATCATCTTTATTTCTATTTTTAGCTAGTCCCTCATCTTGATCAAGTTACATCGGGAACTGCTGTAGGTTCAAAGACGCCAAGTCTTACGTAGACACAAACATGCAACTATGAGGAGCATTTTCAGCCCTGTGCTCCCAGACAGGCTTCCCAATCAGCACACGAGCCTCAAAACATCAAACCAGTGTGTTCTAGACGTGTCCAGCAGCCAGTATTTTTTTTTGCCAGTCTTTGCAAGCAAGAAGTACACAAAAACACCCCATACTCTCTTAGGAGATATCAAACTGAGAACTTGGAATGGACTGGGAGAGCGCAGATCTGATAAGGCAACAATACTTTTTTTTTTTTTTTTTTGGTGCAGAGAAAATAAAGCACATGCCTTCGATATTTTATTAGGAGAAAAATGATGAGCACCTATGTAGGCATTACATTGTTTTTAGCAGCTTGTGAGTGGAGCTGGCCACAAGTCTAAAAGAGAGAAGAGGTTTCAGTGAAAGGTTCAAGTTTTCAAGGAGCCGTGGCAAAATGAAAGATGAAAATGCTGCAACTGGAAATCAAAATGTTTGAGTTCTGAAAAAAACACCTGGAGAGCTAGTGCTCCAGGGCCTCCCTACCTGCCATGCAGCAACTGAGCGCTGTCTGCCACCATGAAAAACTGCATGTCTGGAGGGAAAAATGGGGCATGAAAACAAATACTGGCTCTGCTGCATTATGAAACATAGTAGGGAATGGAGGTTTAAAATGTTAAAAAGGAGTCTCATCATCTGTCTTTCTTACTGAGGAGTCAGAGGTTTTCATTTTTGCCCCACCTTGCCTGGTGCTCGCATAGGCCTTGATTCCCCTTCAAACCTTCGGGAGCTACGGACACATGGCACTGCTGAAAATCCTGCCCCAGGTGCCAAGAGATGGATATTCAATGAAAGGAGGGGCAAACTTCAGAGTTTTCTTGAAAACAGGAATAGCTTTTTCTCATCAGAAAGACAAGAGCGAGAGATTGAAAGCCCTTAGTTCAGGCCCTTATGCACCAATTTTATATTAAATGAACTAAGGAGCGCAGCAACACGGGTGAAGCCATGATCCTTGCTGAGCACCCCAGCTCCCATGAGCTGCAGCGAGGCTTTTGCTGACTTATTTTTCTTTGTTTACTTACCTTATTTATTTTTTATTCCTTGCTTATTTAAAAAGTCAGCCCTCACTGCTTTAAAGGGTGCCCCGGGCCACAGCACAATTCCCGGGTTTATCTGTGCCAACCACATGTACGGGGCGCGCGAGCGATAGAGGGGCAGCTGCGGCACCCGCTGCAAATCACACAAACCAACCTCTTCCTGTCCCGCAGCGGGGCAGCGAGGGCTCTGGTTTGCGAGCAGTTAGAAACTGGGGGGAAAGAAAAGGAAAAGAAAATCTACCCCTTGCAGCGGAGAGCGAGTATGGGGCTGGCGGGTGAGGAAGTTAATCAGCGCGGCGCAGGCCGCGCGCGACGGGGCCGCACAGATGGCTCGCTCCGAAAGGGTAAAACGGGAAGCAGATGTGGCTGCTGCTTCTCCCCGTGCGTAACCGGGAACCAGCCGGTTGGTGAGGAAATTTGCATAACCAGGATAATTTGGTATCAAAACCGTCCCTCTAGAAGTGATCTGAATGGATCTGGGCACCGCTGACAGTTTTCACTTCTTGTTTCCCACTCAGTGTTCAGCCAGATTAAATTTTAATTTGGAGTTTACTGTTTGCCTGAGGTTCTTCTTTGGTACTTCCTAGGGAAAGCGGTGATGCGGGCAGGGCCTCATTCAGTCCCTACTGAAGCTTTCAGGGCCAAAATCCTGTCTGAGTCTCCGTGGACTCAGTTAAGACTTTAGCAGCTAATTTCAATGGCTCCTCATTTTTCATAGAAAGTCCATAATCATCATGTCATCAGGCCTCAGGTAAATCCCATTCAAGGTCCTTCCTAGGAGGAACAAACCCAAGAAGTTCAGGTCCAGATTCAAACACTGTAGTTTTGTTTCATTGACAGTTTTATTATACAAATATTTATCTGCATGGTCCGATGGAGAATCCCGTGCACGGCAATGGGTGAGACTACAGGATCATCCTGCATTGTGGAAGAAGATGAAAAAAAAAGAGGGAACAAATGCTTGCTGAAAACCACAGGTTAGCAGGCACCAACAGAAGCGCTATCATATACATTTTACTTCTGGATTTTTTTTTAGCATTGCACATTTGAGATTTACCTCTCAGAAGCCTTACTCTGGAACAGACATTTATAAACTCTCATTTCTGCATTACATCCAGCCACGAAATTCATATGAATACAGTCTAACAATATATATAGTATTTTATTTGCATAGTCTGTAGCGAATACACATGGGAAATGCACTTACCGCATGCATGGAGGGTTTATTTTGGGACTCATTAAAACCTGTTGCAAACTAGAATGATTACTTCTGCCTCACTAGGCCCTTTGTAAATGTAGGCTGTCCAAGACAGAACTAAAAACATTTAGAAAGGTCTGAGTAACTCAGGTGCTACGATTGTACCTGTCAGGAGACCAAAGGAACAGAGTCAGCCTGAATAAGGGAAACCTGACCAAGAGCAAGTACAGATAAAAGCCCCTGCAGTGCATGTGTCCACAGCAGCCTGCTTCTAAGTCACGCTTACTCTGTGCTTAACTGACATGTAAATACAGATTTGATCCTGAGCTGCAGAAACAGCAGAAATGCACAAGAAGAACACAGGGGTGATTTTAAGAAGAGAGTGAAAAATAAGTATTAACAGACGAGGCAGCCTAAAATTAAGGACATTCTACAAAACTCCAAAATCCCAACCAGAAGAAAGAGGTTCTATGTATCTGTTTGAGTTTTATAAAATAGTTCCTGATGACTGACCATAGTTTGGTCACATAAGGTAGGGAGAAATGTGCCAGAAGTGATAAGGCCACCAGCAGGGAAACGAAGGGTAGGAGAAGATTGTGTGGAAAATTTAGCACATCAAGTTCAACAGTGAAGAAAAAAGAAAATACTCTCTTCCATATGGGTTATTACTCAGAAATAAAACAGGCTGAAATCAATGCATTTCAAGGAAAATCTGATTTTACCACTCTTAATAGTTTCATGTTTTTTACACTAAGGAGGAGTTGGTCTCTTGATTGTCCTGAAATGTAAAACCCGCTTGTCAGACATGAAAGATAAGATCTTCCTCCCTTTCTTAATAGGGAAATCGTGGTAAAGAAAGACAAAATTTTTTAAGCAAGATCATGCAGTGAGTTACTGACAAAATCAAGACTGGCAGTCAGGTTTTCTATACTTGTTTATCGTTATTACGCCTTAGTACTTGCTTATTCTCCAACTGCTAACTAGGTTTCCTCTTCAAAGGGTAGTAAATTCAGGAATCCACATTGACTCGCCCTTGCATTAATTCCTAGAGCTGTAAAAATGGCCCAAATCTAGGCCTTTGAGATTACATCTGTGTATATGTGTGAGTGCATTTACACTATGTATGTCTGGGTCATTTACAGTATTTAATAATTTATAACAGAAGCAAGAGTTACCAGTTTCCCCAGCATTTCTTTGCTTCCAAGGGATCTTATCTCTTATCTAAAATTTCATATTATTTTGACCAAAGATACATAATCCTTTCCACGATTAATTGATGTCAGACAACTTTTGGCACATAAATGTCTTTAAATGATGCATGGGTAAAACGGAAAACACTACTGCAAAAGCAGCCCTCTGATTGTTGCAGGTACCTGCAGACCTTTTGTCAGCTTTCCTATAGATACATGAGGTACTCAAAACCACTTTTATGGTGAACACCCAAATCAGCAAATTGGCATCCTCTCCTCAGCCTTAAAAGCAAAACAAAACAATGCAAAACCACCCTATTTCACCTATTTCTCATCCCAATTATATCAGGAAAAATAAACAAATTAAAAAAAAATCCCAGGAGGATAGCAATGAAGTCTATCCTAGCAGTGAAAATAGGGTGCTCCAAAGAAAAGGAAAGGTATGATGGATTTAGGTAGCAGACCAATTTAGTTTATAAAACATGAGGCTTGCTGGAAACTTTGCACAAATACCAACGTGCAGAATAGAAACTTCAGATAAGCTGTGGAAAGAGGGTGGGATTTCCAGAAAATAGGGAAGGACATGTTACACCCTCCTTGTCTAGTTTTGCAGGATCACCGCAGCTTCTCTGGAGAGAAACTATGTGCACGCAGGGGAAAGCTAAGAGCTTTCCTTTTGGTTCTGCTTCTCCTACATAAACTGCTTACCTAATTTCCTTTGCAATTAGAGAAATATCCTACTTGAAAAACCATCCTTTTCACGTGCTACTGTGGTGCATGCATTTGCTACTCAGCCTCTGGACACTTACACAATTTGGACTATTATAATCATTATAGCAATACTTCACTCTTTTCATGCAACTCCAAACCTAGGTTGCAATAACCTTAAGTAAGCTGCAATTGCGGGTGCAGTGGGAACAGAGAATCACATTGTTTTACAGCTCCAGGAGGTGGACA
Source organism: Tinamus guttatus (assembly GCF_000705375.1). Next base: position 208,100 of record NW_010585807.1, on the reverse strand, counting down.
GGAAGAGGGGTCAAGCCCCTCCACTGTGCAACGCCACGCCAACACGCAGAGTTGCACAGGCTCACGCTTTTCAGTGGCTTCTGAGGCCATCACAGAATGGTTGAGATCAGAAGGGACCTATAGAGATCATCTAATCCAAGCCCCCTGCTCAAGCAGGGACACCTAGAGCACATGGCACAGGGTCACATCCAGGCGGGTTTTGAAGATCTCCAGAGAAGGAGACTCCATGACCTCTCGCACTCTCAGAGTAAAGAAGTTCTTCCTCACATGGAGATGGAACTTCCTGTGTTTCAATTTGCACCCATTACTCCTTGTCCTGTCACTGGCCACCACCGAGAAGAGTTTGGCCCCATCCTCCCTACATTTTCCCCTCAGGTACTTATACATATTGACCAGATCTCCTCTCAGTCTTCTCTTCTCTAGGCTAAACAGGCCCAGCTTGCTTAATCTTTCCTCATAAGATAGATGCTCCAGTCCTTGGAGTTATTTCCCGTTCCCAGCACATCTGAAGAATAAATGAGTTCTCAGAGATGAGCCAACGCACGGCCTCGCCACCAATCCATCTCTCCCATCGTGGCTGCTTCCTTAGACCAGTTTGGGAGGGTCCTTCCACCGCTTCCCCACACGGCGTGTTTCTAGCATGGGAAGGGCCCCAGTGAAGGTTGTTGGTTGCGCAGCATTGTGCAGAGCGGGGTAGGCAGCATCACAACCCTTGCAGCCACCTCACAGGTGAGGTACCCACCTCCAGGCTCAGCTATGCACCTCAAAGCACAAGGCTTCCTCACACGGGATGTACGTGGCCCCGGGCCACACTGTGGCACGTCTGCCAGTGCGCAGCTACAAGGGAGATACCTGGAAGAAAAAGTACAGAGAGAGTAGGGACTTGAAGAGAAGTGAGGCTAAATGTACACAATATAAAAAGGTATTTTCTGGGCACTAAAATAATAATAATAAAAAATCTTCAGGAAAATTGTACCTTGCACATTCTTGGCTTCTTTCATCCTGATCCACCTGCCTGTGGATCAGGAAAACACTTGAAGCAATAAAGCTAAACTTCTTTTTGCAGTTACCCTTCTAACAAGGTTAATTTATTTCGGTAAGAAGGAAAAAACAAATAAGAAGAACAAAGACCACATATAATGAGACCAGAAAGAGCAGGCCTGGAAACAGGTCCTGCAAACATGAACATTTCAGAAAAGGGGTTGCTTCATCTTTTCAAGTTAGCATTAAGTTAACTTTGGGTATCAGAAGAAGAAGGGTCATCTCAGATGGACTTGTGGAAGCTCTTAAATACTGTACAACGACTTTGTGGGCCCCCAGAATACCAAGCAGTACTAGCCAACCAGAGATACAGAAATTAAGTAGGTGGTGCAAGAGTGGAGCCCTCTCCCATGGGCCTGCAGGACAGTTACACTGCATGGTACTGCTGCGACCGCTCATAAAAGACCTTGTTCTGCTTGAGGGACATCCCTAGTGAGACACCGGTCGCAGCAAGTTCAGCCCCATAGGAAAGAATGACAGACAGAGCCACTTCCTTCACATGCCTCTCTCTCCTCTCAGGGGACTTGTCTTTGAAATGACGGCTCCCTTAGGGAAGCGCAGGCTGCGCTTGTACCCTGCTTGCCACCAGTCCATCCCTTCCAGGGAGATGCCACGTGGTGCAACATTCAACATTCCTGAGGACTGAGCCCACCCGTTTGACAAGGGGCATTGCTGAAACAAGCTCCTGCCCTCAGTGGGCACGTACTTCCTGTTGCGGGCAGAAAGTGAGACTTCAAGCTATTTCCCCTTGCTTCCTTTAAAAACCCTGCTAGGAATTGATGTAAGATGGCTGCAGAGCATCTGACCTACCAAGCAGGGAAGTGAGAAACCATAGGACTTGAGACAATAAAGCAGTATTTGCCACCTATATTTAAGAATATGTTATCTCTCTCTCTATATATATATACATATATATATATGTATGAGTAATGATCGGATGCGTAAGAGGTTTGCAATTTTCACCTTAAGTATGCTCAAGGGGCTTAATTTTTCTCCCAAAAAACCTGCCCAGTTTTGATGTTCACAAGTCACTCAAGTGGTTTCTTTTGTTGCCAAAATGATCCATGGCGCCTACCACAAACTGTGGCATGCAGAGCAACGAGTCACTTTGGGAATGGGAGCAGTGTTGCCACCCTACACCACCCGGACAACCCAGTCCAACACTAGTGGAGCAATCATTCAGAAAGTTAACCAGCTAACTTCAGGTAGGAGCTGACTTTCTGGAGGTTCTGTGAAATTCTGTAAAATTTCCTAAAAGAAGATCCCTTCACTGGTGTTGTAGTGAGTTCGGGAGTTTGGAGCTGTTAAGGTGTCCCCAAAGACTGATCTGTGAGACAACTAGAAGGGAGCTTCAAATGCCATTTGCTATCAACCAGGACTCAAATGAATCGAGACTGTGGAATTAATTGGATTCAGCTCCTGTTACCTACCTGTCATGTACCTGAATTTCAATGCATTACTTTCAGGATCTTCAGACTTGGGAGATTACTTCCATCTGCTCATTTACTTTGCTGTTACTTTGCTGTTACAGAGTCAGTTCCTAACACTACAGATTGGTTTCAACACAAATACATCACGTCGGGATGCTCACCACTTTGTGCAACCCCAATTCAGTATTAAAGACTGTGAGACAACGTAAAATAAATAGAAAAAAATTATATTATCTTTGTTAAGCAGAGAGTCCCAGAAACATAAGGCTAATTTTCACAACTCACTCCCTTCCTCCTCTTCCATCCTCTGCCTGCCCCAAACTTGTGAAAAATCAAAATGCATCCTATAAACCAACGGCTGCAAAAGAGCAATGCTTAACAAGTTGCCTGTAACAAGCCATTAATACTGGATGATTTTAAGTGACAAACCAAGGAAACATAACTTTGGCTACCCTTGGGCTTTTCTTCAGAAATCTGGTGGACTTCTCTGGGAAAAGATCTCCATCTGGTGGCAAGCTTTAAAAAAAAAAAAAAAAAAGATCAAGGCAACACTCCAGATGCTTTGCTTTTTCTAGGAAAGACTGATGTTACTAGAAATGGAGTGGGTTTACCACAGCTAACATTTCTCTGGCAAGTTTTAAACCTTACATGGGAGAGGCTGAGCAAGGCTTCCTTCAGCCTCTCAGTTTTCCCTATACACTTGTCTTTCCATTAAAAATCCCTTTGCTTGCGCTCAGCCTGCTTTGCTGCTAAGCCTCACTCAGCAGCAAAGCATAAGGCCTCCACTTGCTCTAGCTTATAAATTGTGTCATTTACAGATTAAAAAAAAAAAAAAAAACTGCAGTTCTCTTGCAACCATTTGTGTGAAGCTTCTCTTTTTGGAAAGACTTCTACTATCGCATTTAATATTTGTCATTTGACAAGACTTAGTGTCATATGACAATAAAGTACCACATTAAGCAAGTGGTACCTTTTTAATTAATAGATCATTAAAATTGTTGTGAAAATCACGAGGGAATGTTCAGGAAATACCAGACTAATCGCAGATACTAGGAACAAACTAGCTATCACCTCCTACACTTATCACTAAGGGCATATTTTCTACCTCTTGCTCACTCTAGTTGTAGATATACTAGACTAGAGTTTCTGCTGCCTCCTTGGAAGCAGAACTCTTTTTTATTTTTTTTTCCACTTCTATGCAAATACTGCTAGACGTACACTTTTATATGAAATGAAGCTATTAACAGATATGGCAAGATATCAAATAGCACAAACAACTTCAAAGCATACATGTTTATTTTCATCTTTATGTATAATCAAATCCCCCAAAGCTTATTTCATATTGTCTATTATTTCTTTTTGATTTTTTTTCCTAGTTTGATGCTATATTATGGATTAGATAGCATTGGAATAGCTCGGAGAAACCAGGATTTTCCACATGAAACCCTTCCTACACGTGTTCGTGTGGGAGCTCACACTACTTGAAATTGATACCAAACAAACCCGTTTATTTGGAAAGGAGAAGAGAGACTTCTAAGTCTTGATCACCCTTTGAGCACTATTTCTAACTGGCAACTCCTATTGTTATATATGATTCTGTGTAACAGGTTCTGGTAGAAAAACCATCGTGACTGACAGAAAACCTCCCTTCCTTTGCCTGTAGGTAAACAGAGATACCAGAAAAGATTTTAATACTATCAGTAATAGAGTAAAAAATAATAGATGTTACTTGATAAAAGCAGAAGCCTAAAGTAAGGCAACTTCATCTCTCATTACATTTTAACATACAAAAAGAGCAAAAACTCTGTACAAACTTGTTAGAAATTTTTACAAGGAATTTTGTGACTTCCTAAAAGAATGCATAATAAAAGTTTTTTTTTAAATGATTAAAAAAAAATCTTTTTTTCCTTCTGACTGCAAATGTAAAATCATCCCAGATAATTTTTCACAGTAATGATTTTCTTCAGTAAACTTACCATCTGGTTCTGTTACCTGACTATCCCACTTCACAAAGTCCGGTGAGAATTTCAGTTCCAAAAGAAGGCAAACTAATATAAAACCAGGATTTTATTCCAGCATTATTTGAGGAAAACTTTGGTTTGTGGAAGTTTTTTCTTATGTGGCCTACGTGAAGAAGAGCATTGATTTACACATGCTTCCTGCTCAGGGGAGAGAAAGCTGGAACAGCCAAAGGTTCCCATTTTTACCCTGCCCGATGAATGGCTCCAGTCATGCCAAGATAGAGAAAGGTCAGATAGGAATAAAAACAGTAATAAGAAGTACAAATAATAAAAAAGTTTAAAAATTCCCAGAGGCTGGATTTCTCTGTTAGTATCTTCACTAAGCACTGTAGTTAGTGGACACGAATTCTGCTCAAGGTATCTTTTTAGTTAAGAAAACTATTGATAAGGTTTCTTCCAAAAGCATCCCAAGCCTGAACGTTTATTCGGAATTCAAAGCAAGGTGCACTTACAAGCACTGTTTGTTGATCTACAGTTTAAAGCTTCTTCTTGGTAAACAAAAGAAGTCACCAATAGTGATCTTCCATTGTCATCAAAATTATATTTTTTAGTAAGAAAGGTGGGCTTCCGCTTGTTTGGCTTGTTCTGTTCTAAGGACATGCAAGTTTGGTGGTAGCTTTAGAATTTCGATTAGAAAAACAGAAATGGCCTTATTTCAGTTGTACAATCACACCGATGCTCTCAGGCCAGCTTATTTTCCACTGACTTGCTATTAGCAAAAGATGGTCGTCGCTGCTTCATCAGCTTCTTCCCTGCTCTTGTTGCTGCAGGTGCCTGTAAATGAAAATTCACACGGGGCTTTCGTAATGCTCCGAGACAATTTAGCCAACTCAAATAAAAGATACACTGAGAAAATGAAAAGAGCCTGCATTGCCTTAATTATTAATAAGAGCTCACCTTTCCAGCACTGCAGAAATTATTTATCTTTATTGAAGAGAAACTGAGATTGGGGACCTAATGTTACTGAAGCACAAAACCAGAGGGAAGTCCTCCATCTCTTCCAACTCAGTTCAGCCACCCAAAAGGAATAAACGGTGAAGAACAGAGGTTTCTGCATAAATGGAACAGATCCATTAAAGTGGATTTATCTGCACCATTTCCCTTAAATTACAATCATGCCCTATTTCGGTGCAATTTTCTCTGTTTTGTGCAATTATGCTCCTGGTGATCCAATCTCTCATTTTAGGGGGCATTGCTGCAGCGGATAATGAAACAAGCTTTGGGCTAGTATTATGCAAGTCCCACCGACCGGATAGTCCAGCAGCAAAGCTACGCAAGACGGCCGGAAAAACGGGCGGGATTAGTTGCAGCAAAAGGAGAGGAAGGCAAAAGGCCTCAGCTGGGGTCCCTTTCACCAGCCCGGCAGGTTTTCTGAAACAAAGACATGCTGGTGCAGCTCAGGAGAGCGCTAAGTACCAAGTAACATCAAACTGGGTGGAAGCACAAACATTCCCGCTGCTCCTTCCTGCTGCTCCTTTTAGTAGATCCCTTTTGCCATTAAAAATATGAATATTCAGATACACACATGGACACAGCATGCTCGCATAGCACAGCAGGGTCAGTGCCAGCATAAATGAGGCAATTATTTAATGATACAGAGTTGTATTACCCTGGAGAAACACTTGGGAGGTACTAAACAATTAAAATATTCTGAGCTTTACATTCGTTTGCCTGAAAAGATAGATTTAAGGGAACATATTTTCATTAGGGTCTAAGGTCTTTGGAAAAAAAGTAGAAATCTTACCTACTGCAGGTTTAGTAGCCCTTCAATACTAAATTTGTAAGAGTTGAGTCTTCTTTGACAACGCCAATAAACATTATCGATACAAATTTAATCCCATAATCTTTACCCAGTTGGCACAAAAATTGATCCTTTTGGACCACATTGCGTATTCATTCTTACAAAAGGACTTAACTGCCGTATTTTCATTACTTCGAGGCTTTCAAAAATTTAGTTAAATTCAGATAGCATTTTTACACCTCTATAAAACAAGCTAGTTCATACTTTTTCTAAACACATGCACTAAAAATAGAACAAAACTTACATTTAAATTGGGGTGAGCTCTATGAAATGCTGAAGTTTTTCAAATTATTGCCCAGTCCAGGTTCTCTACAGTTTCACAGTCTCTGGAGTTAATACCCCAAATGGCTAGAAAAACTGTTAGCTAAGCAGCATCAATAATTTACCTGCTTTTCTAAAAGTCTAAAGAGAATCTTTTAAGCTCTGTATTTCCCCCCATAAAGGGGGGGACTTTAGAGAAACCGAAAATAAAGCACGGATGCCAGTGTAGCCAGCTGTGCCCAGCAATCAAAGTTCTACAGGGAAAGCTGCTGACTGGAGTTGCAGCAGCTCTGTGCACCGCCAGGGATGGACAGGCTACGTGAACAGATTGCAGGGCAGCTCTTTACAACGTTAGGCAAGAACATAAAGTACAACTTAGTTATGAAGTTTACCATTTTTATTAACTTTTTGTAAGAGTAATGGAACCCAGTGGACTTTGGGTAACAGGATTTCTCCTTCCTGGCCCCCTATAGCCAAAGCAGGTGCTCTCTTGAGCTGAGGTCTGTCCCACCTCAGGGGACAGCGTGGGAGGGCAGGCAGAGGAATGTGCACACAGACAGAACAGCGCCTCTTGCAGCAGCACCAAATCCCACCCCAACACAACCCAGGCACCAGCCCCAGCCTGTCGCTCCTCTCCAGCTGCGCAGAACTGAGGCTCCCCAGCAAAGCACCTGCCTTCACTTTGGGCCTCACACGCAGGTCCCATTCACGGATCCTGCGGGCTCATCTCATCCCCGGACTCTTATATTAATACATGCCAGTCTGAAGGAGAGGTTTCTGCTCAGCAGCCCCAACGCTGTTATCTGCCGCAGCCAAACGTCTGGTTCCAGGTTTCGTACAGCTCGAGGTCCTTGGCGGAGACGCTGGGTCGCACCGTTTTGAAGGCGCTCTCAAAATCAGAGAAAGCGATGGGCCGCACTTGATCTGCCACAACGGTGGTGATATCCAGCGACTGGAGGCTGCGGATAGGGCCCAGAGAAGCTTCTCGGCAGAGCTGCCTCATGTCCGCCCCCGAAAATCCATGCGACTTCTTCACTATGAGCTCGATTTCACCCTCGCTGAGGCAGCAGTGCTCCTGGGACATGAGTCGCGTAACCATCTGCTTCCGCGCGGGGGCTTCGGGAAGGGGGATGTAGAGCCTCTTCACCAGCCTCCTCCGGGCGGCCTCATCGATTTCCTGGGGCCGGTTTGTTGCCCCCACCACTAGAACCCGGTCGTCAGAGGAGGTTGTCGCCCCATCTAACTGCACCAGAAATTCCGTTTTTATTCTTCTTGAAGACTCGTGCTCCCCATCTCCCCGCTGGGACAGCAGAGAATCAATCTCATCGATGAAAATAACCGCGGGCTGCTGGCATCGCGCCACGGCGAAAAGCGCGCGGACCATCTTTTCCCCCTCACCCACCCACTTGGAGGTGAGGGAAGAAGCGCTGATGCTGAAGAACGTGGCCCCGGACTGGCACGCAATGCACTTGCCGATGAGAGTCTTGCCGGTCCCGGGGGGGCCAAAGAGGAGGATCCCCTTCGGAGGGCCGCGCAGCCCGGTAAAGATGTCTGGCCTCAGCATCGGCCACACCACTATCTCCTGAATCGTGGCTTTGGCAAAGTCGACCCCGGCGATGTCATCCCAGCTCACGGGCGGCCCGTGGTCCACGATTTCGTGCATGATGAGCTCAACCATCTTAGGCTCTATGTTTCTCAGCCGCTCGTCTACGGGAAGCGCCGGTTCCGCAGCTGCCCTCACAGCGAGTTTGCACTGCGCTCCTCCATTTTCACTGCCGTCTTGTCTCGCGACTGGAGGGACAAACTTGCCAAATGGCCCCCGAGACCTGCCTGCACCCAGGGACTTTTTTAAACCTCCGTATGAGGAGATTGGTGTGCGCTGGGATCCGCTTGGCGGCTTCTTCTGCTGATCCACCCAGAGCTGCTCTTTGGCCGTTCTAAAGCCAGGAACGCTGCCCTCCTCCCTTCTGCTTGTGCTCCCCGAGGAAATGCCGGCTTCTGTAATGCCAGGAGCCTTGCACGGAGCGAGGCCAGCAAGCCCAGTGCCGCTTTCCTCAACCATGTTATAAAATGCTTTTCTTTTCCCAGAATTTGCAGACCATGCATGCACAGCCGACTGATTGGAAAGACACCAATTTTGCCCATCACCAGAGTGACCGGATGCTTTCAGAGAACTGTTCCCTGCTACTTCCTTACTTCCAAAGAGCGGAGTTGCCTGCACACCTGCCTGAACAGGTTCCCTGAAGGAATCAGGTGAGGCAGGAAACATGTCTGCAGTTTTGGTCTCAGGAAGCTCGCTGCTTTGCAGACTCCTTGAAGACGAGGGCTGCTCGAGGAGGTCGGGTGCCTGACCTGCCCGTTTTGATGAGCCAGCACCAAGGTCAGTCTCTGCCGCGCTGCTGAAGACGGTAAGTTCTGGGAGGCCCGGAGTGGCAGAGGCACTGACCCCTTTCTCAGCCAGGACGAAGGCATCTGCCGGGGCCATCTGAGAGCTCGGGACTCTTCTGCCAGCCCGCATCCTCTCCTGCACACACTTCAGTTCAAATACATTCTCTGTTGTCAAGGCAGATTGCCACTTGTCACTGTCATTTTGCTGACACTTTGCCAAAGTCAAAATGTTCTCTGCATAGTTATTCAAGCCAGTCTCTATGTTGTCAGAGTCAATAATTGCAGAGTATTTCTCTGCGTACTTTTTGAACAGGTCGGCAGCGCAGACCTGAGAGATCTCAGAGTTTGCCCATGCATACTGAATACGCAGGATTTTGGCACGATATCCATCTGCCTTCTGCCCGGGCGTGCAGGTGCCAGAGGTAATAGCAAAGTAACTTTTCTGCCAGTCGCTCAGGTGCATGGTGCTGCGGTGGGGTTTCTCCATCACCAACACTGAAACAGAAACAAAAGCCCAGTTGTTACAGCAACAAACTTCACAATTATTTATTGTGGCGGCAGCTTCCCCCTTTCAAAAATACGTATAAATGAAAATATAAATATTAACTCAGAGTGCAGTTCCTTGGCCCTTTTGTCCTTTGGCCAGTCATTTCATCAGTTTTAAGAAAAGAGGAGAGGTATGGTATAAAGCCATTAAGACAGAGGTTCTCTTTTCTTTGTTGTTCAAGGGAAAAAAAAAAAAGAAAAAAAAAACCCTTTGCTTCTAATCACAGGTTTCCTGGGGAGGGAAGTAGGCTGCAAAGAATGGTAACAGACGGCCAAACAAAAATTGGCCTTGTTAAGAGAAATCAGCAGTGGTTTTTAATCTTATTGGAAAGAATACTGCACGGTACAGCAGAGAACATATCACAGATCACTGTCCAATGACAAAATCTTTTACAGCGACAGCAGTAAAAATTGAACAACAAAACTAATAAATAAAACTGCGTGCAAGATCTGTGGGGGGAGGGCAATGGAGTGAGTAGGCCTGAGTTTAGTAAACTTTCAGATTAAAAAACAATTAGACTTCTAACTAGCAGTTAAAACTACTTATTTCACTGTGAATCTTCCAAAACCACTTTAGATTTCAAAGTGTTTTTTGAGTGATGTTTGCTTTCAGCTGTAGAAAGCAGAACTTAAATTCCTTTGACCATTTTTGAGTTAAAGAAAAATAAAAGATAATACTTGGCTAGGAAAGACATTTACAAGGTTTGGAAAAATATTGTCTTTTTTATATAAAATTTCAAAGATTTTTTTCTCTGCAGTGCAGTCATAAGCAAAAATAGTTCTTAAAGTCAAGAATGAATTATTTCAGAAGATACACAGGCACGTATAAAAACATGGAATGGCTACCTCTAAAGGGTTTACCAGAAGCTCCTAGTGCACAGTAATTCCCATCTTTTGATCTGCCCCCAAAATACAATTTAATTAAAATGGCATTTGTTAATGACATTAAACAAATATGTCATTTGTTTAACACATGACATGACTTAAATGCATCGAATTCTGATTTCTCTTTTCAACCTCAAGTTGTTTTGTGATTTGGGGGTAAAATACACTTAAAGCAAAAGCGGTTAAAGCGCAGGTCCATCTACTCTGCAGTCCTTCTGAAAACACAACCCTAGGAAGGGAGCACAACTCCCAGGGTCAGCTGTGGACTATGCAAGCAAGCACACTCATGTACTCCACTCCAAACAAGACTGGAAAGAGATCAGAGCGGGGCATTTCCTCTCTATCTGCTCTCAGAAAATCTTGGGTCTGTGACTGCACTGGTCTGCCACAACAGACAGTATAGTCTAAATAAGAAAAGAGCAGTTACACATGTAGTAAGATGAAAAAAAAATTATTTGGGTTTAAATTTAAACCCAACTTTTAGAGAACTGTTCAGAAAAATCAGAACATCCTTCAGGACGAATCATCTCTTTAAAAACTATATATCCTTGCACTGGCAACTTCTAAAGTATTATAGTCTCCCGAAATTGGAGTAATTTCCTTCCTACCAGTTAAGCAGGTTGATGAACAGGCACATGGTACACGCTGTGCTCCACTTTCATGGTGCACGTGCCTGAGGGAGGTGCAAGTTCCACCTTGTGTGATGGGTGACGAGGAGCTGAAGAGCTCAGCCCTCTCTGCCACTTCTCCTGCCTCCTCCAACCAAACAGAAATGACTTCCTCTGCAAGAAACAACTCTACCCCCTTATTATGTTCACCGTTAGGTGGGTACTGTACCTCATTTATAATTTTAACTAGATTTTTCTCCTCAGAGGTCTTCCCTATTTTCTCCCTACTCTGGCTCCCCTCAGGAGCCGTGTTCCCCGCCCCCGCGCAGGGCCTCGCTCCCCCACACCGGGGCTGTCAATGGCACCCGTTTACCGGGGCACCGCGGAGGGCCGTTCAACGGCCACCAACGGCCTCCCCTGAGCGGG
>NW_010585807.1:150025-193517 GCF_000705375.1 Tinamus guttatus | reverse complement strand
AGTGGTGTGTTCACTGCGTATTACTTGACTTTCTGAAGACTTTTTATTTTTCATTACATTTATGTTATATTTCAGACTTAATTATTGATGGAACAGAAACACCGATGGGAGTGCCAAAGTGTATTTTAGGGGTCTGTTCTTCACTTTTTAGCTAATTTGAGAAACCAAAAGCATCATTTTTGCAATCACATTTCTCTGTGTATGCACACAATGAAATAAATACAATGGTAGCCACAAAAATCACAGATTCTTCAAAAGATATTTTTCAAGTTAACTACTGCTTATAATAACTTGATTAATATTAGAGAAGATCAGTCAACACATCGATTTTGACAAAAAAATCCTAGCAGGGAGCCTGTAAGAGGCACTGTTATGAACGCTCAGAGTGAAAATCCGTAGGCAGTATAGACCATTTGCTGAGATTTGAGAAAATGGGCATCTTTAAAAGCAAACCCTTTATGGGGGAGCAGTGAGCCTGCCATGAGGGCTGCTGGCTCCCATGCAATGCTCACGCACCCTTCATTTCTAAGGAGAGAAGTCCTCAAGGCCCTAACTTCTTTTGCAAAATTACTGCAGCAAGCATGTCCTGACGTGACAGTGCCCCAAGCTGCTACAGCATTTGTGCTCGCCAGTTTAGCCAGGACCCAAGCAGTGCTACGACCATGCTACCGAACTTCCTATAATCTGAATTTTCTGAGGTCATCCTGGTGTTTATCAGTTAGTTATATCTCCTCATGGTTTCATCTGGGAAGAAGGGGCAGATGTGCCAGGGGTTAATGGGGACTGTGTGCCGCCTCAGTAAAGGCTCGTGATTACCAAGGGGAAGGGAACCACCGCTCGAGCACCCGCAGCTACGTCCGTCCCCAGAGCAGCCAGGGTGATCACAGTACAGAGAGTGATGGCAAAGGTCACAACACAACCTGCTGGCAATGATTTTGCAAATACATCTGGGCTATATGACAACACTTACGGATTTTCTCCTAGCATAATTTGACTTTCCCACCTGCCCCTAAAACAAAACCTGGTGACACAGAGCAAGCCAGTTAATCACCTCCTACCCACTGCTGCTTCAGCACTGCTGCTGCTGTTGCAGCGGCGCCCGCGTTTCCAGGAGCTCCGTTGCCAGCTGTGAGATGTGCTGCCAGGCGAACTGGACGTGGGCGGATTCTACCGTGCGGGAACAAACAGCAAAGCGCAGCACAAACTTTTCTCGCAGGTGGCATGGGACCAGATGAATCTTCTTGGCATCATTTATGCTTTTTAGAAGTGCCTTATTTAGTTCATTTGAGCCCTGGAACAATTGTAATTCAACAGACGGAGTGGTGAATTTCAGAAGCTCCTCTGGAACAGGCAAAATCCCACCAAGCAGCCAAGCCAAAGCAGCCACATTCTCCTCTCACAGCTCAAGTCTCCCAGTGCTTTACCACCACAGGATTATAAGATGATGACTCAAAAGATCATTTTTTTTCAGCCACAATGAGACTTACGGGTTAACCGTGCTTTAAAAGCAGTGTTCACGCTGAGGTCTTTGTGGTACTGAAACCTTTTTTCGTGACCTAAGGACATGAGCTATGTTTGCTTTATTTAAAAGCATTAATTACTGTATCCATTTCATTACACTTTTCTCAGACCTAATCAAACACACATGGGAGACAGTTTTTCAGTGAGCTATATTAACCTTCGTAAAGCAAATCTTCAGTTCTCACTTAAGCAAAGCTCCTATTAGAGAGTCTTTTGACTATGAATTTGAAAATCTTACTCTTAGTAAAGAAAAAGTAATGTATCCTGGCATAACGTCAGTAAAATCAAAGCTTAAATCTGCTGCAGCCTATCAGTAAATACCCTAAAGAAGTATTTGCCTCAAGTTCTATAGGAAGACCCAACAGAGACTACTCCAGAGTCACAGAGAGTCTTTTCTTTGGGATTCTAGAAATGTGGTAAAGGGACCCTCCCACTGCAAACAAACATCATGCTTTTCTCCTACATTCAGCAAAAGAAAAAGGTAGAAATGTATCTTGCAGAAGGTGCCCGTGACTCAACATGCGCACATGCATGGTTAAATTCTGTCCCCTTCCAACATAGTCAGGTCTCTCTGTGCTCAAATACGAACTGTGAGGATTTCCTTTAGAGGAACTGTATACTTTCAATACAAAATTCTAATAGAAACAGGACTTCACAGGGGAGTACCAATTCTACTGCCGATTCAGCTAATGTTGAATGTAGTGGCTTTCCCATTTTATGTGTATCAGCATTTCAGAATAAAACTATAGATGTCATTAGGCTTCCAAAATCAAGTCAATTGTTTTAAATGAAAACCTGACTCGAAAGGCTACAGTGTCTTGGGATTTTTGTCTGATTTAGCAGTGCAGGATATCATCCAAACTGCCTATCTTAGTCTTTGTTACCCAAATGAGAGGAACCTTCCTGTCTAATTTTTGTCTCAGCAGTCTGAAAGATGGCTTCAGCTTTTCTGGGCATTTTGCCATAATAGCCTGGATATACTGTGTTAGTCCTGAGTGCTATAATTTTACCCTTCACCCATTTCTGTTATCTTGCTGGTGACACGGGGCTGCAAGAGAGCCTGAGAGCTCTGATGTTCCCTTAGTGAGCCCTGAAAATGAACAAACCTTTCTGCAATGTGTCCGGCATCTGTCTTCTTACTGTAGTGGCCATAGGTCTTCTGGAAAACCTGCCCATCAGAGTACGTGGTTTGCCAAATCTACATAGCTGTGGCCTGCTTGCTTAGCCTCTTCCATATGAAAAGAGAGCCTAAGGGAAATTTTCCCCTTGGCACAGAGGAGAAATGTATTCTGCCCTCATTTGTGGATCATATTCCAACTAGAGACGATCCCAAGTCAAATCATTGCTTCTGGCATAGCATGAATTTTTAGGGAATTTGGATGAGGGTCTGAGTTAGCAGAATATATTCTTGCTGTCTCATATAGAGCAATATATATAGCAAGGTATATTCTTGCAACTTTTGTGAGAGTATCATGCATGCTCCAATCTAAAAATAAAAGACTAACCTTGGTGGTTTACATTTTTTTCCTTGATAACCTCTCATAACAATAATAGATTGCTTTCTTACCAAAGGTAAACCATTAGTAAATCAATGATCCTTGGCTTTACATATTAAAGGCAGGACACTGCCATGTAGGCAATCAAGCAGTTATATGATGATGTTAAGTTAGTGTCTTTAGCAGGGGTGAGCAGCGAATGGAGGACGGTTCCTGTATCTTCAGTCCCTCTCTCACAGCTGCATCTAGGGACTTCTGCGACACTCAGGTGTCACATCACATTGATGTTAGTAGTGACCAATTCTCTCCCAGAGCTTTGGGAAGCTGGAAGCCACCTCTGATTAAGTCTGTCAGCTTTAATACGACAGTATTCTCATCCCCTTGGAGAAATGACTAGCTTGGCTTGTGCTCCTGTGCAGACATGGCAGGGAAGCCAGGAGTTAACCCTTTGGCATGATATCAGATTCTTTCCTTGGCATATGATGAGAAAGATATCATGGAAATCGGAGATTATTAGTCTGTTCAACAGTGTGAAAGCCAAAGAATTCAAAGTTACAGTTAAGTATAAAAAAAAGGAAAAGAAGGGATTTCTCAATCCTTTTTCTTCTCAATCAAATGAAGGAAAACTATTGCTACATTTTGTATGGCATTGCAGTTCAAGTCCGCTGTCCTTGTGTATATGTAACTTCTATAAAATATATAAGCAATACATCTATATAATATATAACTTACAAAACTATTTAAAAATTACAAGCATCCTACTTCTAAGGTATATTTTAATATGAATTATAGAAAACACAGGAAGATGTTTAAAAAAGAAATAGAGTTGTAAAAACAATCATAAACAACTATTAATTTTAAAATCTGTTAGTTTTGTTTTCCATTTTTGGGCAGGGAGGGCAAGTGATATAAACACAACACTGTTTCAGCCCTGATTTTCAGAAGAATCCCACCTTTTTACCATAACTTTTTTTCAAAAGTTTCTTAGCTAGGTATTCAGCATTTACCTACTGGTGTATAATTTTCTCTCCCTGCCGATCTTATTTCTTTCTCTGGAGCATCAGGGACAGGTGCCATCTGTAGATGAATCACTGGTCTGATCAAATGTGACAATTCCTATGTTGCTATGCTCTACTTCACCAGGACTGTTCTTTTAAAGTAAATGTACAGCATGACTAACAGCTGTCTCTGGATCTGCAGAACTCACTGTTTGCTTGTTCCACGTGAGAGAGCAGCATCTTGTTACTGAGCAATAAGGGCCACAGAACATATGCCTCAAATCTTCAAAAAGTTCTTGTTAGGAAAGAAATTATTTTCAGGTTTCCACTTATTGAAAGAACTCCACAGTATGTAACCCACTGTCCCTCTACCAGCAGATCACTTTTTTTTTTTAATATACACATAATGTTTTTAATAAACATCAAAATGCAGGTGAAACCATGTTCTTATCCCAGCTGAGTTTACCATTTACTGTAACCCTCATTGTCAATGATTCATTAGAGCGCACCAAACTCATTAACTGGGGCAACTGAACAACGGAGCAAAGATTCTGTGAAAAGTAATACCACATAACCCAGAGGGCACTGAGACATGCTTGTGAACATTCAGAAAAGATAAAAAACTCATTTAGCTATCAGGTGAACTTGGAAACAGCAGTGCTGTTTTTATTATTGTTCAGATGCGGTGCTGCAGTCCAGCTCTTCACAGAAGCATTAGTTGCCAGCTCCTCTATTAAATGAGTCCTTTGCATAAAAGAAGAAATTCCTCACCTTTCAATGTTCAATTAAACAAGTGAACCCTCCCAGCAGCTCCTATGCTCTGAGTGCGTAGGCAAGGTCTCTGCATTAATGGAGTAGGTACATACAGAAATTTGGGGGAATGGAAGGTCAAAAGGATCACACTTGGCAAATAAACAATCAAACTGAAGACCAGTACCAAAGGCAACTGGGAGCCCAGGCTGTCATGCAACCTGTTCTTACCTGTTTCAATTTGCCCAATTTACTCTAGGATTTTATAATTTAAAATGTTTTCTTTAAAGAGAAGAACAACAACAAACTACGACTTTAAACTTAATATATGATAGATGTGGTCTACTTCCACATATTGCATGTTCCTGATCATTTTTTTTACATATATAAACTGTATATTATATACATACATACAAAAGTAACATGACCAGAAACATCTAATATATACAGTGTGTGTATATGCATATATACAGACACATGCATACCGTAAATATAAAAGGATTTTGTAGGTTACTCATTCTTCTCAATAAGTAAATCTGTAAGGCATCTACAAGTTAACAATCAGATTCATTCTGAGCACTATGAATGGGTTTAACAGAGAACCACTATTAATTTCAGTTGAACAGTCCCATCTACTCCAACTGTACCCAAAGCATACTGATCAATATGGCCCTAAAAATTAAAATGAAAGATTTGACATTGATACTTCAGACAGGAACAAATATAACATTTCTCATGATTTCCTTAAGTCCTCTTTTTCTCAAAAAAGTACTTTTCCTGTTAATACAGCTACTACTGCTTATTAATGAAAGCACCAATTGAATTACCAATCAAAATCAATTTTACCAATCAATTCTGAATTAAAAATAAATGAAGAAGACTGCAATGTAGCAGTCATTTTGCATGATTCTTGGGTAGAGCTAAGACTATCTGTGAGTCTTGCTTATACATTTCCATATCATAATATGCTTGAATTTCTCTTAAGCATTTAAATTTTAAGAAACTTTGTCTTAAGCTTCCTTCTTTGATCTGCTTTGATCTATGTGAGCCTCCCCTACTGTCTTTAAAAAATAGATAGGAAATTTATTAGCTATCAGCCCTATATTCTGTTTTGCTGAGCACCATGGCAGAAGAAAGAGGAAGCCTTTGTTGCCTTACCTTTAGCCGGAAACAGACGAGTCCCAGGATGACCTCAGCACAGACCTCAAATCGCTCATCCTGAAGAACTAAGTGTTCAAATTGATGTGACAGCCTGACATGCTGGGAAGACAACAAGAGTATCTATATTGTATAAATTTAATTCATCAGGGCAAAAATGTTGCTAAATGGCTTCCATTCCTAATCTCTTTTCTCCCTTCTGCTATGTGTCAGCATTCACATATAGCCATCTGCTCATGCTAACTCGCATCCGTTCATGACTTTCAGAGACAACTGAGCAGTTACTGTATTAGATGCTCAGTCTACCCTAGGCAGTACTGCTCTGTTTCTTAAGGAATTGTTCAGGTGCAGTTTCATATCTGCATGCTGCCATATTAATAGTAAATAATATTAATAATTGCTATTTAGGTCTTCTACCACTCGCAGTTTTGCCTCAGACTGGCTAAAAAGTCCAAATGTTACTATGGGGAGGAAGGGAGAAGTGAACAGACATACAGTGATCAAAATTCAAGTAGAAAACAAGCTAGAAAAGCATTACAGTATGCTTTTTTAGTAGAAGTGATAATATAACTGAAGAAGGGTGAACTTGCTGACTTGTCTGAGGGGTGCTCGGGGTCAGTTGAAAAGGGAAAAAAAATAGTGGTCTGATCAATGAAATGGACATCAAACCTCTGCTCTCCATTTCCAAAAATTCAAGGAAAAATAATTGAGCCAAAATAAAAACTTTTTTTTGGGCCAAGGCTAAATGTGGACTGTTTCATCTCATCACCTTTTTTTTTTTCCCCCCCAAAAAAAGCAAGAACAAGCAAAAACAGAAATTACAGGAAAACAAAACAAAACATTTTGCTGTCTTAATTTTAGTTTTCTGACATTTTCTTATTTCTTAAAACACAAAAAATGTTTATACTGAATCAAAACATTGATTTAAAAACTTTCAGGTCAGACATGTTGACAGCCTATGGAACCAGCCACTCTTGTTATCACTTCCTTTCTGCTGTTTGCTATATTCTTCTATCTTCTCTCTCTTAAATTAGGCTGAAGCGTCTCTCAGTCAGAAATAAGATCAATAGAACACCCAATCCCTCCCAAGGCATTTGTATATTATGCTAATAAAAATAGCATAAGTTTACAACCATGAAAACTGACCAGAATTATATGTATAGGCTCATAAACTTATACAGATAAGTGCACATAAAATATATATATACATACACGCTGTAACAATCTTTTACTATCCTCTGCTATCCTTATGTTCTACAGCATTAACCAAATTTATGTCTTACATAGGCAGCCATGCAGAATTTCACAGATCATGTTACCACGTCTTAGAAATCACGATCATAAAAAGTTTCACGTTGAGTGAGAGCAGAATTTTCCAAACTGCATGAATGAATTTAATTACCATTTGAACTCAATCTAAGTTTGCTGCAGTAAAAACTGAGTAAAAGCAAACAGCAAAAAAAATTGTCTCATTGTGAGTAGTTTGTACAAAGAAACTCTAAGTTCTCGCTGTACCTTTCTTAGAAGGCATTGGTACATGCATTTTTTTTTACTAATGAATTTCTCAGGACTTCCTGAGAAAGGAAAGCAAGGAAAATAGAGAATACTCCTTAAAACCCAAATGCAGCAAAAATGCTGGAAGTATCAACTATTCATTTATAAGCGCAAGTAATTTTATCCATAGTAAGCTTTTGTAAGTACGAATAATTTGTCAAACCACTGGAGGGCACCAAATGCCTTAGGTTTTACAAAACCGGACCGTGGATAAAAGTAGAGACTAAGGGAGGTTTCACCCGTTTGGCTTTGCTGAGCAGTTACCCAGGCGCTGCTGCGCCTTTGCACTGCGAGGATGGCTGCAGCCTTGCCAGCCCCACTGAAGTAAACTCAATAAAGTTAAACATCATTAAGCCTGGAGTTTCCAACTGGATAAAACTGAAGGGCTGTTTGGTAGCGCGCCTACCCATCTGCGGCCCAAAGAGCAGTACCAACTCATGCAGGGCATGTGCAGTTTTCATCCTTCAGCCTTTTGAGTCATACAGGTGTTTGCAGAATCAGGGACACACAAACGAAGGAGAGGAAGGGGGGATAGGTCAAAGACAACCAGCTGTCCCGAGCTTTCTGCTGTATGTGCTCAAAGCAGCCTGACCCAGGAATACTACAGGCCTGCAGGACCTTAGGAAGCGGGAACTGGGTGGCAGCTCTTCTCTGAGGGAAGTTTGGCTGATG
The DNA here is from genome assembly GCF_000705375.1 of Tinamus guttatus. Next base: position 185,368 of record NW_010585807.1, on the reverse strand, counting down.
GGAGGAAAGGAGCTTAAAAGGAATTTTGAGTATTGTTGACTCAGGGAAATAACCAGAGTCTTTTTGTGGTGAGGAGAGGGAAAAAAAGAGGCTCTAATTCATGTGATTATTTCAGATTAAGGGAAGTTCTTACATAATCACTAAAGGGAGCAGTAAACTTGTGAGGCATTAAAAATAGGTCCATATATAAAGTTCGTATATATATAAATACATGCGTACACACGTACACACACACCTGTGTATGTATATATGGGCTCCTGCATAGAAACGCTTCAAATGAGTATTGGTTGTGGGGCAAATCCTTAAAGGACTAAAGGAGTCTTTGATCGGAATTTCTCCAAAGTCTCAGAGTAAACTAACACATATATACATGTACACATACTGCCTAGCCTTGATCACCTGATATTTTTCTTTCTATAGATGCTACCCCTCTGCCAGCTTTAGCTCACACCTCAGTCTGAATCAAAGTGCAGCCCAAACAGTCTTTTCTCAACAGCTATTTGGACTAGGCCAACATCCACTGAAATACCATCCCTCGCATTGCTGCTCTGCACAGTTCCACTCTCTTGACCTCTGTTGTTATTTTTTTAATGAAATTCATTATCCTTGGTGAGAAAAGAAGAATGTGATGCACTGATTTCTTCTGAAACTACAGAGGTTTCCTCTGAATCGAAATGCTCCTGGGATCACACCCCAAAAGTTCTGAATTTCTCAAATGACTTCTGAGTGCTCTCATTTGACTTACAATGGCACAAGGATAATATGTAGGCCATTTCCACAGGCTGCTTACAGATGGGTCATGTACACTTGAGGTTTCGCACTGATAGTGCCCCTGCTTGTTTGCCCACAAGCCAGTTCTCGCCCTCTTTGTACATCTCGTCCATCTCTTTGGAATTTACCTCCAATATTTATATTTTCCTCTCGCCCCCTGCTTGAGATATGACTGCCCTTCCCTTTACCACTGGAAGGTTTCAAAAACAAAAAATTACTGTATCTAAATAAAAGGCATCCCCCAAGAATATTTTAGTCCCTAAATACCTTTCTCAGTAAATATAAATGCCAGTCTGCAGGGGTCATCCAGTCATTTTGATACAGATTGCTATAGACATAACAATTTTTTTTTTCTTAAAACATATTATGAGAAGAAAAAAAAAGAAGAAAATAATATTTTTGTGGCATTTTAAAACAAACAAACAAAAAGAAACTATTGTGAACAGGTAGTTGCAGATATCTTTGTTTTTCTGCAGAGAATCCTGCTCATTGCACAGCAAATATGGGGGCTTTTCAAGTGTATTCAGTGTTTTTTCTCTTTACAGGTCAGAATCTCCTCATGACTGAAAATGTCAGCCACTTCACAAGTAAAACCTGGCTATGCAAAGGAAGCCTGATTAAAGGTATATAAACACCAGATAAATTTCCTTAAATTTCCAGTGAATTAGCAGCTAATGTGTTATTTTATCACACATCTATTCACCTCAATAAACTTAGTACATATTCATAGAAATGCTAACAAACTGTAAATTGAGCACGTCCTTAAAAAAAAAGTCTGTTTTGAATGGGAAAGAGAAAATAAAACATAAATTATCACTTAAAGGAAAAGCATAAGTCATCAGTCTGTTATTCTATCACAAAATACAGCCCAGCAACCTTAAGAATCATCTAGGCATACTATCAACATATGCCCCTTAGTAAATCAAGAGATAATGGATGTTTCCATTTATTCCCGGGTAAAACCACTAATGTATTTTAGCTTAAATTGAGAGGGAAATGTGGTCCCACATTGCATAAATTCCAAGTTCCTAGATTTTTTTCTTCCCCAAAGATTAACAGAAATAGCTGATGGTTTGGATCCTGCCACAACGCGAAGCTGTGACACTGCAGGAGGCCGATGAATAGCACTCCTGTTGAACAGGGCTGACCAAAAGTGTAGTCTGTGCTGTCTGTGGGTACAGAAGCCGAGGAACCTGAGCAGGTATTAACTCGCTTTCCTTTCCATCCCACTGCAAACTATGCGAGAAACGAGCTGGGGTCACCTTGCGGATGTGCTCCTGCAGCCCCGTCACCCCGTACATCCTCAGCACGAACCAGAGCTTCAGGGAGCGGAACCTCCTTCCCAGGGGGATTTGCCAGTGCTGCAAGCCAAGAAGGAAGGACACCTGCATTAGAAGCCACCCTTGCAGTGATACCCCAGACATTGCACGTTGTGCGATGTCTTTGAAACCTACCACATTTCCTCATCCTACAGGTGTCTGCTGGAGGTGGGCCAGATACCACCAGAAACATCTGTTTCTGGCCAGTGCCCCAGCATGACTGTTAATACTCAACATTTTCCAAAGAAAAGCGGAAGAGAGGGCTAGTGTCAGAATGGAAGGCAAAAAAAAACAAATCTTTGGGAACACCAAATTTTCCTTTAAGACTTTAGAAGAAAATAATGTCTTAGCAGTTCACAAACATTAATTTGTTCACAGGTGTGAGATAATCTTTAAGAAATTTATTTATGTTGCCTAAATCTTGAGCTGTCACCTATCCATTTTTTTTTTTTCAGACAAAGAGGGTTCGAATGCCAAGAACTTAGCTACCTGAGCCTCCTTCCTGGACATAAAGCTAAGGATTGGAGGTTATGAGAATAATGAAAAAGAAAATTATAGCCCTGGAAATATCAATGCATGCAAAACAGTAATAGTAATTATTTCTGTGATGTACTTACCCGGTAATCTGTTACAAGGCCTGAAAGTTAAAGAAAAAAATGTTCACATTTCTTCATTTTAAGAGGCAAAATGTGCAATCATTCAAACTGCAGTGGAAAGCTACCCCTAGTGATCTTGCATGTTTGCTGCAAACTTCAGTATCCCCAGTGCTCACAGGACCAGTAAATATTTCGTAGAATATTTAGCAGCATACTAAGGTAGGGTGCTTAAGGTCAGCTGGTGAGAATATAGCAATAACAAACTAAGTTTTCAAGAAAAAAAATGCAATTTTTATTCCCAACTATATTTCAGACTAAATCCTGTGTTTCTCTTACATAGAAAATGAATAGTGGATGAAACAGTTTTTATTAACTTTATTTGAAACAGTCTGTAGAATTCTCAAACTCATTCATCACTCACTCTCTGCTGTGAAATTGTCACCCTCTGCACCCCTGGGGAGCTGATAACTTTTTTAAAAAGAACATACTTTTGGCCTCTTTATTTACTCACTCATGCATTTGCTGCCAATTTTTCAGTATGTCCAGTAAGTGACGAGGAAATTTAACTGAGACCTGGCCTCTTCTTGCATTTGAAAAATAGTATTTTGCATTTTTATGGCTTTTCATTTGATGCAGTCCAAGTGCCCTACAAATGCTGATTAACCAAGCTACAGAGCAATCCAGGCTGGCAGGAAGAAGGCATTTCAGTTGTCTTTTATAACAGCATGCAGGATCGAAACATGTCTACCTTTGCTTCAAATCAGCCAATTAAACCCACTGTACAGTAAAGGAAACTATAATGTAACATTGAATTACCTGCAGTAAGACAGTGCCGGAAATTAGAATGGACTTAATCTAAAGCATTTTGGGGGGAATCTGCTTAGCTTTATTATCCTGTTTTATTTTTCTGCAGTGGAGTAGAAGTTTCATTAGAAAATAGGTGCTTAAGTTTCAAGAGAAAATGCCATCTGAGTACTCCTGGAATTAGTATCACAAGTTACTACATGGAACTGTAGCTTATGAATTTGACGAGTGTATGTAATTTATGTTATTCCCAGGCCTCATATTTTCCAGGGAAAGATAACAGCAGTATTTTCAGTGCTCCGAGTTCTTTCGCCAGCACTCCCTCATGTACACAGTGAAAAAAAACAAGAGAACACATGATCCTTCCTTCCTCCTGCAATATATACTGATTTGGTTCACTAATTGGTTCCTTAGATATTCACTAGGGGGGAAAAAAGTCCCAAACAATCATTAACATGTTCCTGGGCTTCAGTAGATGACCGCTGTTGTTTTAGCTGAGTATCAAGGAAATTTGGTAACATTCATGTTGTTCTGCACCGCAGCAGCCATTTTTCTGATAGCTGAAAGACTAGTAGCAAAGAGTGAAGCAACTGGTGATAGATAAATAATCCTACGCTCGTGTAACGGGCTACGTCTAATGATCCACAACACCGCCTTTCACAAGCTGTGAAGCAGAATGCAATCAGTGATTAGTCCTTGATTGCAAGCTTTATTCTTACATCTGTATTTAACCAGGAGGAACTGAATTGTGGGAGCGTATGTGGCATTCACAATAGACTATAAAGCAGCATTCTTCTAACAGTGCCATTAGGATCTGACCTATATCCAGGGTTGCCAGGCAAGCTAGTATAATCTTCCTGGTGTGATGATGCAAATCACACAAAATTATAATTAATGACAAAATAAAGATTTTCCCCTTGGGGGCACACATAATTGCCATATGTTATTAAGAGTAATTGCTCACAGATAGATATATTTTTCCGCTCATTTAAATTCTTGAGTGAGAGATGAGTGAGTTCAAAAATGCCACTTCATTTGCCTTGTAAACCATGGTGGGAATTCTCCGACCTGAGACATACTCAGTTAAGAAACTAAGACCCTCCATCAGACAAGTCTGATTTCCAGGAGTGCTGACATCCCATAAATCACACCGAGATCAATAGGGACTGTAACAGCCTAGCACCTTTGCAAATCTGGCCATTTTTACTGAAGGCATAAGTGTGGATTGGATTTAGCAGTTCAACTAAAGACATTTGCATTTGAAAAAGTCTTGTCCATCTCTTTGGAAAATTGCTAGCAAATGGGAAGAGGGCAGAGAAAAACCTAGTGTCTCTAGACTAATAATCTGCTGACCTGTATGGGATCATTATGTCCAGATCACATAACATACTATCACCGCCAGTGAAGGCAAGACAAAGACTGAACAATTCCTTATCCAACTGGGGAGGGAAAACTCTCAGGTCAAGTAAGTGGCCTCACTGAAATAAGCTAATATCAAGGAACGTTTTATTTTCTTTGAGTGTTATTTACCGGAGGAAGACCTAAGGTTCTTGTATCAGCACTCTCAATTGTCACAAGAACATAATTTCATTCAACTACAGTTGGATGTTTTTCCCCTCAAGAGGAACATCTACTACGTATGGTAAGTAAGACTCAGTGATTCAAAAGTAGTTACTATAATTTGTATTTTTCATTTAAAAATGGCAAACAAACAGGCACATGTTTTTTCTTAGCAATTCTAACCTTTGGATGGTAAAGCTCAGCTCCAGAGTGAGTGCATTTTATCATTTATTGTTCTAATTGCATTGCTTGGAAATGCGGAAAAGGAATAAAAAGAGAAGTTTCTGCCAGTTCAGGATTAAGGCACAGGGTTCCATTATGCCTACCACTTTTTAGTGAATGCTGAAATTCTCTGGGTGGGATTAATTTAAACATCAAGGAGTTAGAGGGCATAACAGAAAGAACAGAAGAGTACTTGGGATATACTTTTGAACACAGATGACGAGCAACTCCAGGAAACACAAGACATAAGGTAAATGAAAAGAACATTCACCTGGAGGAGATGCATCTTCTGCGACTGTTATGCATGAACCTGTGCCACATGTTGGCACAGCACTGCTGTGACTTCATACTTAGTCAGTTATCAAGCAAACGTATAAAAACAATGAGGCTTCAGGATGACAGACGACCTTCTGTGATTGCTAGGTATGTGTCAGGAGCAATGCTGGTTCTTGAAGAAACTTTGTGCAGGGCCTAAAATCTCTAAGCACTTGGTAAGCATTTTCTGAGGAATACTGTTCTATGTAGATTGATAGGTTGCACGTATGCCTGTTGCTACAGTCAATACAAGATAGAGTGCCCCAACAGGAACAGTAACAGGATCGTGTTCCCAGGAGCTGGCATGCAAAATAGAGCACACTTATCAAACACAGCTCACTCTTCCTATACAGATTCAAGGAACATTTGCTCCTGATGTGCAACTGAAAATTTGAATCAGAGCCTGCATAGCTGGGAAAAAAAAGGTCACAGGCTTCAGAAATGATAAAAACAATGCTAAATGATAAAAAATGAGAAAGAAACCATTCTAGTGAAAGATATGTTGGGGAAAGCAGTGAGGGACACACACACAGCATTTGACTTCTAAAAGACTTTTCAAAAAAATTTCCTCAATTCTCATGCAAAGAGCCAGCATTAAATCTGGAGCTGGGGAAATCCCAAAACAAAAGTATCACTTTAATGCTTCTGAAAATGGCTTTCTCTTAATCGCTTTTGATATCAACTAAAAATCTCACCAGACGTGCCTGCACTTTAATAAGGTTAATTCTCTAAGGCACTCTGGAAATGGAAATGGGTTCCAAAATCACTTAGGTAGTTTTTAAAAATATTTTAGTTTTTATGTTTAATCTATTTTTTTCTATTAAATATCAGTATTCAAATAAAATAATGATTATCTTATTTAATCATAAAATTACCAGACTCTTGATGGTGATGCTGCAGGTAAAGAGGTTCTAATTTAAAAGCACCTGTTAAATCCGATCTTTTTTTCACCCTGTATGGACAAAAAAAAAAAAAAAGGAAATAAATTGAGAAATTTAAGCAGTACATATTTAAGGGATCAAATTTCCCCAAGAAGTGAAGGAGAATTAAATGTGTTTAAACAGAGAAATTCAAGGCCATCACTGGCACATCTCCTGGGCACAGCCTGTGCCATATTCAGGGCGCTGTGTTTTCACAGCTGTCCTAGCACTGCAGCTACACGTAGGAAGCTCAGTGCTTAGCAGCCAACGGGCCCGCACGTGGCTGCATGTTTAAACAGACAGGAAGCAGGCCCCAGAAACCTTCTTACAGTGACAGACACACCAGGGCATGTGACCAGCCAAAGCAACACCAACGCCTGCAGTGAACAGAAGTTGCTTTGCAAATACTGAAGTAGAAAGCAGGTGGGAACAGCTGTGGCTTTTCAAGACACCATGCGAAGCTGAGGAGAGATTTCATGGATGCTGCCTTGCCCTCGCTCTGCGCTGTGGCTGGTGGCAGCAGCCACCCTGTCCCAAGGCAGGTTTCCCTCTTGCATCTCCCTTCGTGCCACTCTGGCTTGACTGTGTTGGAAGACGAACCACAGCACAAACATAAAATTGAGGCATATCTTACTATTGCCACAGTGTCACTGCACTCAGTTTCCAAAGCTAGTGTGCCCTTTACAGAGAGAATAAACTAGATTTTTCCAGCAAATAACAAGATTTTGATGGCATATTCTTCACTTTATCTGTAAGAGTGACACGCCTCTACAAATGATGTCTTCTATATATGCTGAACAAGAAGAAATTAGAAATCAAAAAGATAAAGACTGCTACATCGTTATACTATGCCTATATATATATTTCACGAAGTAGTAATTATGTCAATTTGGGGACATCACTCTAAACGACCAAAATCCAAATCTTTTCTGATTTACTGCATATCTTTTTTATTTTTTTATTGTAAAATCCTAAATAAAAATTTAATTTCTGGTATTTTAGTCTGTGTATATAAATGCACAGACCAGTATATAACTGCACATTCTTCCACTTCTAAACTATAAACATTAAACATCTCATTCAAGCAAACAAAAAGCCATCCTTCTACCTTAATATTCAGGAGAGTACCAAAGTTCATAAACTACTTGCCTGCAGGCGTGGAAACTATCTAACTGCTTAAGTACCTAAATGCATAAGTAAGCTTATGCATATGAAAAGTAGTAATAGGCCTTCACAATATTCACAGTGAAAACAATAATAATTATTTAATTGTAGAATTTTTCTACTGTCAGGAAGAAGAAACCATTATCCAACAGCTCTAAATAAGGTTTATATTGTGAATAAACCTGAAGTTGTTCCATGAGCTTCTCTTTACTTGATATATTTATTACTTTGGCATACTCAGCTTAATTGTTTATGGGATGAGCTACTGAAATACAAGTTTTAGTATCATTATACTGAAATAATCATTAGTTGTACTGTGCAATATCATTAGTTGCACTGTGAGTTTCATTCCTTCTCTTGTAATATGCTGTACTAAACAATATAGCATATAGCTGTTCTGCTGAGACATCAGTTATGTTGTTGGCAAATTTTATAAAAGATATAAAAATGTTGTCATCCTGCATTTCCCATATGAGTTGATGTATTGGTTGCTATTAAAATGACATTACTAATCATTGTGATGTTATTATTATTAAGGACATTCTTTCCACCTGGGGACTTCACAGATTTTAATCTCGTAACCATGAATAACTATCTAAACAGATTACTAAAATAAATCCAAAACCTGGACATAAATGTATATGAACCAGTTGCATTGCACATCTGTATGTCAGGTCTATATTTGATCCTATGTTTTTTTTAAACTTCTTTGCAGCAAGTGCTTATGTAGTCCAGCAATGAACAGAGGAGGTGTTAAGTTTCTTTGAAGGATCCTTCCTCTGAAGGATCTTCAATAAGTATTTCAAAAATTTCACTGATAAACCAGAATTCTTTAAAAACTTGATGCTATATTGATGGTCCTATTAGGATCTAGCTTCACTAACTTAGATTTACAAGTTAAATATTCATAATACAAAATGCACAATAGAAATCCTAGTAAATAAAGCACTGAAAACCTGTGAAAGCAACTTCTTATTTGGATTGCACATTTTCAGGTTTTAACAGCATCACACTATTTTGCCCATTTTAGCTGACAAAAACAATAAGCAAAGAGATGACTTTGTATTTTAGGCCAACAATAAAATCTCACTTCTACCTGCAGAAGAGCATTCCTTAAAGTATGCAGTAAGCATCTTCTTTTAAAATACCAAAATGAACTCTTCCCAACCAAAAATTAAACCCTTAAAGCAAGAAAAAAGCAATAATACCAAGACTTTGCAAGATTATTATTTTCATTCTCTCTGGAAACACTTTTTGCTCTTTTATAGTAAGTCAAACAGACAATTAAACAGATTGGACAAAACTGACTCGACGTTTTAAGGCAGAGTCTCTAAAGGACCCCAACACTGTAATATGGAAATACCTCTCTCGGGTGACTATATTAAACATTTTTTTTATTTTGAAGATGACCACTGTTTCCAGTACATTAGGAAGAATATTTTGCAAAAGGTTTAAATCCCAAAAGACGTCAGTGCAAGAAATTGCACTAAGTAGTTATATAATTACATTACAGATCTAATGGCTGGATTATCTTAATCAGCTTGCACAGGAAAGAAATGAGGGTGTTTAAATATTGGAGAAAGTACTGAGGAGCCTGGGCGATTTAGAAGCCTGTCCTTTGTTGGAGCTCAGTGCATTTTTGCAATGGTAAAAACTATTGCTTGAACACTTTCTTGCTAGTACAAAATTATGTTTGATACTTCACAGGGATTCTAAGGGGACTACGCATTATTCTCATTTGTTTTTTCTCAAAAGGCCCCTTCAACCTTTATTATTACATTTCTACTGAATTTGGCCTTTTCGTGCAGTGGATTACAGTGGATAATAGGTGTACTTTGGACTTGGGCCTCGGGAGTAGTTGGATTTCTTTTGGCAATAGATTTGGATTCAAGCCAAAGAGCTTAACTTTAAATGTATATTTAATTCCTTATTAAGTGAATTAAACCTATGCATAAATGCCTTACTAAAATGAAATGTTAACACTGTAGTTATGAAGCTTTAGCTTTGAGGAGGAGATATTTTGCAAGACCTCTTGAGATTCCTTGTAACGGAATCTTTGTACTTATGAAAACATATTATTTTATGAGATGTTTTATCTAATGGAATCAAAAATTCTCCTTTGAATATTTGAGCTCATTTTTAATTTTTTTCTTCAAAAAGAGAGACAATGGCTAAAGAACTACACATTTCTGCCTCAGTAGATTGAAGCTTGGGCTTTTCTCCCTTCCACCTTAAGAACCATTAAAACCTCTACCAGCTTTCTTTGAAATTAATAATAGAATCTACACTCTGCTAGAAATAAGATGAATTCTCCTGAGACCAAAAAAAAAAAAGATGGATAGTAATATTTTATATATTTTGTTTTCTGAGTAAGCCATACTAAAATATTTAAATAGGGGAAAGCACAATTAATGAGAAGTTAAACTTATAGGGAAAATACTTGGCCTCTTAATTGTGCTACAGACTTTAAAAAGAATGACAGAGAATTTTCTCATTTCTGAGTGGCTACTTTGATATTGATTTCTTTGAAATATGAGATCATGATGGCAGAAACTAGCAAAGAAATTTCATCTTCTCCCTATTCCCACAGAGAGAGATGACAAGTCTTGAAGTACGTATAAACTGGGGCCCTGGGTTAATCACTGCCAGTCCTTATGAATCGGGATCAAAATGTAAGCCATTTATTCTGATAAAAATAAAATTGTCATTATGGCTTGGAGAATTTGAAGTGATTATACAGGGAAAACTTGTGCATTTGGAAAGGCATTTTCCAAATAATACACACATCTGTGCAAAAGTCATCTTTGTTGGTATATTAAAGGAGCCAAACATTAACCTAAAGCAACTGAGCAATCATTGTTTCAAGTTCAGGTTTTTCCTTTTTTTTTTTTTTCCTTTTTTTCTTTATTTTTTTTTAATAAATAAGGTGAATTATCTTATTGGATTATTTTTCAGGGTGTTTTTTTCTGACTTTCAATTTTTGACTTTTTTACTTTTGCAGAAAATTTATTTAATAAAACTGAAATTGATGCTTTCCTTTATTTGGATAAATAGTCTGCATTTACTGATAAGATGTTTTACTGGTAAGCATTATTAACTGTGACTTTGATAGCATACTAAATTCAGGAAATTTCAGTGTGGTACCCAATAGCATCACTGTTAATGCTGTTCTTTTTGTGATGATAATTTGCTTTGTTTCAAAGTACGTCTACTCATCTCTGCTTTGGCATCTTTCTATTTTATAATGCAGTCTCTTCCATCCTCTGGTGACACTGAAAAATCAGTACTAAATTGCATAAATAGTCATTTTTGAACTTAATTGCTTTTTATCAGCCAAATCCCGGATGTTTTTAGAAAGACTTTTGAAAGGATCAGGACTCAAGCTCAGAGAAATTTTATGAAAGAGAAGCTCCATTTAGCATGCTGTTCATTGCAGAACCCCTTTCAACAGAGTTTTTTTTTTTTTTTCCTGTTTATTTTTTAAACGGTCCCAAAATTGAGCAGATAATCCCCAGGCTTTCAAGCTTTCTCCTGAAAAGAGATCCTGTGGATCAAAAGTATATTCCTTTTTTATTTTTAACTTGTATTAAATGAGAAAGTGAATGCCGTATAGTATAGAAGTTAAAGATATCCTGAATTCCTAATTTCATTAAAGCAAAAGATGTCTACTGTTAGAAAAGCAAACTATTTTACCATTTTACCATTACTATTTTACCATTTTTTTCTCTTTTGTAGTGTTTCCTTTTTCTGTAATACTTACCACATTGCAGAGCAGTCAAAATTCACTAGGAGCCATTTGTGAGGATTAAAGTTAAATGAATCTGCAAACTGAGAATGGATAAATAAATAGGAAAAAAAAGAGGAATTATGAAAAAGAAAAGAATCCATGTGCTTATGATATAATCTGGTCAAATTGACCTCGTATACTTCCACTATGAATATGTTTCTCTAATGTGACTTTATAATGTTACACTGATGTAACCCTATTTAATATCTACTGTAGTCAAATCTTCATTTGATATTGGGGATATTGGTATGCAGATAAGCTTCTGGTATTATCTAAATTTTTAGTATTAACCAAGAATTACACCCTTACAAAATTTACATGTAGAGACAAATGATACATTAGTTCTGAATCTGTGCACATATTCATCCATAAAATTTTGACTAGTCATTAAATGACTTTTTTTTAAAAACCACCAAAGTTTTTTTTTAATGGAAGTCCAATATAAATTAATTTTTAGACAAGTCCAGCACAGAATAAACATTCACAATACATGGTTACATGTTAAATAATAACAGCCTAACCTTACTTAAACCTTATTTAGGCATGACATGGGAAGAAACCCAGGTAGATGAGAAGGAAATTGTGTGGGAAGGACTTTAAGGCAAAGAGCACTACCAATACAAAAGGGAGACTCTGAAAAACCACTTAGCACTTTTCAGATTTGTTTCTCATCACCTTCCCTTTCATTTGAAAAAAATTACAACTGCTCACATGAGAAGAGATATTTATCCAAAAATGTATCCATCCATCTATCCATCTATTTCCCTGTAATAAGTAAGGTAGGGAACTTACTCTTGGTGGTTAAATATTGACACAAATGACACATGCAAGCCCAGACAAGGGATGCTGTTTCATTTCCTTCAGTAACCAGTAATAATAATAATAAAAAAGATATTCCCATGCAGGAAATTGCAGCAAGCTTAATTTGCTGATAAAAAATAAGACAGAAAGAAACGCTTTATTTGTTGGGGGTGGAGGGGTTTCCTCTCTTCTTTATTAGTCTTTACGTATCAGTGCTGTGTTTAAACTTCTAGCTTTACCAAACAGTAATATTTTCTCCATTGACGTGGAAGACAAGGACTTATCTGCCTGTCTGAGGGGAACAGCAGGAAATTGAAGCATTCTTATCTAAGGAACTGAATGCCAAGTAGCTCAGGGAGGAGGGAAAAAAAGGAACACGAGTGCTGTTGGGGGAATATTTCATTTAGCTATCTCTTGGTCGTTAAACCCTATCTGCTGGAGGCACAGCTACTGCTAGCTGTACCCTATATGTCTCTCAGGACGTATGGAAACAATCAGGCATAATAAGGTCATTAATTTGTTGAACTTGGTGGAAGTGGGCAGGCATGTAGAATTGGGGTGCTAGAAATGTGTTTTTTGGACTATTTGGGATTCTGAGTGACAAATTCTTACATATTGTAGTAACTTGCATACTGCCAGAATAAACTGGTGAAAAAATATCAATACTGATAATGTAACAAGATATATATATATTTCGGAGAGAAGCGCAGCATGCTCAGAGATTTTAGAAAAGCATATGCATAAGATGCAAAAAACCTCTTACTATGCAAGACCACGGCTTTCTCAGGTTGTGAGAGAAGCAATACTTCACTCACCTCCACTCCATTTAAAAGATGCCTGAATTCAGGGCAGATGAATGCACTTCCAGCATAGGCTGCATCAATATGCATCCAGATATTTTCCTTATTACCTTAATAAAAAAAAAGCAAATAAATTAAACAGCAGATTACAAATCTTTGTTAATTTGCATTAAACCAAATGCCTTAGAGATTTTCTTTTATGTTATTAATTTAATTTGAAATTGGGAAAATGAAATATTTCTACCACTTGGAGTTCTGCTAATCCATAAAGATCTGTGCATACATATTTTTCTTCCTCAGTTCTGCTAATGGAGTGGCATCCCTAAGTATTTAGATTTCTCTAATTAAATAGCATATAATACTAAATAATTTTAATTTAAGGACCATTATAAAATATACTTTAAAATTGTATCCAGAGGTGTAAATGTTAATTTCTGTATTAGTAAAATTTAGCAGGAAGAGCTGGAGTTTTAGCTGTGCTTGCCACTTCCAGCTCACAAATCATGCACAAGCATTTCTAAAACAGGTTTCCATATCTATATGTATATGCATATATACACATATATGTATGCACATATATATAATACACATCTATGCATATTTTTACCTATATACAGCAAACTCTGTTTTGAGGATTGAGACACTTATCCAAGAGAAAGCACTGAAAGATTTAAGAATGTGTTAGTTCTGATTACTCACTGAGTGGTTTCTGCAAAAATATTTTAGCATATGGCTCTCATTTATTCTCTAATTTTCTACTCACACTCTGCTATTAATCACACGCAAAAGTTCACACGGCAACACATTCCAGCCAGGAGCTAATGACTGAAGCCCACGTAGCATCGTTACCCAAGTCACCAAACAACGCTGATGCACATTTTTACATAGAGGGGCACATCTATTTAGATCTGTGTTTGGGCCTTAAGTTTATGCGGAAATTTGTATTCTTGTGAACTATATTTATTTCTTTTTCCATTACTATCTGGAAAATAAGAAAAGCATTCTGCTGTTTGCAGAAAGGCTATCATGAGGCTTAGGAGTTAGGACACGGGCAGTTTTCCTGCTGGTCCTGCACTGTACAAGCAGAAAGTGAGGAGAGCAGCTGATGAAACACCTTAAAGCATTGGTGTTACTGTTTTATTAGGTCAAGTCCATAGGAATAACAGCTAAATCATTTCTAAGCAGAATACGAAAAAACATTTTAGAGTGGAGAACTAGGAATCTCTGATGCTTATGCTGAAAGGGTAAAATGGAGAAAACCTAACGAAGCAAGTCACCACCATGCAAAATCCAAGTGTTTTAGGCCCCACCTGCATGAATGAAAAAACTTCAATACCACTTCTGCCTGCTTCAATCTATAAACTGCCTGCTCTAAATGTACAGTTGAATATATATATCTTGTGCACTTTTGTCACACCAGTCAACAAGTGTGCCTCTGACCAAGCCTTTGCTTGCCAGGTAGACAGTAACACAGAAACGGTTACGATGAAGCCATGACTTAGTCACTATATTCAGCATCCCTTCCTTTCTTGCAAAGGAAGGAAGTAGGTGATGATAGAAGAGAAAATGTTAAGGAGAACACGCATGGTTTTGGTGCATGTTTCCCTGCTGCCCTGCTGTTTTAAAGTCATTAGAAACAAAGAGAAACAAAGCACTTGGTGTAGAGAACTGGAGTTCAGTCATTCCCTGGGTCTTTTCTATTGCTCCAGATCCTCTTGTAAGCAGAATGGCTTGAAGAAAAGTGTTACAAATGGAAGTACTTATGATACACTGGGTTTTTTGTTTGTTTGTTTGTTTGGTTGGTTGGTTTTTTCACACTGGAAGTAGAAAAAAACCCTTGTAACTGAAGGTATCATTTATATAAACAAGAAGCTTCATTGAACTTGGACAGTGACACCGCAAATTGCCTGGGAAGTGACTCACTATGACTTCAACTGATATCTGCAATTTTAGAAAGTAGCAGCAGATAAAGACTTACAAAGAGGACCCAGTTCTAACAGTTTGTCAAAGGAGCAGCATGGGGTGGTTCCAAGTGTTGCACAAAACTGCAGAGCCAAAAAAAAAAAAACAAAAACATTAACAAAACAAGTCTTACAGCAAAGAAAAATATCAAATGAACAAAACTGTCCACAAGGACAACAAACAGGAGTACAGATGATTTAGGACAAAATTTACTGATTTTAGCCGATGCCTACTCTTCAGTGGAACTTTGGAGAATATACTTTTTTTCCCAAAGCTCCCATAAGCATACACGGAGACAAATACATAAAATATAATATTAATATAAAATTAATGGATAATAAAGTCACATATACTAGTGTATGTATTTCCTATGTGTCTCACATGCTTCTCATGTAAACCAATACTAATATCACACATGCAGTTATCATTAAAATGATTTGCAATTTATGCTAGTACAGGCAAACTTTGAACACGGACAACTGTAAAGATACTGAGATTCCTGTTGACAGTTGACCGTAAAATGTTACAGTTTGAATTAAAGAGCGGAGGCTCTGTAACAGAGACTTGTAGCTGATTTACGCTGAGAGGATCTGCAGGCTGGAGCCTGTTCACTGGTAGAGGTATTTTCCAAGTAAGTTTTTCTCTCCCAGCTTCATCCTAAAATTCTGAAACTGCACTACCCTCACTCTGTTCGTTTCATGTAAGAGACATCCTGCGTATGACCACAGTGGGTCAAAAGCAGAGGCAACATAAATGCTGGGGGAAGTTTGATGTTTGTTAGAGAATGTAACTCGGTGAAGGTGAGATGTGGAAATTTATTGGGAGGAAGCAGACAGAATTATAATGCACAAAACAACTATCAAGTGCAGGTAAATAGACATTATTTTATATTTTGTTAGTCATGTCTTAAACACCTAGTCTCATTCTTGCAGATAATAATAAAACTTGGGACAGGTTTGTGCCTTATGCTGAATTTATATGTAATAAAATACACTTCACAGTTTAAATAGAGAAAGTATACTTTTTTTTAACTGGAACACTGAAGTATTAAGGCATTAGATGATTTATACAAGGTCACACGCAACACCATACCACAGCCAGAAGATGCCTACAAATATTTCAAGTGCAGAAGCTTTTTTATTTATGTACTTGTGTTTACTTTTTAAGAAAAGCAAGGAACTCCTTGATAGTATCTGGCCATCTACTATACTTTTCAAAAAACAAACATTCTTTGGGCTTCTAGTTTTTCCTTGACTTGTTGTCTCCATATCCCAACAAGTTTTCTGTGATCAAAAAAATAATGATGATGCCAGTAGTAAGCTGTCTAATAAACAACCCATTGCTATAGGTAAGCCCTGTCTCTCTTAAGTATCCGTGTATCCTTTCAAATACATCTGTTTCTGTGGAGAGCTGAATGTTTCTGCTTAATAGGAAGTATTCGGGCGGCACTCAGTTTAAATAAACTTGGCTATACTGTTAGAGAAAGTCATATCCCGCCTTCATGTAGAGAAGGAGTGATTAAACGTAGTCATACAAAATCCAGAAAGCATTTTAGCTCCAGCACTGCACGTATTCCCCCAGATTGACTACTGCACCAAAATTAATAACTATAATATGTAATAACTAAATGTTCATTGCACCAATAAAAAAAAAGTAACAGGAAAAGGGATTATTAAAATAAGAAAGTGCTGATTCAGATTTTTTTTTTCAAACAATCAAACAATTAAGAATGTGGGATGGAAATATATGCAGTTTCGAAAATGAGAAGCATATTGAACACAGAGATAATAAAATTTTGCTCCTGACAATTTTTTTTTCTGCCAAATCTAGCTTTTACCTACATTTGGCCCTCTCATATTCCTGAGACAAATGAAAAGAGAAGAATGCTAACAATGCTTGAGGTGGTCTTATGAGCACTCTGGAAGTTTATTCATAATTTTGGTGGATTAAAAATAATTTAAAACATTAAAAAATATTTTAAAATGCAGGATATATTTTTTCTGAGGAATAGGTTTGTGTTTTGGCTAGCAGAGCATGCACATAGGAAGTAAATAATAATACATTTGTTGCACTGCTGCCTAGCTGAGATGCTCTGATGCTCCCACAATCAGGAAAAACCTACATTTCATCTTTGGTTGAACTATTGATCTAGAAATAGGAGCACAAAAGAATGGTGGAGACCATGATGAAAACAAATCTAATTTTTCTGTATACACATAGAAGAATAGTGGTTGACCCATTGCATTGGAAAATACTGAAGTGTGTCCTCAGGTCTTAGCTCCACACACATACATTTCATGATAACGAATACTGGACTTTCTGGCAAGATTAGAGCACAATTATCTCGGCCATTCCACTGATTAAAATAAAAAAACAAATAAAGAGACAATTACTGCCCAATTTCACAACAGAAAATACGAATTATTGACATTAATGCCATACTGCATTCTCCTAATCAATGTAAGGCATAGGTTGCTTTGAGAAGACATTACATGAGCTCAAACACAGTTAAATAAATGGCCTATTCTGTAAACGACACCTCATCTTCTAAAATAATTCTGTTGTCCTCTGTGCAGGTGTCTAAGCCTCAAAGCTACTTGTGCTAATTCCCAGAAACCCCTTAAAGCAACAGCACCTGTTCCTGCAAGGGCTGTCCTTAGCCTGCCTTGGTGCTGAGCAGTGAATCTAACTCAATTTGTAACCTGCACAATGGCAGTGTAATCACATTTGTGCAAGGGGCAGGGGACGGGCTGCATCCCAGAAAGGAGCCTGGTGGCTCCGGAGAGCCCGCGGGCCTCCTCCTCTCCAGGCTGTGCGCTCTGTATCGGTCTCCCTCCTCGCTGCAAGCGTAAAGCAGCTCAAATGCTTGCGCCAGTCACCTCCCTTATCACTTTCCTGAAAGCAAGAGCAATGTCAGGAAACGTGCTTGAATCTTTATGATGCCCAAGAGCAATGTTCTTGGGTAGCACAAAATAAAGGTCGAGATTCTCAGCCATTTCCACTGGAAAACCTCCTAGCACCTTTCTTTTTTCCCAGAAAAAAAAAAGAAAGATGAAAAGATGTGGATGCATTTTGCATAGTTTTGCCGTTAGGCTTTTCACGTGTAATTAATTAAAATGAGACTGTTTTTAATGCTCTCTTATTATTTTTATTTTCCCTTACTCATTTGCTTGCCAGCTTGCACTCTTCAGAGTTACTGTGGCTTTAAAAAAAATGCAATAGCTTACTAAACCACAACCCAGTATCTTAGGAAACAGTAATAATTCACAAACTGTGGGGTAAGAAACATCGCCCTCGAGGTCTGTGTATGCCTCAGAGACTGCTTCTTCCAAACAGGAATCTGTGGTCAGGATCTTAGTGTTAACTCCTACTGAAAAGATGGCTCCCGTGTCAGTCTGATGCAGATTTATTGCTTCCCATGCGAGTCCAGATACAAACAGGCTGCTTCTTAATATCCTGTAGGTCATCACTCAGAAGAGTCATTTCAGCTGCAGTCAGAGGGGTTTCACGCTGGGTCTTTGTTCAGCAGAAAAGAGATCATGTTACCGCAGCATGAAGTGGATGAAGTCGTTGAAGTATACGGCACTATATACATGCCAGCTGTTGCGATATAACAGTTCTGATACATGAAAGACATATTGGCCCTTTTGAATGTTACCACATGAAAGAAAAGAAACAACTACTGAGTCAAACAGGTGTAAAACCTGCAGGGCACTTAAACACATTCAAGCGAACTGTGCTTGAATGTAGTGGACCAGACCTCTGAATTTAGAAGTGCATAACTTAGTGGTCTCTGTCTTTAGGTATCCCGGTCAACATGCACCTAATGCAGAGGTTTTGATCAAGCTGAGAACACAGGGCCCAGCTGGGAAAAGCAGTTAAGCATGTGCTTAACCTCCAGCGAGTGTTTATAATTAATGAAATGAACATGACTTCAACACGTGCTTTAAAGCTCTGCTGAATGAGGGGCTGCATGAAGACTTGGATGTGGGCCACACTTGGAAATTACTACCTCTGTGTGAATTGTGACATCTCTGGTTCCTCCTCATGTGGTAGGGCCGAACGTAAAGTTTGCACAGTGTGCCCTGCTTCACTATATCAAACTAAGCCTGTGCTGCAATTTCTGCAATAGTATTCTGCAAGAAACAAATTAACCCAAATCTGAATTAGGAAATAAAGAACCGAAAGCTCTAGCCACATTGCTTCAATTTGGCAACAGCTTTTACAGAGCAAAGTGATAAGTTACTAGTGCCATAAGATATTGATGGTGCACTGGAATTCAAAGATGCTCTTTTTAAAAACAATGCCCTCTTCCAGTCCCCAGCTAAAAAGACTGTTTGCCAAACATTATTTATATGGAAAGCAAATCTGTAATTACCAAATTGCTCTAATGAGAAATCCTGTTTCACATCAAGCCCTGCAAGGAACCCCTCCCCGACTCTCCTCTTGCCTCTAAAATAAAGCATTTCTATCAACTTTAGAATGATGTTTCCCAATTTGTTTAATATGAGCAGAGAATCAGGCATAAAAAGCATCATACTTCGCTTGTGTCTTGATCTTCTTTTTGATCCCCTACAAAATAATTTTTCTGATAAGAGAGACTGCCTCAGCTTGGAGGCTGCCAAGATCTCTTTATTAGCAATGTTCTCTCTGCATTCACACTGCCTGGTCTCTCCAGGCAGAATTTCTTGTTAAATTTTCTGCTTTGATGTTGGATCTCTCCTGTTAGCAAAGGATCTGCGATGCAGGGAGCAAGGAACAAAGTGGAGTAAGGTGTTTCCTTAGCAATGTGCCTGTCTTTGTCAGGGGACCAAAACAAAATAGCACCAAATTACTCAAGAACAAAAGAAATGGAAAGGCTTTTGAAATCTGCAAGCCAGAGAAGGGAGCACTAATGCAGTGCATGAACTGCTGCTCAGCATGACAGAGAATTAACACACCTTTTGAATTAAGAGGCCAACCATGAGGATAATGAGATCTAGTTTAATCTAAGCTGACATGTTTTATGTATACAAATAAATGGAAGACCTGGCACAGGCCATATTAACTCAGACTGAGCCTTTGCTGCCTTTGAAAGCCTGTTTTGCACAGCTAGGCAAACACAGGAGGAAAAACAACAGTTAAATCACCCTTTGTAATGGTGTTGCTGAATGCATAAACAGAATATTTGATTTCCCTTTGCTACACAAGAAAAATTAACAAGAAATGAATATTTATGAGGGACAACTTGCATTT
The DNA here is from genome assembly GCF_000705375.1 of Tinamus guttatus. Next base: position 165,112 of record NW_010585807.1, on the reverse strand, counting down.
TTTGTTAATGGATATCAGATGAGCAACAAGCCCCATTACCTTTGTTGTTGGTGCATGGAGAGGTGGTATATACCATAGGGCCATACTTGGCATGTTGTTAAGAAGAAAAACAAAACAAAGAAACAAAGAAAAGCCTAGAAAACAGAATGGTTTAAAATGAATAGTAAGATAATCAAGTTGGACCTGATCAAGATATTGCGAGCTCGTATAATGCAACAGAAATAACACAGGGATTGTGGCACACATACACTTCCACAGATGCAGCCAGTACAATTAAGCTAACTTAGGCAGCCCTAAATAAGCATTTAGGATGCGCTGTCCCTCAGTCACAGCCTTGCTGTATTGGAAAGCGATCACTGTGGTGTGCTCAGTCATCCCAGGGACTCACTTGTTCCAGACAGGCAAGGAAATAGCAGCAAACCACACCTAAGAAATATGTCCTTCACCCTAGCCATCCTCACACAATGTATAAACAGACACTAAAGATTATTAACAAGAAGACAAAAAAAACGCGTATTTTCAAAAGGCTTCATGTGATTTAAGCTTCTTTGTCGCATTTGGCATTTACCCATGACTATAAACAACCTTAATCTGCTAAATATTCTGAAGTGTTCATAGAAACTTAAGACATATTGGCCCTTTTGAATATGCTACCACCTGAAAGAAAATAAATAATGACTTTCTGGAGGAGCGAAAAAAGAATATATTTTATAATACTGCTATTTAGATATGGAAGTTGTTAAGACTAAAAAATACTGCATTATAAATAGCAGTAAATATCAGTATTATATTATAAATAGCAGTTTGTAAAGTTTGTAGGCCAATTTAATATATTATTGCTAACATATTATACCTGTTCATAAATCTATACAGATTATGATCTATATGAGGTTTTGCAGAGGTACAATGCTCAGAAATGAGCAGAGCATTTTATTCATGATGTAAACACAAAGTTTACTTTCTCTGTGGAAAAGCAGGTGGTAGTCTCTTGTTTTAACTTGAAATACTAAGATGGTATTCTGAATTGACAGGAGGAACAGATCTGATATATAAGCAAATACTCTTTTGAACCACACATTTATTATAGTAGAACCAAACTTCTCAATTTTATCCAATCCAAGACTGTTCTATGTCAAAATCTGGGGATTATGAACTTAAGCTACTTTAGCCCGCTGCTCAAATGAGTTTCTCCTGCTGCAAAGAACTTCCAGAATGCCTCAAATTATTTTCCTGCACATATAAATAATTAAAATTACTCCAGCAACGTTCATGACAGTGAAGAACATTCACAGAACCCATCCTGACATTCTATATTCTATATTCTGTCTATATATTCTATATTGTATATATATAGAATATATTCTGTATTATAGTTAATTCCTGTCGGGGATGAGAGTATCTACTCTTCCCAAAAACAGCCTATTTGAAGCAACAGATCCATTGACAAATTAAAACCTAGTACTTACAAAAAATGGGATAAGGCCAGCTGCTTTGTCTTCCTCCAAAACTTTTTTTAGAGCTGAACCACAAACAGTAAATTTTTCATCTGAAGGAACATTTTTTATCTTCACACCACCAATTAATGCAGCCCTTTCCACAGATGAATGGGCCTGCAAGGAAGCAGAGAAGTTTTAAGGCAGCCATCTATTACTGGAAAGTAAGAAGTTCATTTGAATTTGAAAAAAAAAAGACAAACAAAAAGAATAATTTCATTCAGATAAAGCAACATTTGAGATCCTGGGGCTGTTGCTGGTAACAAACATTACAAGGCTCGCTCTGTCCCTTTCCTCCATACTCATTCACCCCCACATCCCCACCCTCCATAGTAACTCTGAAATATTCCTGAAACCACTGCTAAGGTCTCATTCAGACAAGAGTTCAATTAATGTTAATGAGAGCTTTAATTAACATGCTGTCAGAATTAGGTTGGATTGATAAAGAGCTTCAGGATTTGGCTCCAAATCAACCAAAAGACAATCAGCCTCCTCATAATAATTTTGTTGCTCAAGATAATATTTTCACAGTGTTCAGGTTTGCTGAACTATAAAAAAATTTATGCCATGATATAGTTTAATTTGAAATATTTTCTTACATTATTATTTTGTTTTATATTACTTACTGAATAAATCATAGTCCAGTTATTCCTTCATTTTGTTAGGGTATTAATAATGCAGTCTCAATGAGTTACTTTACTTACAAGCTTTTTTATTTGGATAATCCTTAGATTGCTTTTTAAAACATAAAGCACATTTCAGTATAGAAAAATAAAAACATTACTATGGAAATCCTTAACATATTCCATCTCTAAAATAGAGGAATAGGAAAAATGTATTTCTGTTAATAATAAAAGGTCAATTTAGCCACAAAATACTCTTTTTTAGAGCATGACTTTTTAGTTGTGAGAGAGAAAAAAATGAACTATTTTACTTTCCCTCTTATAAGATTTCTTTAATCACCACTAATTTAAAAGAAGAAAATTCCCCACCTCTTCATATCCTGACTGTTCTCATTTATAATCTCCATGTCATTCTAGTTGGTTCTTACTAGGACCTAGAAGAGCACTTATTAATTATACTGTAATTTAGCATATAATCATTGAAAAGATTAATCTAAACTAGAGATTCAACAAGATCAGATGAAGTTCCTACCTTTCAACTTCCTATATCCCTAAAATTACTCCTTTTAAAAACAGATTTACTATTAACTTGTATCTCAGTTGTGCCGTTTGTCAATGTGCCTTGGTAAACTAATTAGGCACCAACTTCAGAAAATTTGGAAGTCGAATTGTGAAATATAACTGGCCTTTGAAGCGGAACACAATGTGTTTACCACTGCAATATCATGAGATTTTTTTTATAAACAATTTACACATGGAAAGGATTGTAAATGAGCAAACTCACAAAAAATTAACAAGGCTGTTTCATAACATTTCATACCACCACTCATAATCCTAGGGTTAAAACCACGAATATGCTTTTGCATTACAACAAATTGTTAGTGCTCTGTTGTCCTGTGGAGTTCCTAATCCTCAGCGATGTGCCCAGGAATATCCTGCCATCCTGGAAAAGAGCCAGGAACTAAACAGAAATCAGCAATATGAGCGGGCAGCTACTTAAGTTAGCCAGAGGAAAAGGCAAAGAGGTTTTGATGAAGGGAATGACCTCAGTAAATTTCAGAATATCAAACAGCTACCCCAACTTCTGTCCTTGTTTCTCACCGTCAGGTCTCTGCTGAATGCTCCTCTCAGCTCTGAGGTGCAGCGTCCTATCCAGGAAGAGCCTCAGCAAGGCACTAAAATGGGCAGGGATCCTTCTCAGTTGTCTTCAAACCCACAGGTAGTCGCTGGGGAAAGCCTCATTCCCAATTCTGCTCTATGCTCATTTATATAATGAAGAGTATCAGTGGGATAAAGAGTCTCTTGAAATGCCTCAAAGTTATGGTGGTCTCCCAGGATATCAGAGGCTCTTTGCTTCAGATATCCCTACTAGCCAAGTTTTTACCTGCCTCCTAATCCATCCTTGCACTGTTTTGCTCTGTCAGTGCGTGATTTTCTCTCCCAAAGGATGGCTTAGGCTTTCTTTCTTTCATGGATTACTGTATATGAGTCATACAGGTCTGTCCTTAATGCAGAAGGGCCGGTGAGCTCAGCAACAATCTTCTTTGAAAGGTCAGCGATATCTTAAGGCGAATCCTTCTCTAAACAGAAAAGTCTCTGACATTCAATGTGCGTGGGAGCCTGTCAGTCCTCATTTCAGGTCAGCCACTTACAGAGGGGAAACGGGAAAAAAATAATAGGGCTACGTGCATCACTGGGTCAGAGTTACAGCTCTGGGATCAGCTGTCTGTGCCAAAAAAGGACACACATTTTTTGTGTCTTTTGAAAACAGTAATCTCTCCTGATACTTTATTATTTTGACTGATGCATATTTTTACCCTACAAGTATAGTCCCTTTTCCCACTAGCAAAGAGCAAAAGTACTTTTAAATTGCTGTCCTTAACATATACTTAGTTTAGTAAATCAAGGCAAACCTGAAACCTGCCTGGTTTACCCTGCAAAATTAGACTTTACTTCAAACTGAATGGTAGTACTAAGCAAGTTCCTTCAGTAATTGACATTTAGATAAGAAAATGTCACAGCTTTTGAGAAAAGTAGCATTGCTTGGCCCTTCAGTAGGATTAGAGCTTTAGACACGTAGGAGCAGCAGAACTCACAGGACTAAAATTTACTTTCATTAACAGTAAAAGCCTCTCATGGTCTCAGCCTGCTGAGAATTCAGCCCAGTTCAGTCTGCTAAATACCACTCACAGTCAGAAATCAAGGATTATGTTTGCTTAGAAGATTTCACAGCTAGTGACACATACATATTTCAGTACCTTTAAAAAAAAAGTTTTAGACTTTGTCCAGTATTATGACCAGTTTGCTTTATATTCATGTAGTAGATTTATGTGTGTGCATACACTTGCTTGCATGCAAGCATACATGGATATATGCATGGTGGATATATGCATTTGTGTTTGTGTGTGTGTGTGTGTGTATGGGAAAATTATGTGTGCACACATGGAGACACATGCCCAGGTCTGACAACAGATGATCTAGATTTATTGAACAGTTGAAATAATCACCTTAACTCAAGTATATTTACTGCAATGGACTTCCTTGCAGAGAAGCAGCACAATACCTATGCGACACTAATCTCAGGAAATTTATTCTTTGTTTTACAGTAGCATACATGAAACACTGGTACATCAGTAATTATGTACAAAAAGAATGGAAAAAACAAAACCATGTGCAGAGGTCCTTCCTCCAAAGAGTTTATACCAGCCAATTGGGGCAGCTGCAATTAGTAAGGATAGACCCCATGCTCCCAGGCCTATGTTTGAGAGGTACTCACCTGATCTGAAGCATAGGCCACCAGCCTGCCCATGATTTCTGCTTCTGTTAGCTCAGGCTTTTCTGACTGCACCCATTTAATCATTTTTGTTCTTGCAGCAAGCAGTGAAATCAGTGTGGCTTCACTGGCACTTCCCTGTGGGATCAACGGAAGATTCCGCAGGAGTTTTTTTGGAGGTTCCAGAAGAAATCAGTATTTTCTTCGGTAGGAATTTGAGAAGTTGATAACACCAACTGCACATGAGAAACTGCACACTCTTAAGCTTTTCAAGGATACATGTGACGTCAATGGGAGGAATCCCTGTTAAATTTCTGCTATCCTCCTTCTAATGCCTCTGTTGGCTGTTTCTCTTCAGTTCATGCATCAACCTTGCAACCATACCATAAAAAAACAGATTCACAGGCCTAGAAGTATACAAAAAGGCTCACCAGAGTCAGACCTCAATCACTCCTTAACCAGGAACAACTGTAGAGTAACTGTTATTTCTCTTACTTTAGATCTCCAGAGACAATTTTATACACTCATTCTGGCTGCCACTGAGCACATCATTATTAAGCTAAATTTTTAATGTAAAATAATTGTTTAGGGTCCCTCGGTGTTCAGTGTAGAGAGGTAACCATATGTACAAAGCAGTAAGACCATGTACATAGGCCTCAGCAACTACATAGGCTTGTCAGCTTAGATAACTAGATCCTCTAAAAGTGTTTTTCTATCTGACAAAATGTGAGATGAATCCAACCTGATGCATGTTTCAGGAAATGAAACTTCTGTCATCAGATCTTTTGTTAGCAAAGTTATTTCTCACATGCTGAACACAGTGATATCTAAGGAATGGTGAAAAATGTTTGTACTTCCAGACAGTCTAGTAAGCTAGAATATGATGATTTTGGTGTCTAGTTATTTGAAGAAGTCAAGAAGGTGAGAAGAAGGTTTTATAGTCAGGTTTTATTATTGGCTCAATTATAAAACTGCTGGTGTCTTTCCAGTGCATATAAGGAATATGGACATTAAATATACAGCTGTAGGAAATTTTAAAAATTCAGGCATTAACTTGATATTTGTAAAATTAAGTCCCCACTGCTGGAGACTGCCTGGATGAGCTTGGGAAAGTCACAGGCAAAAGAATAGGGTCAATCATCTGATGAGTGTCACCAAATGTCCTGGCATCCCACTGGTCTGATGCCTAGTCAGCTAAGGCTGACTTGTATGAGTTTCCTTGTGTGGAAACATGGATGAACAGGAAAGGGCTGAATATTGCCTTACAGAGGTGGGATATAGCCTTAGGATGCGTGAACCCAGTGACTAGAAAACGCGTTTGGATGTCGCATAGGCTCTTTTTCACCTTGCCTCAGTTTCTGCTTGTCACCTCTTTTATACTAAAGCTGAAAGTGTTCACAGAACTTGGCTCACAAGGCTATTCCCTTCACTTGGCATCAAAGTCTCGCACTGAATATTTTGGGGAAAAATGTCTTCGTTCTTTGCTCGGCTTACTGACAACAAAAATGAATTAGACTTCCCAGACCAGTGATAGGCTGAGTCTTGTTTTGTTTCAAGCATAAAATACTCCTTTTTTGCAGAGCAAGAAAACCCTTTTAAAATTCAAAGTAAATGTATTTTTTTCAGCAGTTTATCTGGAATGAACAGCAGGATGCATACGTGCTATGTTCAGACAAGGTTCAGAAAGAAAGTCGCTTTCTCACTCATTTGTAGACGATATTTTTTCCCCCTCTCGAATGCTGTGCTCTGGATTAAGTGAAGGATGATGATACCTTTCCTTTTACCGCCAGCACACAGAGGTTGCCATGGCAAGGAGGCTCAAGTGGCAGAGGGAATAGCAGAGAGAGCTGATGCTCATGTCCACCAGAGCTCTGAACTGAAATTTTCTTTCATCTTTTGCCATTTTCAAGTGTCATCCTGTATACTGCAAAGTGCTTCATATTGACATAGACTTCTAAATATAATTAAGAGCCAATTTTCATGGGCTCAGTTTTACCCAATACTACAATAATTACTTGGTATTTACCAAGGAAATGACTGGCAGTTACATACACTCATGCTGTCTTTGCCTCTCTTATGTGTATCATTATTGTTTCAAGAACAAGATGTTCTTGAAGATCTACAGCACAAATGGCTTCATCATAAGCAGGAGCACAGAACACGTTTCGATTCTTGAAACTGACTGGTATCTGATGAAAATTATGGGCAATCGGTGTTGTCAGCCTCAAAGGGCAATATTTCCTGCTGATAATCATCAGGCATAATTGCTTGCTTTCATTGGGATAAAATAAATGCTGCTGAGACACATGACAAAAGCTTGATTTCTTGAATAAAAAAAAAAACAGACTCATTGTAGTGAAAATAACAGAGCAGGCAGGATGAGTAAGGAGTTACTCTGGATACACAATGTTGTAAGTGGAGAAAAAATTTGCATTAGGTCATGATAACAGCTTAAATTCATACTTGACTTGGAAACTGTGTGGCAAAATTCACTGGAACATGCTGTAGACACTTGGAGCTGAGACCAGTGAAAGAAGCCCCTACTTTTCGCATGTAATTCAAATCCATTTAGAAGCCTAGTTTAGAATAAAATGCATTGTGCCCTGTCCTTCAAAAACCAAACTCCACAGATTATTAAAGCAGCACAGAAGAATTATTTAAAATTTAGTCTTCATCACTATAAGAACCTGTTTTAATTAGATAAGTATTTGCGACCAGAGTCTAGTGCATTTGCAGAAAGACCATACACCAGTGGAGAGACCTCTAGCACACAATATGGCTTTATTACGTATTTAAGCTTGCCCAATGACAATGTATTCATTACTGTATGAGTTTTGCCCTGTTCGGAAACTGCAAGCTTTCATTAAGCAGTCAAATTTTCAACAGCTTGGGAACTTTTTTTCTATTTTGGGTATTGGAGTTCAGTCTGCATTTTGTATTATCTAAATAATTCAGATTTAGATTCTAATTTTAAGCAGCTTCATTTTATCATTACATGCCAACATTTTGTTTTTTTATAGAAGGAAGACATCTTCAAACTATGCCAGCTGCTTTAACTAAGAGTGATAAGACTTTCTACTATATTATTTTTTTTCTACTTATATAGATTCTCTGCTATTTTTGTTATCCATTGCTTGATCTATGACACTTTTTTTATTTTCATGAAAAAGGAGGATTGTTTTGGAAAATGATTTAGGGAAATGCTTGATCATGTCTAAGGTGAACCTTTCAAATCCCTTTTCATAGTGCTCTGATGTCTTCAGTAACTACTGAAAATCCTCAGATTTGAGAAGTTATGCTCTATTTTCAGCCACGCAACATCCCTGAAGAGTGTTGATAAGCTTCTCCACATTCACTTCACTTGATCAAAACATTAGTATTGTTATCCTACTGGATTCTTTAGCATTACGGTTTGAATGTTAAACTCAAAATTGGGCAATAAAATTAGCCTACTAACAATTTTTTTACAGAGAAGAGAGTTTGAGAATCAAAAAATTACATTCATGACTGGTTGTACCCATGTATGGATATTCTCACGTATGGATATGTCAGTCTCTCTGAAAATCTAAATTGAACTCTGGTTGCAGTGAAAATATGTCTTCCCCTTATTAATATGTTAGTATGAAGCTTTTACCAAATCATAATCACAAATTCACCGCATATTCTGTCCTGAATATGGCCTACCTGAATGACGCCTCCACCTTGTCCATCCTTCCCAGCTAAAAACTCTTCAGGCAGATTAATCATCTTCCCTAGCCAATCCAGCATAACAGTCTCCAGCTCTGTGCAAGCTGGACTTGCAGCCTGTGTTGAAAAATAAAGCAAAGGGAATGATCTCACTAGACCATGGAGAGGGATTGGATCCACCAGAGCAAGGGCATCTCCCTTTCTGTCTTTGGTTATGGAGGCAAGAGACTAGTTGAATAACTTTACCAACTAAATTAGGATTGTGAACATTGTTTTATGCATGGTATTCCTAATACATATTAAAAAATTGCCACATAGGATCTCACATAGAACCATGACTGTCAAATGTGAAACCTAGGATTTGTACCTTGCATATTTTTTCCACACCAGGTAGTAAACTCTTTTGAGAAGAGCTCATCTGAAATTAAGGTGTGTTTGTTTTTCCCAATACAATTTTCTATTAATGCAGATGACAAAAGAAATCATAGCACCAAGTGATAGGCAACAGTCATATTATTTAATGAGTTATCAATAAGCCTGCACTCACTTTTTAGGATTATTATGGGTCCAGAAATGCAGGTATATGGGTAGTCTCACTACTTATTCTAAATGCTGGCAGCAGGCTTTTATTACTGGATATGTTCAGGGCCTCGATGTGAAGATACTTAATTACACAGGTAAATTTGTCTGTAATAGTCTTGTGACTTCACTGCTATTGATCAATAATTTTAAGAATGTTACTGAATTGCTTAAAATCGTGGCAAGGTGAAGCATCATTACCCCACAGCAGTATATACTGCCAGTAGACTTACCCAAGAGAAGCCAACACATCCTATTCCACCACACAACATATCTGCAAGAAGAGCTGGGAAGGAATTGGCTGAAGGGAAGTAGGCAAAAAAATATGGGCTGTGCCAGTGAGTCACCTGTATTAGGAGAAAAAGAGCATTTTCAACTACTACAGGAAAAAAATGTCATGAAATCATGAAAGAATTTGAAATTGGTGACACAGAGTCAACAATGTTACAACAGGTGTAACACTGGATCTCAGTTTTTAAAGAAGTCTACCTTTTCCTCGTTTTTTAAATCTTACTTAGAAATAAAGCAATAAATTGAATTTCTTTCTTATACCCTCACCTCCCAACACCCCCAGAAATTGGAGTTCTCCACTTGTCTGCCTCGCGGACAAGAATTACACAGGCAGTATGTGTTTTAGTGCAGAACACTGAGCTTCTGCTGCTGCTTTCCAGGACTCTCCATGCTATTTTGTTCTTTGATCTCTGTCATGGGAATGAATTAGCAAGGGCACCCTAGTGAGTTAGGGAGGTGATCCTCCCCCTCTACTCAGCTCTGGTGAGGCCACACCTGGAATATTGGGTGCAGTTGTGGTCTCCCCAGTACAAGAAGGACATTGAGCTTCTAGAGAGAGCGCAGCAGAGAGCAACAAAGATGATTAAGGGACTGGAGCATCTACCTCATGAGGAAAGACTAAGCGAGCTGGGCCTGTTTAGTCTGGAGAAGACTGAGAGGAGATTTGATCAATATGTTCAAGTACCTGAGGGGTGATTGTAGGGGGGATGGGGCCAGGCTCTTCTCAGTGGTGGCCGCTGACAGGACAAGGATAATGGGTGTAAGTTGAAACATAGGAAGTTTAATCTCCATATGAGGAAGAACTTCTTTACTATGAGGGTGCCAGAGCACTGGAACAGGCTGCCCAGAGAGGTTGTGGAGTCTCCTTCTCTGGAGATCTTCATCTGCCTGGATGCATCCCTGTGCCATGTGCTCTAGGTGTCCCTGCTTGAGCAGAGGGGTTGGACTAGCTGATCTCTAGAGGGCCCTTCCAACCTCAACCATTCTGTGATTCTGTGAGTAGAGATCTAAACGCTTCCTCTATTAAAGCTCCTTCTTGCCCACATTATGGAGCTATTTATTTAAATTCAGACACCAAATTTGGCCAAACAGCCCCTCACCACAAAATGAAATAGTCCTTTAAGTATCCAATACTTTTATCTATGGAAAATTACACTATTCTCTCCTACACTAAATTGTGATTTATGTACAATTTCAATTTGTATGCACTATTATGAGAGAACACCACAATAACTGCGCAAAAACTAGTACATTAGCTTGCAACAGCAATAATAAGAATCATTTTGTGCAACCCCTATGCAATTTTTAAGAATCTCTGAGATGCTTTATAGTGCTCCACCTTTTGAATCTAATAAAATCTGAAAACAGGAAATGTACTGCCACATTGCAATATTCATTGGAAAAATAATGTGATATGATATATTTAGTACAAATGACATTCACATTCCAGATAAAGGCAAATATAATAAAACTGTGCTTCAAGAAGATTAGAATTCAGCAGAAGGTTTATAAAAGCCTTCTTTGGCTGGAAAGCCAGACACATCACTTAAACCTCGATTATTCTCATACTGTTTTTTTTTAATACTGGGGCTCTTCTGTTATAACTGGAGAGTAGTAAGAGGTTGCCTCAGCTCAGTGTCTTCCTTGCTGTTTTCTTCTGCATTCTCCTCTCAGATTAATTTCATCTTTCTCACTCCCCTCTCTCCCAGCCTCTGATAAGGCTTCTGGCTCTGGAGTTAACGCAGAGATTTCCGCATTGCACTCCACTGCATGCTGCAGATAGCCCTTGTATTTCTTCTTCTTTTTTTTCATGCCAACATCCGGCTCTTTCTTAAGGAATTGCTCATAGTAAGGGAAACCTTGTCCTAACTCTTGCATATGTTATCAGACACAGCTTTCTCCACTGCAGTGTATCCTGTATAATCATTCAGATGCCCCGTCTCTTGCAAATCAAACCCAGCCCAACACAATTTTCCAGTCTCTAAACTAGCTCTGTCCATGATATATTTAAGATTTTACTCTTACTGCTCACTGGGTGCAAAGCTGCTCAAACAAGGTATCCAAAGGCAAACTACTGCTGACAGTTTTGCCTTCTTTCTTGTAGATAGCCAGAATCTCCTCTTTACTGCAGCAATCTCTTTTAGAGCACTTGTGGCAAAGACTATTTCTGATTCACCATGTTAATGTCAAGGAGTGTTATCTTGTGACATCTCTTAGCCTTTCAATAATTTCTTTCCTTCCTTCTTTCTTCCCCCCCTTCTCTGCTTATTTAGGATTTCTGAGTAAGTTTGAATTGTCTTGGGAATCAAGATAACCCAATAGTGGAAGCATTTTGCTAAAAGACAAAGATCAGTAGGCCAAAGCAGTCATCTATATATGGAAAACATCTACACTGACTGTTAATACTCTACGCTGGATATTTTTTATGTAAAATATTAATTAAAATATTCCAGAACCAAACTATTTCCCCAAATCTTAAATGCACACTTTTAGTCCACATAAAGATTAGATTGTACTTTAGTAAGAAATTGGAAGAGCATCAGCTATGAATTTTAGAGATATCAGAGAGGCAAAAAAAAAGGCGCATTTATCTGTGTGTCATTTTTCACAAAACAGAAAAAAAAAGGGTAGGACACAGCTCTTAACAACTAGCAAAACTCAACAACCAGCCGTTACTGATAGGACCTACATGAACCAACTTTCACTGACATTCACCATCAGCCGGGGCTACCCTGTTCATCTCCCCAGCTATAATGCTCTGTGATCTGTCAGACTTGTGACATTCATCTTGGGCTAATCAAGTTAAACTGCTACTTGCTGGGAGCCATTTGTTTGATGAAACACTGCAGATTCTAGTTGCACCACTCACACAAAGCAGAAAAAGGCCAAATGCCCCCTGGCAAGTGCAGCTGGTTCTTCCTCTCTCCCCCTGACTCCCCTTCACTCTTTCTCTTAGTGCAGCTGTAAAACTCAAGTCTTTTGCCATCCTGGAGCAGAAACACACATGCAAATACTGCAAAGAGCATGACCCTGATGATAATATTTTGTTCAGCCCTCTGCTGATAAACAGTGATAGACAAGTGTCTTGGGTTCAATAATTCTCACTCTAATACTTCTTGGAGTTAAATAGCTTAATATGTTTCCCAGATTTCATCTAATGTTTCCTTTTTCTCCGTGCCTTGCTTAGGCTGAAAAAGGGTCTACTTTTTTCCACAGATTGGGGATAGAGTTTGCTGAAAGTTTATAGCTTAATGACAATATGAGATGGGAAAACATCCCCTTCAATACTATTACTTAGAAGCACAACTGAACTTCATCATTTTTGGCTCTAGAAAAAGAGAGAGATTTCCCAAGAGCAAAGAAATTTTGCTAGACAAAGGTGTTTGCCACTAATATTTTTGTATCCAGATCTCTTCCACCCAGACCCACTGCTGTGATGATCGGAGTCTGGCAGTTGTTCCCTCAGGCCCTGTGATAATGCCAGGAATTTAGAACCATTTCAGTACTTACCATATGAAATCTCCATAAATAAATGTTACCACTACAAGCTCATAAATGCTTATTTTCCTAGGTAAAGACAGAATGCAAGGGAAACTGCATTATTGCTTGAGACAATAAACTGATTTTTGCTCTTCTGAATTTGTTGAGGGAAAAGCACTTTCACTTTTAAACCATAAGTATCAAATATCTGAAGGCATCCACCACAGTATAAAAGTCAATATGAAGGAAAAAAGAATCACTTATGGGACACTACCAGCTCTAAGCGAGGTGGTGTGACTGTCTTCATGTCAAGTCCAGATTCTGCAGTGGCAGTGATGTGCTGCACGTCGCCATCATCAACTGAAGCATGGGAGGCCTTGACCCACACCAAGTGTTGCACACCTAGCCTAAACCCCAAAACATACCAAAAGAGACAGGCAGGAAATGGAGATTCCTAAGACAGTGAAGACTGGAGCCTTGTGAATGCTGACACAAGGAGGATGGCTCCTGCTTCACTTGTTGATCTGCACCTACAGACTAGATGCAGTGTCCTGGTTGCAGCTGAGGGGCTGGGAGCTGTGTCCCATGGAGCATCTGAGCCTGCTGAAGCTGAGCCAGGGTGATTTTAACCACCCTGGCATCTGGTGGAGGGACAACACAGCAAGGCACAAGCAATTCAGGAAGTTTTTGGAATGCACTGATGACAGCAAGGAGCTATTGAAGGGAGATCTGCTGGATTTGGTGCTTAGAAACGTGGAAGAACCAGTCTGAGATGTCAAGGTCATTGGCAGCCTTGGACCATGAGATGGTAGAGAAGCCTGCAGGGAGGTAGCAGACATGCCCTTAACCTCAGGAGAGAATACTCTGGCCTCTTCTGGGCCCTACTTGGAAGGAACCCATGGGATAAAGTCCTGGAGTGAAAAAGAAGGGGTGGTTGATTTTCAAGGATCACATCCTCAAAGCTGTCCATCTCTACTAGCAGGAACTCAAGCAAGAGTGGAAAGAGTCCTGCATGAATGAACAGGGAGCTCCTAGCAAAGCCCAAAAGCTGGAAGGAAGCATATATGAGAAGGAAAGAGGGTCAGACAGGGTGTGGTGTGGGAGTCAGGGAGTCTCCTCCCAGGTATGGAAAAGAATTCTCTCCGCAGACTCTTCCAGCAGCGGGAAATCACGCGAAGCCATGGTCTCCACTCGGCAGAGAGCTTCCACCAGGAAGACTGTGGCGGCACAGACTGAACCACCACAGAAACATGCAGGTTTCTAGCTGTGGGGAATGCCTGAGCCTCTCCATATTACCGGGGAGTAGCGAAAACACAGCCTGCCTTAGTGTGAGCAGGTGGACGACCTGCTCAGTCTGATGGTGGAGCTAAAGGAAGAGGTAGAAAGGCTGAGGGCCATCAGGGAATGTGAAAAAGAAATAGACTCGTGGAGCTGCGTTCTGCAGTCTTCCCAGGAAAGCCACTCTGAGAACCCCCCAATTCAGTCTGTAAATCCAGTACCCTCTTGTCATAGGGCAGAGGGGGCAGAATTAACAGTATTGAGGGATGATCAACAATGGAAACAGGTCCCTACTTGAGGTGGCAGGAGAACCCTTCCACAACCCACCTCACCTCAATCAGTGACCACATCCAACAGGTATGAGGCCCTGGAACTTGGGGATCAGATAGAGGAGGTCATGAACCAAGGCCCATCTAGGGGGCTGTCTACAGAGAGGCAGTCAGGCCCAAGCCCTGAGGCTGCTCCCCCTAAGGAGAAAAGGAGCACCCGGAAGAAGCGGCGGGTGATCGTTGTGGGTCACTCCATGCTACAGGACATGGAGGCACCAATATGTAGACCGGAGGCCTCATCCAGAGAGGTCTGCTGCTTGCCAGGGGCTCAAATAAGGGATGTTACAGAGAGGCTCCCAAGGCTTGTTCAGGAGTCTGACTATTACCCACTGGTACTGTTTCACATGGACACAAATGATGCCATGGGGAAACAGGGATATCAAGCGAGATTTCAGAGCCCTAGGGATGGCCCTCAAAGGTATGGGAGCCCAGATAGTGCTCTCCTCTGTCCTACCAATGAGGGGAATGGATTCAAGGAGGAGAAAGCGGATATGGCAGATTAACAACTGGCTGCGCCACTGGGCTTGGCAACAGGGTTTTGGATTCTATGACCA
>NW_010585807.1:127571-147550 GCF_000705375.1 Tinamus guttatus | reverse complement strand
CTCAGCCCTGGTGAGGCCACATCTGGAGTATTGTGTCCAGTTCTGGGCTCCACAGTACAAGAGGGATGTGGAGCTGCTGGAGAGAGTCCAGCGCAGGGCCACAAGAATGATCAGGGGCCTGGAACATCTGCACTATGAGGAGGGGCTGAGGGAGCTGGGCCTGTTCAGCCTGGGGAATAGAAGGCTGCGAGGGGATCTGATCAGTGTCTATAAGTACCTCAAGGGAGGCAGTGAGGAGGATGGTGCTGGCCTCTTTCTAGTGGTGGCCACCGACAGAACTAGAGGTAATGGCCACAAACTGAAGCACCAGAAGTTCCACAGGAATTTAAGGAAAAATTTCTTAAGAGTGAGAGTGACAGAGCACTGGAACAGGCTGCCCAGAGAGGTTGTGGAGTCTCCTTCTCTGGAGATCTTCAAAACCTGCTTGGATGCAATCCTGTGCCATGTGCTTTAGGTGACTCTGTGTGTGCATGGGAGTTGGACTAGATGACCTCTAGAGGTCCCTTCCAACCTTAAGCATTCTGTGATTCTATGATTCTAGGAGCTAGAAGAGGAGGATTATAGAAATACTTTCTGAGCATGCAGGGGTAGCCCCTGAAGTAGAATCTGATAAGGCATGTGAAGAACAAGATGGGCTTCAATGAGCTTAGCAACAGCAAAAGAAGAAACTAGGGAAAATGTGAGCTTAATTATGATTGTGGTCACAGACTTGGTGACAAAGGACATGGAAAAGGCCAAGGTGCCCAATGTAATTTTTACCTAGGTAAGATTTGCCTTCAGGAGGCCTAGACTCATGAGACTTGCGGGGAAGTGTGGAGCAATTAAGACTTACTCTCGAGGAGGATCAGGTTAAGGAACATTTAAAGAAACCGGACACACATAAGTCCCCCTGGGATGTACCCCAAAGCACTGCAGGAGTTGGCTGATGTCACTGTGAGGCCACCTTCAAGCATCTTTGGAAGGTCATGACAATCAGGACAGGTTCTCAAGGACTGGAAAAAAGCAAATGCCACTTGTGTCTTCAAGGACAAGAAGGAAGATCAGGGAACTACAAGCTGTTCAGCCTCTCTTTGATCCCAGGAAAGATGATAGTGCCTCAAACCCATTTCTAAACATTAAAGACAAGAAAGTGACTGGGAGAAGTCAGTGTGGATTTATGAAGGGGAGAGCACTGAATAATGTTTATTTTGTTTTTACTAGTAGGGCCTTACAGGAGTTTAGTTGGATAAGCTCAAGATTTTAGCTGGCTGAGTCCAAGATCAGCTCTATTTCTGAGAAGAGCTGGTGTGAAGAAAGCTAAAGTCAAGACCCACTCTACCTTTCTCCTTGAACAGATTTCAAGCTGAGGCTTTACTACTGGCCCCTGCCTATGCTACAGCCCAGCTATGCAGGAGCTAGGTCTGTATGCAGTCCCCTACTGGCATGAGTCTGACCTTGACCTGGTCCCACCAGCTCAGCTTTCTGGCTTCCAGCTGGCCCTTTCTTGGCCCTGGGTCTGCCTTGTCACAGCAGACTTGACCCTCTGCAACCTGGCTCTGTGTTGGTTAGGTCACTGCTTACGCCTGCCCTATTGCTGCCCTCTGCTCCCAGCTCACCATCCCTTGCAAGCCTGACAGGCCTCGTGGCTCCCTGATGTTCAACAAGGCTTTTTGACACTGTCTCCTATAACATACTCATTGGCACACCATTGAATCACAGCCTAGATAAGTGGGATGCAGGGTAAATACACAGAATTCCACTTAAACATGGGAAAAGTGTGTTTTTCTTTTTTTTTCTGAGGGTGGTCAAACATTGAAACAGGTTGCCCAGAAGGGTTATGGAGTCTCCATCATTACAGATGCTCAACACCCAACTGCCTCCATCCTGAGCAACCTTCTCCAACTGCTCCTGCTCTGAGTAGGTAGGTAGAACTTGACCAGTTTCCAGAGTGGTCAACCATTCTACAATTCTGAGTTCACCCAAGACTTCAGTACTTAGGATAAACAAGGCATAAAGAATAATCAGAAGCTTCTACAAGAACAAGGACTTATGTAGGCCTTCTTTTTATGTGTTTAAAACACTAATATTTCACATCATAAAAAAGGTTTAGATAGATAGAGCATTTTTCTTCAGAATGTACTGTTTTTCAAAAGTCAACTTACTTGCAGGTCATATAAACATGAAAAACAACAACAAAAATCATTTTACCTAAGAGAAAACACGACATTTTGATGACATAATTGGAATGCAGTGTTTCACTTCTAATTCTTAAGCAACTTGGTTTTTTTTTTAATTGGCATTATTTTATTGAATGTTATCAAAACAGTATTCTGACTGGCTCAAGGCAAAATGCTCATGTTATGTTCTATCTATCTCAGACACTAACGAAATGGCTTAAATTTTTTTTCTCCAGTCAAAAAAGAAAGGTTTTCATAATTATTTTTCAGGAACATATTCTGATCGGTTAGGTATGAGTATTTGGTATGAGCTGTCTTTAAAATGAACTACAGCATATGCAATATTAAACACACACAATTATATAGAGGCAAACAACTTTTGTATCTAGGAGCAGAAATGAAAGAATTTTCATGTGTTGGCCACATAATCTGCACTGATTTAATTCTGTTCGATTAAAACTTCAGAGATCTTTGACTAGAATAGACAGATTTCCACTGACTCCAGTGAAAGATTTGCCTGTGAAAGGACAGCACAGTTGGCTCCAAGGCAAACAAGATAAAAACATATCAAATATCAAATATTTACACTGGTCAGTGAAAAGGAACTGGTATTGCTCTATACTGACTACACACATTTGCAGAGCAGTGGTTCTATGTCTTGTCATATAGTGATCATATCACCTATTTATATCCAGAGAAGCAACTCAGATGATTGATTATTGCTGAGATCCAAAAGCGACTCCTCATTAAGATTTACTAATCATCTGGTTTTCTTCAAGCTGCAGAGAGACCTTAAGAGATAAGCACGTATTCAAATTTTAAAAAGTAAACCATGAGCAGGAAAATAACAAGAAAGATTCAGAATTGAACCAATGTCAAATGCTTTGTTTTGCACAGTACTGATCTGTCTGAAGGATATTTAGGTAACAGCCGTCTGCCTTAAAAAGTACTTGATGAAATCAATATTTAGGAAAGTAAGTCAACAGACCAAGTATTGGGAAAAATAATTTCTGGTCAGCTCTGTAATAAAAAGATGTCTCAGGAGAGAGTCTTGACATTTAAAGAACAGCCTGAAGAGACATTTTATATAAGGCAGACTAGTAAAAAAGCCCATTTTATAAAATATTTACTGTGCTTTGCAAGCACCAAAAAGTATCACATGAAACTGAAAGCTTTGCCATAGTCAATTTAAAGGGGAAAGAAGATTTCCAAAAGCAAGCCTCGCAAGGTATAAGAATGATTTGATTATTTTTAGCAAGAACAGAAAACATGAATGGTGTGAAGTGCTGGAACTTATTTAAATATGGATATGCAGTAGACTTGTGCCTCCTAAAAGCTAATTGTAGTGCCTCCTAAAACCTATTTGTAGCACCTAAAAGCTAACTGGCACTACAAATAGCACTACTGTTTTTGCAAGATTCAGCTGGACAGCTTCCACCCACACTTTCCTTAAAGCCTCTGAATATCTAAGTACAGTATTGAGTAAAAATACACTTTTTATACTACAGATCCATTTTTTCTTACCCCTGGCATAATGATCTTCTCAATGTCTTTAAAGACATCCTCAAAGCTCTCAGGATCCTGGGGTGCACAGTCTGGAATGAGCGGCCTCAGATATCCTGGTTCCACATCTGGGAAGACCTGTCGTTTATCTATCTTTTCCAGGTAATCTGCAATATAGTCCACCATCTCCTTCCCTCTCTTGCGAAACTCTGCAGCATCCATGGGTCTGGGAGGTAGGAGTTAGTATCAGAAAAGGCCTAGAAGAAAGAAAAGTGACTTTTGAAATAAAATATCACTAGTTTCAAAAAACTGACCTATTATTTAGGTGGTTTATAGGATGACTTATACCCTTTTTGCAAAAAAAAATAGACTGTGTGTTCTTTTATTTTTGCATATGAGGCCAAAGCCTGGACAATGTTGCATGCTGCTCACTCCTGTGTTATCTGGATATAGAAATATCTGGTTATCTGGTATAGAAGTAAATCAGGCTGCCAGAGCTTTAGTGTCTAGGTCGTGAGGCAGATTAGATTTTAATATAGATAGTCTATATCTTCATCTTAGAAACTCAGAAGTCAGACTGAATTCTTATTGCTACTGGTTTTACATATGGCTGTGACATCATTCCTGCATTATAATGAACTCTCCTGCTTTTGAAAAAGAGGTGATGGAAAAGCAGGCTGTAATAATAATAATAAGCTGTAATAACCAGAGATCCACTCTGCTGTCTCGTCATTTTATTAAAGCTACTTCTTGCCAGCTGTCTTACATCTAGATTTCGGTTTATTTACTCTTTACACTGGAAATCCACATGCTGTGTCTTTTACAGCGGAGCCTTATTCCTTACTGAGATTCCCAATACAAAACAGCTTAAGTTGGTCCATACTGTTTTGCAGGAAGATATGAGGTAGCACTGCCTAGGGATAGCTCTATTCCCAAGAAGCTGGGCCACAGCTGTGTGTGTGCTGTGAGCGAGACAGAGCTCAAGGTGCTGTACAGTTAGGCTGAAAGAGTTGTAGTTTGCATGCAAAGTGCTGTGCAAACATAAACTTACCTTGCTCGGCTGCCAGCTGCTGCCCACATGGCCCACCCAACTTTTGTCCATGTGTGGCTATGGGTTTTGGTTGCTCAATGAATGCAAAGTTGAGAACACAGCACCTAAGGAGCTTCTGAGTGTCAAACACTCACACTGATTAAGTGATACTGTTTCTTGCTATCTAGTGTGAAAATCAGCAAGTGAAATAAAGATGCTCACTGCTGTTGTAAAGTCACGTACCTAGCTATACCTAGTTCACATACCTAAGATTTTCACTGTGAATAAATAACTATATAAAGCACAACCTAAGTATCATGCACTTAAGGGAAAATTCCATAGATATCAATGATGACAGTTGAGGATTTATGGTGGAGGACATCATTTTTTGTGAAAAAAGACCTTTATGGGATTTATTGTATTTGAATTAGCACTGTCACATTCTAAAAGAAAGACACCATGGATGTCTTCCATCCCAGACACATCTCTAAGGCCACAAACAGAAGATGAGAAGTGTTTGTGTGGAGCAGCTACTGCTGCAATGCAAGAAGGCAGGCTGCAGCTGTAGGTCATGAACCACTTGGAAAAGTGGGGCTCTGCACAACAGGGACTTCAAGCCCACCAGGAAATTGCTGTGCTTGTTGCTATTGTGTTAGTTATATTTCTGTCTTTAACCATTACATAAGTGTTTATTTGGCACTCTGTGCCTTTCTGAGTGGAGAATTGGGCGCTTTCTCAGATCTTGCTGCTAGATTGCTGGAAACACATTGGTAATAGTCAGTACAGTCCTTAGAGGATTCTGGGGGGCAGTTGTGTGTGTCATCTCTGCTCTGAAAGACTGTGGTTAAGCAAGCAGTTCAGCATCTCCTCCTCTACAAGCAGGATGCTTCTATTTTTTTTCAGTACTCCCCCAACAAACCTTTAGAGTATTTTCATTAAAATACATCTTTGATCACAGTTCAAAATTATAATAGCCTTTCTAAGTAAGTCTGTATGAAATGCAGTAATCAATGTGCATCTTCGCTGCAGCAATATAATTACATCCCAACATACAGTTCTTTGGTTTAAACATTTTCACCAGAAGAAATCTAAATACCGTATTACTCTATTTTTCAAAAATATCTCCAGCTTAACTCCTAACTAAAGTGATTATTTATGTTCTTCATTCATCAGCTCATTGCTATAGTATGCTCTACAAACTTGCACATAGCAAACCAGTTTTTGGTTTTGTGTTTCCTTCTTTTTGTTTGCTTTTTCTTAGTTTTGTTCTTAGAGATGATCATTGCAAAATTAAGAATTTAATTCCTAATCACCAAAGTAATGCCATTCAAGCAGTTTGTGAGCAAACTGCCTCAGGACTTGAGGATTTGGTCTTCCAATAACATTGCTGCACATCACTGACTTAACAGTTACTCCTGTGGACATCCAATGACCTGTTATTATAACACCAGAACAGATACTACTGTATTTTCAGTGGTTCTCTATTTTCATGAGAGGACATCATTTAACAAAGAAGTTTGTGTATCACTTGATCTTTTCTCAAAATATAAATGAAAGGGTAAAAATTAAAAGCATCATGTACAAGTATGAAGCAACTTACAATACAAAGATAAAAATAAAAGTGCTTTATCACTTAACCACAATATAGACATTATGTTGTACATTCTGTCACTGTTCTAATATTATCTAGATTTTTTAAATCTGAAATTTCTTTTCCAAGTAATATTTGTATCATCTTATTCCTACATAACATGTTGATATAATTTATTGTCATTTTTATTGTCAGAAGTTTGGACATAATTGTTTTGGGGTATCAGTTTAAGCAAATAAATAAAGTTGGATCTAAACATCTGATACATATTATGTTTTGTGCCTATCACCACTGAACAAAAATCCATCAACTCAATTTGACAAAATACATGTTTTATGTAATCACTTTGAGGTGTTATTTGTCATTTCCTAACTACGGTTCTTCCCAATACCTGGCCGGCTAGTGTCTCACCTTACTATTTTTTTTGGCTGCATTATTTCCCTTGTAATAAACTGTTACAATAGCACACACAATTCGAGAAAAAGGCTTAATTACAGGGGAAACCCACAGTTTTGCATGAGACAAGTAATTCACCTAGGAAGCTTAGGCATAAACAATGGGAGAACGAAACATTCATCCCAAATCTACCATGATTTACTGCTGCAGTGTTAGAAACTGATTTTAACTAGCATTTAGCAAACTTTAGATAAAATGTTTCAGTTCATTTTAATATACTGAAATACATAATTTGCTTCAACCTCAAGCAAAATTCTTCTTTTCCCCAGTGACAATATTGAGAAATTAAAATAAACATATCCATGCATCTTCTTTCCTAAAAAATCTTGGCTGTAAATTCCTAACCTACTATAATACTTGTATCTCTAAGGGACCCATAAAAGTGTAGTTCTTTATATAGTATATAGGAAAACATTTGTCTTAAGTTTTCCTTTTAGTATTTTGTACCTGTCCTCCTGTGAGTGACAAAACTCACTTGCTATCATTCCTCTTTTTACTTTTCTCCTCAACTGTTCATTATAGATTTCATTTCTTCTGCTTAAAAGTATTACTTGCCATGGAAGCTGCATCTAGTAAACTGTGCATCTGACAACTACCATGCTTTCCAAATACTCTAAAAATGTTTAGTTACTTCGAATCTCTCTACCAGTACAGAATATTTCACTTCTACCTCTCACATGCCTACATAACATATGCAACAACCCAATGCATAGAGAATTCTCCTGTATGCCAGCAAGTTTTAAAACTACAATAGAAAGACATTTTCTAAGAAGGAAGATACCTCAGAAAATTTGTTCTTTAGAGACTGAAATTAAAATAAAAAAAATCAGAGCATCCGTATCTTCTCAAAGGTTGAGTTTTACAATCCAGGTGTGCTCAGGAAAGCGGCAGGCCTAGGTGTATTCTATTTTCACTGCTAATTGAAGCATTTCATTCATTTTCATTATATGAACTCTGTTAACAAGACTAAAAAGAAATCTCCCAGAAATTAAAAAGGAATTTCCCAGAAACTGACTGCTCCAGAGAGTTAAAGAGCAGCCTATCTTCTCCAAGGTCATAAGGAACAAGGCCCTGTGCATCCACAAACCCCATACTTGCCATGAGGAATTTTAGCATCTTCAACATCTACCAGCTCATTCCCAACTGAGGTGAACAAGGCTCCTCAGGAGGCGCCAACCTAATTATCAACCTCTACTACTTCACCGCTGAAGTCTGTACTCAAATTAATTATCAGCCTCAATCTGATTGGTAAAATACAAATTTATTAAATATACATTATGTTAGAGTGCTTTTGTTCCCAGTGAAAAGAAGAAGGAAAAAAATAAAAGATATTTTCCTCATCGTGTATGTTGTGGGACCAAGTCCCACTCTTCTCTCACAAGACTGAATTTTGTTATTAACTTCAGAAAGAAAAATCATGAATACATTTTAATGTATCTTTAATTTTATTCACACATAAGTGCTTTGCTCTTTAATTTTACTGGAATTTGTCGCAGGACAAGTATAATGCACAATCTAAACACATTATTTCTTTCTTTAAACTACCCTTTGTACCTTGGAGCAATAAATTGAGCAGAAAAACTTTCTGATTATACATGATTTCTGTTAAAAAATACATTGTCTAAAATTTTGCATTTTCTTTAGAATTGGTTTTTGATTCTAACCAAATATAAACTAAAAATATATATTATTCAAATACTAACAGGAAATGAAAAACAAACCAGCAGACAAAAAGAGGAAAGAGGAGGAAAAAAAAAAAAGAGAGAAGGGAGGAAAAAGAGAGAAAAAGTGGAGATATATTTCACAAACTATAATTTTATGAGCAGCTGCTCTTCAGTTCAAAGTAAAACTGAAAAGCAGCTAACATCAATAAAATCTTTCAGCAGCTCTCATTAAACACCAAAAGAAGGAATGCATAGATTAGACACATTAATAGCACCTTAAACTGATGACTCCATTGGCTCAAAAATGCATTAACTGTATTTCTTCTCAATACATGGGACAAGTGCACTTTCTGTTCTGCCAACTAATTGTCACAGAGTCAAACATGATTTAAAGACTTGGGATATTACCACTGAAGCCAGAATGATATTTACTACTGAACACAACAAGCTGGAGGGTTAATTTGCTGCTGTTTGTTAGACTGAACTTCTACTATTGGCATTAGGTGCATTGCCTCAATAAGGACTTCAGGATGAGTTAGATTATAGTATGAGTAGAAAGATATGGTACGGTATCCGCTTGGTATTACCTTTATGCAGGCTGAAAATTAGGTATATACATAAAAGGCTCTGTATTTCTTTCAACGATTTCCTGATTAAAAATTAGAAATTGTTCATCTCTAGCTGTCACTTGCAAAGAGTCTGCAACTTACTAGGTTTCAGTTTTGAGGTCTTAACACAGTGAAGGGGGAGTGCTATTTCTGGGAAAAACCCACCCTAAAAAATCATGCATAGAAATTATTTGGAAAACTGTATTATTATAAACACTTGGAAGAGAATTTCTGAAGGTCTGCATGACTGTTCCAAACTGTAGCATTTGGAAAGACAAAACATGAACTTCTGGATATAGGGTATTCTGCCTAAATGTACATAAACAATTATAGCTCATTTACAGCCTGTATAAAAACAAGCAAATACCAAACGAGAGGTGCACACTACACTGCTCAAACTTAGATTAAAAACAAATTATTTCTGGGCATCCTAGTTTATGTCTAAAATTACCTTAGTTGGCTCTTTATTAGACACGCTCCCCATTTCAGTAACCAGCCGCTGCATTACTCCTAATTTACCTAGGCGGATTCAATAACCCCAAAGCTTCTAAAGGACAATGGGTGCTACTTACAGCGAGTTGCAAAGGTTTTGCCTTCTGCCCTCTCTCTTCCTCCTGCCCCTCCGTGAGGGTTACAAAGCACAGAGGATGCAGTTGCCAGTCTATATAGGCAGAGTGTCCCTGTCCCCTCAGCCTATCACAGCCAAGTGCTTTGCATTTAACATTCAGCAGCAGCAGCAGCATCTCCCCCTCCTCCCACACCTCCTCCCAAATATATATCGGAAAACGAGCCACCCAACAGGCAAACAGATCCAACAGGGAAAGGGTTGTTGCCTCCATTCACTGTTAAGCGAAGCAGGATGTTTTCCATTATGTGAACTCTATTTGAAGTCCTACAGCGAGTGCGTGAGCACTTGCTTTCAGTGTATGCTGTGTGCTCTCTAGCATTTCCACTGTACTTGCTCCCGTTGCTGTAAAAGCAGCTCCCTGAACCACTTTGGTGAAATGTCCTTTTCAGGAAAGAAATATAGATATGGCTGAAACACCACTCAAGTGACTGCAAAGCAGCTCTAAATAGGTATTCATACAGATTAACTGTGTAGCAATAATCTGCCCATACACCTTATCTAACTTTTCCCAGCCCCTTTGTTTTATAACATGTATACTTAAAAGCAAGAATACATATTTTTCCCTCTCTCAATCCTCTCAAAACAAAACAAAACAAAAAATAACATTTCTGAGGAGTTTTCTTTCCTAGACAAGTACAGGTAACCACCTGTCATTTTGTAGTTAGCTCAAGCTTATTTTAAGAACACCATAAGCATTTCATAGTCCTGAACAGACCTGGGACAGCCACTTCTTCCAGACTGGTCTTTAGCACACGGGGATTTTTTTTTTCTTCCTGGAAAAGAGAAAAACTCTCTTCTGACTTTGCCATTTTTTTAAAACTGTCATGGCCATATTTGCAGTTATTATGCTTCTACCCCTGTTATAACTCTACTACAATTTTGAAAAAAAAAGCCTATTTGATGGAATGTAAAACAGAGATCAGATCAAGGGTTTCATTGTGCTTCTTGTGCTAGACTTTATTCTGTGATATGATTTGCTCTCCGGTTGTGTCTCTTATAATGATTTGTCCATAATCCTGTGAGCATCAAGAAACCCTAGAGTCAGTTGGCTCAGTTATTATTTTCATTACAAACCAACTCTATAGTGAGTAAGGGTACAGCCATGAAAAAATGGCACCCCATAAACTAGAGGATCTTTGAAGATTTGTCTTATACATTGGAAAAAAAAAAAATTCCTTCTTTTCAAATTTAGTTGGAAAGGCAGAAAATTCAATGTCCTGTGAGAGTGTAAGAGATACAGAAACTGAAGATGTCTTTAACAAAAACAGAAAGATAAGTCAATCCGGCTTCAACATTTTACTCAAATTACTTGCAAAAAGTAAAAAAATTTCAAAGGAAATTAATTATTAAAACTGGAGTATTAGGATGCTGTTTTACTCACTGACTGTTTTGAAATACCACCTCAAAGTGATATGATGTGTTTTTACCTTTCTACTCTATCTGTAGCTTGCCTTAAAAGCTGCTGGGATCAAGAGATACCTCCATCCTCTATTAAAATCATATTTATGCTATTCTTCATGAAGAAAAAGGAAGCAAATAGTAGGAGGTACAATAGATATGGTAAAAAAAGGAAAATTAAATGCCCTTCTAAACAGAATATCCCAAGTCTCTCTGTAATTCTAGTAATTCTTCTGGCTTTGTACATTTTTCATAGCTCTTCTCATGAACTGTTGACAGTACTCAACTCACTGCTTGACAGAATCCTTCTGTAGTGGACAAAATCAAGATCATTTAAGTTTTCTGTAGCAGATATTGGCTACGTGGAAACTGCTGTGGCCCTGAAAATTTGTTCCAGATCCTTGAGGGTGCTGGCTCTTTCACAAGGAATTTGTGAAGCACAATGAATAGAGATCTCACCTTTACTGTAAAACTGTTTCAGCATTTGAGACATCAGTATGTAAAAATAATAGATGATCCTGAAGGGCTTAAAGGTCAGGGCACATTGATAAGCAACCATCAGATCATATTATTCACAGCAGCTGATGGGAGACAGGCTTCATTCAGCACATTACGGCACACTGAGCTCCATCACCCCAGTGACAACACGCAGTGGTGCTGGGCCCATGCAATGATGCTCCCAATTTATTATGATTGTAACATCCTCCCTGAGCTCTTGGTTTCAAATGAGGTCAGAGAGATAACATGTTTGAACAGGAGGCTCCAACTCAGCACTAGAGGACAACGCAGACAATGTCTTATCGGTTGCTTTGCAGCCCCATGTGGCAGTTCATGTGCACAGACACGGTTCAAACCAGTGGGAGCTAAACTTGTGTCCATCTCCCAGTATTTTTCATTGCTTCCACCCTTATACAATATGGATTGGAAATTAAAAGGCAGTTCTCTAAAGTTTTTGGTCCAGTTATTACTAGCTGGCTTTACTCCTAACTTCACCGTTCCCTTCCTTACCTGTGCTAAATGGTACACTCACCTTGTACTACCCTCTTGGTGTGACTATAGTTACTGAATTTGGACAAAGTGTGTTTGCACTGTAGGCCATTAAGTCTAATGTTAATTAAAAACCTTTTTTGAGCTAAGGGCTCAAAAGGCTTTAAATTTGTTTAGATATGATCACTATCCCAGATGCTGAGCAAATAGCTTGAAGTAATGCCTTGGGGGTCACAGTAGCAAGAACTTTTTGCTCACTTTCAACATTTGTCGTGGAAGGAACAATCAGTGTGGCCCAAGCACAAGAAAAAGCAAGGGCTTGTTCCAAAACACTTGGTTTACTTCTGATCTGTGGTTTGATGCAGCTGTTTGCCGGGTGACTTCCCTTGCTTCTGCTCCTTCAGAAAGGAGAAGTAGTAATACCATGATGTCACTCACTGGCTTTAAGTACTTCCATTAGTAATAATACTGCCAATGGAAGAGAAAGGTGACTACAAGAAGGAAAAGAACTCTAAGAATCACTCAGATGTACTAGAATTAGAAGTCCATACAAATTCCATAGACAAAGTCCAAATCTGAGATGAGTCAAAACAGAAGAGAATATTTTAGAAAAAAAAATCAGCTAGCAATTTTCTGGATAAAATAGATGGTTTGTCTACTTTGAAAGAAAGTAATAATTAAATAAAGCCCTCAGACACAAATAGATGGATTACACGTTGCACAAGTTTAAAAAAAAACCCTAAGTCTCCTGCAGAACATAAGTAGACTTTGCAACAGATTAGCCAGGAGATGAATTGAAGAAGACAGAGCTGACAAACTGGGGAAGTATCTGTCTTATCTTTTACAAATATATTATGTGCAATTTGTTTTCCCTATTCAGTTTGCATTGCTGTCTGTGTGAGCATGTGAAGATAAAGCACAGAAGCGTAAAAAGGAACTGCTAACAAAGTGAACAGAAGAATTTAAGCAGTGATATGGACAGAATCAAGCACATGGCTTCGGAGGAGATAACACACCATTTTCTGGTTCAAGTCAGGCTAAAGCATTTTACTCTGATGGAAGCAAACCTACAGAAACAAGAGGTTGTGATGAATTGAAGAAGTGCCAACAGCAAAACTGACAAGCTGTGAACAGTCATAGAGACAGCGAGAGCAGGCTGCAATCACAGTAGGCAGGTTCTTCCAACGCAGACAGGGGAGTAGTGTGTGCTCCGAACACAGGAGATGTGCTTCCCTAGGTGGAGGAAGACCTTCCCCTGCCGCGTATCACTCACAGAGAAGAGCTGGTAGAGCACTGGCCACTCTTGTGGAAGCTGCGTCTGCAAATGAACTGCTGCAAGGGCTTCACCACGAAAATCTTTTATCAGAAAAATGAGTTACGGCAGTAATTTTGTGATTGAAGTATTCTCTGAGCAAAAGCACAGACCCTGGTCAGGCATGAGGAACAGGATGGCCAGAGACACAGACAGCCTAACACAGAGCCTCTAAGTAATTTGCTCTGATCACTGTTTGCAATGTGACCAAAGATCATACCGCTTTGCATCCAGATGCATGTTGTCACAGGCTGTGATTAATGCATAGCATGTATGCGAGGATACACTACCATACAGTGCTCACAGTAAGAGCCTTGGCCACCAATATAAGCCTCAAGTAATTCCCTACAGGATAGAACAACATCGGAGTCTCCTTGTGTGTTGGTGCTGTCTGGACTATAGAAAGTACTATGACAAAGGATTAAATTTGTATTTCTTGCCCCCCTTCCCCGAAAGCTTGGATGCAAAAAAAGCTGCCCTCCGAATCCCCTTCATGTGGTAATCTAAACTCCTTAATAGAAAATGCTAGCTGAACACCAATTTGGTGGAGAAATTGTGCATAATACACCACAGAAAAATAAAAACAAAAATAAAAACTTACAGAATACAGAGAGTTAAATTTTCTCCCAGAAAGCAAAATCACTTCATGCATAGCACAAACCCAGGGCTCCGGAAAAATCAAAGGGAATCGAACCCTCCACATCCATGGGTTTACCTGGTCATGGAAACATTAACAGCCAAATGAAAGATTCAGGCTGTGTTTGCTATCTGCTGCTTGGCGTTACTGGCTCCCTTTCAGAGGTGGCAAAGGGATATATTCATATGCATCAGCTGCATGAGTGCAACGTGTGGGTCTTCCTTGGGTAGAGACATTTAAACTAAGGCGTGGGGCTTGCTGCTGGAGCCGGTGAGCACAGATATGCTCCAGGCTGCCAGCTCTGGGACAAGGGGAGGCAGCTGCAGCTGGGAGGCAGAACGGCCAGGTGGGCCCCACGGCAGCCCGGGCTGCTGCAGAGCGCAGCCGGCCGTACCCTGGTGCTGCTTTAGCTTCCGCACCTCGGCTGATCACGGCCTTCGCATCCCCACTGGGAGAGACAGGCGCTCCTTTAGATGGGATTTAAAAGTGACTAGAGGAGACAGGCTGTTAAACAAGAAGGATGGCCCTATGATTCACCTATTCCTATTGTGCTCACAGACCCTAGGTGGAGTTCTTGTTTTTGAGTAAGTCCTACCATACACTTTGAGATTCTGGAGAAGTCCTCAGGACAACCTTCCATGTAATGTTTTGCTAGGAAGGCTTGTTCTTTTCCAGCTTGTTCTTTTTTTGTGTGTTGCCACATTTGATTCTGACTCCAGTCAGAGTCCATATGGCCTAAACTTAGGTCAGATTTAAAGTAACTGCACAACCTCATCCATGCTCTGGCAAAATCCCTGTCTGGTCAGAGGTACAAATTTTGAACCCTGGTGCACTGATGTCAGGAGCTGCCAGGCTAGAAGCAATTTGTGCTTAAGCCAATTTGACTTCTGTGATAAGTAATGTGCAAAACTTATAGGGCATTTTGAGATTTCTGCATTTTCCTTCTGCTAGTATTTTAAATCTAGAACTACCTATTTCCCAGTGAATTTGACTTGTGTCTCTTGTTTTGAGAGGCATCTCTTTGGCATCTGTTAGCAGGCTTTCATCAGAAGGAAGCGATTAAGAAATTACATGTTTTGTTCTTCCGTGCTCAGAGAACAGGGAATGGATGGGGAAGTATGCTAAGAGAACAGGAATCATTAGCACCATTTTACATTGTATAAATTGCAGAATATAATACAGTGAACTACCTTGAGTGCTCAGAACTGATACTGAATTCTGAGCAGTATTATTTTCAATGCACCCCTCTCAACAAGGCACCAAGCAAAACATATGCATATTGCCCATCCATCGAAGCAGAAACAAAGCAAGCTGCTCTACATTTATAATATTGGCCTGTGACTTATTTGCAAGTAGTTAAAAACTGATCATTATCTTTCTTCATACATGTGGTGATATGTAAAAATCACACAAGTGTTTAATCAGAATTATGATTTACTGTATCTTTCACAATAACATATAATAAACTCATATAATCAATAACAACAGCCTACTTGTTATAAAACTGAACTCTAAGAAAAATATTTACACTAATTAATCTACTATATAGAAAAAATAATGCTTAACTCACAGCTCTTCAAGTTTGTACAATGCACATTAAGCATATGGCAGGTCTGCAACATTGCTAAGATAAAGGCAATAACACAGTTAATACAACAGCTTTATATATTCAATGGATACTTGTGAAGGAGAGTTTACTTCCACCGATCTGAGGATAACAAGCTGTGACGAAAAGCCCAACAGTATTTCTGGTTCCTCAAAACATTACACCTACCTTCAGCTCTGCTGGCTGTCACTGCTGCTACCCTAGAAAAGAAGCTGGGAACCTGTAATGACAAGGTGCCTCTCCAACTCACGTGTCGGAGTCTGGGGAACAGAGGATCCAGGAAACCTGCCAGGACTCGAAACGTTCACTGCGGCCTTTTGAGTGTGGAATGGGGATAGGTGAACTGTGGGCTTCCCTACAGTGAGCTGTATTCATGTCCTTACACAGTATCACGCATGTAAAACTAATTACTTCTTCCTAGGAGAAATGGGCTGAAGTAACTTAACTGGGATTGTGGACACAGTTTGCAGTGAACCTGAGAATAACTCACAAGTTACAGCACTGAGGGCACAACTCACTGTACTCACAGCTCAGCTGCAACCCATTACCCAGCACTATCTGCTTCACTATTTCTTACTATGACTGTTCTGCAGAATACCTACTGAAATAAATGAATGAGTCAGTCAGTCATTTATTCTCCTAGCAATCCCACCTCATACCATGAAAAAGGTGCTTCTAGGCGTACATTTCTCCTGTTTTTCTTATCATAGAATCACAGAATCACAGAATGCTTAAGGTTGGAGGGGACCTCGAGAGGTCATCTAGTACAACCCCCCTGCACACACAGGGTCACCTAGAGCACTTGGCACAGGACTGCGTCCAAGGGGGTTTTGAAGATCTCCAGAGAAGGAGACTCCACAACCTCTCTGGGCAGCCTGTTCCAGTGCTCTGTCACCCTCACTGTTAAGAATTTTTCCTTAAGTTCCTATGGAACTTCTGGTGTTTCAGTTTGTGGCCATTATCTCTAGTTCTGTCGGTGGTCACCAGTGAAAAGAGGCCAGCACTAGCCTCTTCACTGTACTTGTAGACACTGTTTAGATCCCCTCTCAGCCTTCTCTTCTCCAGGCTGAACAGGACCAGCTCTCTCAGTCTCTCCTCATAGGGCAGATGTTCCAGGCCCCTGACCATCCCTGTAGCCCGCTCTTCTTAATGCACCCCAGGATCCCACTGGCCTTCTTGGTCACGAGGGCACACTGCTGCCTCATGGTCAACTTGTCCACCATGACACCCAGGTCCCTCTCTGCAGAGATGCTCTCCAGAAGGTCAGTCCCCAGCCTGTCCTGGTGTCTGGGGTTATTCTTCCCCAGGTGCAGAACCTTGCACTTGGCCTTGTTGAATTGCATGAGGTTTTTCACTACATTCTTCTGCATTCCTTTTACAGGTAGGCTTCGGACACAGCAAACTTTTTTGTATCAGTAATTTGGAAAGATCCTTATTAATCACTACTGTTGCTTCTAACGCTAAAATAACTGCCAATAGTTTATGGGAGCTGTATGTTTTCAAAAGAACAATCCTCTACTGAAAACAAGTACTAACTTCTCCTATAACACAGAGAGGCGTTGGGCAAATTGAGACAAAAAGGTGACAATTCAGTACTTGCTGGCAAGCTCAACATTACTAGATGTGATACTCGATTATTTTTACAGCTTCAAAATGGCAATTGTCCTTATTTACATCCATTTTTGCATTTTATTTACTATATGTGCAGTAAAAATGAATTCTTCAAAAGCATTCTGCAGTAATGAGGCTAAATCCTAAGTTCTTTTTGAGATTGAGCCTGTGGAAGGCAAACTTTATGCTAGGAATGAGCAAGACAAAGGTGTGTGAACACGTCTTTCCTAGTGACATAGAACAAAGAAGACTAAAAGGCCCAGTACAGAACCTGCAGAGCATCAGGATTATTTTAAACTGCAAAAACAGTGAAGCATCAGAGTATGGAAAATAAGTAAAAGAAGGTAATTAAAGCATAGTTTTCATCAGACATTTTCCACAGCAGTGTTTTCTTAAGGGGATTAGTGACAACACAGTATTTCTTCTCCATCCTCCATCAGCCTAGCTCACTGCTGCATCTATTTTCTTTTTACAAGTTTCTGTTGTGCCCTCACTTGTACAGAAATTCATCCTTTTTGTACACAGCAAGACTGGGTCCGGGCAGGAGGAGGTGATGTTGGGAGTAAGGTCTTGTATAGATAGATAAGAACTGATGGGAAACAAAGGAGCAACACACAGCACTTACCAATATACAATACAGTTAATTATTCTGTAAGATTAATAAAACTGGCTTCCTTTAACATCTGACACTTACTTCTGGCAATGACATTTTCTCCCAGATATATGAGTCCCTAGAATGAATACTCATAAAAAGGTAACACACAGCATCAAAAGTTGCTGTTCCAAAAGGATGCCTTTTTTAGTTTTTGTTTTTAAGAAAATATATATAGTGCAGAAAAAAAAAATCTCAAAAAAAACCCATAAGCAACAAAAGCAAAGTTTTAAAAACAAAGACCGAGGCATTTTTCTTTGACTTTGAAGGAAACATGATGTAAGACACAAGCAAACAAGTACTTCACTCCTCAATATAAAAGTAATTTAAGGACTAGTATATAGCAACCAGACCAATAACCACTGATCTGAACAGAACCACTTTCAACACAGTAACAGATTACAGTGATGGAAAGAAATGTTAAAAAAAAAAAGCGTAAATGGGCAAAAATAATTCTGCTTTCTCAGATTCAGAAGTTGTATGTCGCAGTCAGATAACCTCGAATCAGCCTGACGCAGCTACAGAGGACACTTACCGCTTATGCTTACAATATTGTGTTCTATTTTTCTTTGTTAATCTTTCATTAGTGCAAAACACTTCTGTGAGGCTATCGGTTTTATTTTACTATACATCTAGCATAGGAAAAAAACTTATTTTGCATAGCCTAGCACAACAAGGCACTCAGCTAAGCAGGGCAGCAGGCCCCAGCACTGCGGCCCTGCAAGTCTTCCACAGTAATCAACACACCTGTGTGTGTTCCCCAGCTACCTAAAGACAACGGATAGGAACACATGCCCACCTAGAAACTGGCACGGAACGGGGAGAGCAGACTGCCTAGGCAGCAGTGCCAGGAAAGCCTTCTTGCACAGGCAAGGTAACATCGCAAGGAGAAAGATGGAGAGATGCCTGTTGGGTTAGCAACCAGCCGGAAAAGACTGCTGAACGCCTGGGAGGGCGGCTTGCAATGGGAGCACAACATATACAAGCCCATGTCTACATTGAGGATTACAGGGACAGCTGCCAACATTCAATATACATTTCCTTGAGGAATAAGAATCCTGGAGGAACAGAGGTTTGTGCCAGCATAAAGCAATTGAGACAGCCAAAAAAACAGAAAGGAAAAGCACAGGAGTATGCGGAGAGGGACTATTTAGAGTGAGCTGTTCTCCTTCTGGCTGAAGCCACATGGCCCGTGTTACCCCCTCAGGACTATTGCAGGGCTCTGCTGCCCGGCGGTGTCTGCCCAGGGACGGAGTCACTTGCTGAACATTTGAGGATGGGCAGTTTATCGTGCAGCGGAAATGGAAGCTGTGTGTGAAGTGCCTTCTGTTAGAGTATAAAACATTCCTTAGACTAACGCTTATATAATCAGCGCTGCTGCATTACAAGCTTTTCCACATGTTTTCTATTGGTTGGTTTGAATTAATCAGTTGAACCGGTTAACTAGGGCAAATTAATGGATTTCGATTAATTTACTTAATTTCAGGACTTAAATTACAATGCAATGATAATTCTGTATATGACTATTATGAAACTTAACTGCAGACCCCCCAATTTACTGTTAGTCCTTAACAGTGAACAGAAACAGAGACTTCCAACCATTTCTCAAAAGCCTTTCTTCAGTATCTGCATTATAAACATTCTATGAGTTTTCTTCTCAAATGTAGGTCAATAACCTTTTAATATATTTCTCCTTGTTTAAAAGGAAAATATCAATATGCAGAAGTTGCATTAATCAATCTTCATGTGCAGAGCACTTCCTATAGTAATACTGGCTATTTCTTAAATATTTTTTCACATGTACATATGTGAAAAATACCGCATACCTAATGAATCATCCAAGAGTAGTTTTTTTTTAATGCACTAATTACACAATCATTTGTCATTCTAAAAAAAGGCACAGTTATTTTTAAGACAGGTGTAATTTCAGCAAACCGCAATTCCCCAAAGAACACTTTTCCAGAGCTCACAAGTACAAAAAAAAAAATCTTCCTATGTCTGCAGCTCAAGGCCATCCACTCTATTTTTAATATTACAGTTGAGCCTAGAAGTACTTTGACATCTTCATTCTCAAAAAAATATTCTAATCATGACCAAGACTCCACTGTACCTTCTGCTTTCTTGCACACTATCTTCCAAA
>NW_010585807.1:108761-127534 GCF_000705375.1 Tinamus guttatus | reverse complement strand
TTGCTTGAGCTTTTCTCCAGTCAAGCCTCATCTTTTCACCTTCTTCTTCTCGCCAGCCCAGGTCCACGTGGCTACTTCTCATTGAGTTTTCCCCTTACTGAAAATTAGAGAGCTCTCTGCTCTTACACCTCATGGCTTCTTTCCTTTTCACTCCATTTATGCCAAACCGAACACATCTCCAACCACGTGCCAAAAAAGAGAACCCTCATATGAGTCAAGTAATGGATGCAGTTTAAGGGAGGAACTTTAGTGGCACGGTGCGAGTTCAATGAAAACCTCTGCTTAGTAAGCAGCATGATCAAAAATACCATGAACTTCAGCTCCAGTAAGAATAAGGTGGTGAGTTACGACAGAAATATTCTAGTGACTTCTGACCTGCTGGTGCCAAGCTTCTACAATACTCAGTATTCTTCTAGATACTCACATTCAGAAAGACTTTGCAACCCTCCTGGAGTATAAGAAATTTCTCTTCAAGGACACTGCTCCCTCCTCTGGGGAAAGACTCAGGTAAGTGAGACTGGTTAGTTCTGAAAACAGAAGAACCTAAAGGAAACAAAGGAAAGGATACAGGAAAGAAAGAGGAAAAGAATTACTGCTTTTCAAATTTCAAAAGCCCAAAAGGGACTAGTCTGTGAAATTAAAAGATGGCAGATTAAAAACATGCTTTTTCCACATGATCTGTGGTTAAAACTGCAGAAAGAAGCACTGCAGTCAAGAACTCCGCAAGATTCTGACGGGGCTGCAGATGTATAAGGATATCCAACATATCCAGAGCAATTTAAAACTGCTGGAAGGCACATTCATTTCTTCAAGGACAACTGTCTTTGAGAATTCTAAAACAGCAGAGAAAAATAGGCAAACCAGAGTAAAATACATACAAAAATGTCCCTGTATGTGCACAGGATGTCACTGAAGAAACGTCTAGGTGGCAAGGCCTCCCTCCCAAATCCTCTGCATTCACTCTTTCTGCCTCCTTTTCAAAGAGCAGCACAGAAAGGGACAACCTGAGGCTTTTTGCAAACATCAGTTCCTTTATGGTACTGTCTGAAGGAAAAAAGTGTCTGCCAGGCATTTTCCTGGCATGTGGGTATTTCAGCAAGCTCTAGGTTGTCCAAAACATATAGAAATGTGAGTGGACCCTGGTGTAGGAGTAGCTGGATTGTTTCTAATACTCTGAGCTCACATTGCTTTTAAAGACTGTAAGCACTGTGTGTAGCATTTCTTTAACTCCAACTCACTTTCGCAAGATTAAGGAGGCATACTGCTGCTTGCAGTGCTTCACGGATATATTCCTGTTTATTTAAGATATTCATATCTGCACTCTATCATGTGGGCTCATTCTCAAAAAACAAAGCAAACAAACAAACCAAACCATAAATTGTGTGATTTTCGTTTAAATAAAATCTGTCAACAAGACAACTGAGTGTACAAGAGGGGAAAACAAAGAGAGGTTTTATAACTAACTTAATATTACCGTAACAGTGAATTTATAGCCTTGCTAAACAATACATTCCAGTGTGTTACTATTGTTACTGAGGCATCTTTTTTTTTTTCCTTCAATTTTAGCCTTAGTTTATACTCTATCCACTGAGCTGGAAGAGATCATTCCCTTCCTTTTCGCAGCAGCCTTCCACGCATTTTAAGAAGTTAACCTTGCTCCTTATCTGAACAAAGTAACTCCCTATTACGCTAAAGCATCACTGATGCCAGTGCTTGACGTTACCCTAGCAGCTAGGCAGCAGCAGGTACTTGCTATACAAGAAAAATAATTTTCTGAAACAGACAAAGGTATAGCAAAGCCAAGCTTGGCAAACAGGGTTTGAAACTCTGAAATGCAAATAACAGCCTGCAGTTGTGATTGTATGACTTCTATCCTCTTACTGCCATTACCAGCTTCAATTATTCACTGTTTGAAGATCAGACAATTCCTATGTCCCATCTTCTAACACTCTTTTCGACGACTGAAGCCTTGCCACCTTATCTTTCTTCAAATCACCCCCAAACCTTCCTGGCCTCTCTTTCTCTAAAACTCTTTCTTTTCAGCCTCCTATTTTCCCATGTTCTCATATTCTCTCTAGGTTTACATGATTCCCTTTCCTCGAAACACTTCAGACCCCTAAGTTTTCCATACTATTTTTCTCCATCAATATCCACATCTCATATTTTCTTGGTACTCCATAGCTATTGAGCTAGGCTGTACCTTACACAGGAGTTGCATCCTCTATGCACAGATGGTAATAGATTACGCAGAGCCGGAATCAAATCTTTGCCTTCAAGCCACCCTGTGTCCTCACGTGCAGACTTAGAGCACAGCATTTCACTGATGATGAAAGAGTTCAAGAAAAACATGTAACACATTGCCAGTAACCCTCCCATTAATATTCTTTTCAGGGAATGAATCTCTAATTTTCTGCCTTTGAAACAGTGAACAACTATATCAAGAATAAAGTAGTATGTCTGATATAATAAAAGAATATCCACATTAAACTGTTTGAATCCCTACAAACCAGGCAATTTCTCTGCATAAAAATTGCAGAAAATACAAAATCAAAAGGAAGCTCAAAACCTACTACACTTCACAAAGATCATCAAAATCTTCATGAGTTTTAAAAACAAGCGTCCATTTCTAAAACAAAACAAAAAACTAGGCACAATGTTGTAAAGCAGTAATCTGTAAGAGAAACTTGTGCCTTGTAAGTGTGCAATGCTTTCAGCATCTCCCCTTCAGACAAAGGAAACAATGTTAAAAAAACAGTTTACTCTTTGACAAATGACTTTTACTATATGGTTTCTTCTCCTGTTTATCTTTTGGTGAATGGGTAGAGATATAACCTGCATAGGTTCAAGAAAGGTGAAAAATGCTGTTGTATTCAAAATAAAATGTTGTAAGGTGAGAAACAAAATTGCTGTTGTATTCAAAACATTTTCTATGGGAAATAACAGATGTATGTTTACCAACAGATAAAATACGTAATAGCTGAGAGCACTGCTTAAATTGCTAAGCACCTGTCTGAGGAAGAATGGTTGCCAGTGTGCAGGTACAGGCAAGGGATTTAAATGAGCTAAGTAATAGGGTTGTTACTGGTTGTTACTGGAACACACTGAAAGTAATTTGCTGTATAGGTTGGAAAACATCTTTTCATTTAGAAATGTTAGCATGACAAAAACATGCTGTCTATGATGATAAAAAAAAAGAAAAAAAACACATTTTTGGTGCTGCAGTAGAAAAGAGACCACTTTGAATGTCCCTCAGAAGGACAGAGTGAGAAATACATATTAAAGAGAAATACAGGAAAGACTAAAGCAATAAGGAAGTTTCTGAGAGCCTTTTATCAATTACCTCTGCAAAGAGATTCTTTGATAATTTTAAACAACTCTAAGCAGTTTCCCTTCTGCAAAGGTATCATGACTAACCACTTCCGCCACCCTCACTGACCTGTCCGGGGCCTGCGCACAGTCCATTCAACAGAAGCTGCCTGGCCGGTGTAAGAGGGAGGTAAGATATATAGGAATTTTTCTGCACTTCTGCAAGATCGGCGTGCCAGTCTGCAGCCTCCTTTGAATTATCCTGTCTCCGTATGCAGTATCTGCCATATCCCCACAATGAATGAGATTCCAGCAACCTCTTTGCTCACAGAGCTTTTCATAGTGTATTTTAAACAGATTGAACTTCCACTTCCTCCAGTCCCTCTACTTCTCTCTACTAACTTTAAAGCATGGGACAGACACAGGCCCCCTATCCACTGGAGAAGTGGCATTTTTACCCCATTATGCCTGTGCGACAGGACTGAGTTGTGTAACTGCCACTTTGCCCTTAGTAAATCTCTAATTCTCACAAGAGACATTCCAGGCCCCTCACATTGCTTTTAATTCCCATGCCAGACTTGGAGGTTTTTTCAGAAGAAACCTTTCAGCACAAGTCACAGTTGCATTACCCTATTGCTTTTCATCAGCCCTACTTTTTCCCCTATTTACCAACCAGGTAAACACAGTTTACCCATTTCCTCTTCCTGACGTATCTCCAACATCAGTTTTCATCGGAATATCTCCTTGCTCTCTGAACCCTACTAGTGCTGAAATAACTTTTGCTTTTTTAATATTTTGCCACACATCGAATTGTAATATCAATGCACAGGGGCCATAGACAGGATAGCTACATGCGAGCAAGTCTCATTGTA
This sequence comes from Tinamus guttatus, assembly GCF_000705375.1. Next base: position 123,356 of record NW_010585807.1, on the reverse strand, counting down.
CGCATTTACAGTGAAACCTAGCTGAATTTTCAAACAAATGAAAACTTTTTCTGGAGACATTTGAAAGAGTTACCAAAATTCTCTTCTTTGTCAGCTGGGATTCAGGTCCCAGACTGTCCAGGATGTCACCACTCAAAGACAGTGCTATTCCTCCAGGACCCTTCATCCATAAGTAGTACTTTCAAGGCAAATTTTTACAGGCAATTTAAAAAGGATTTTCTTCAAACTTTGAAATTAACAGAAGTTTTGATTTTTAAGTACTTTATAGACTTATGATTGTTTCAAGGAAATTAGTTTAATTAAATATTATTTAAAATGGAATTTAGTATTTACATTTCTGAATACTTATTAGCCTCATGCTTAATAAATTATGCAGCCCTCTGCATTTGTGCTATTTGGTGAAAGGCAAGAGGCAGCTGTACTTTCAAACGCTAGTGAGTTTATCCTTACCTGCTGGCTGATTTCTCTTTTTCCAGCTACTTTGGAAACAGTTATCTTCCCTAATTTCCTTGCATTCTCATCCTAAGAGAAGGAGATGGCAACAAACAGCTAAGGAATTTCACTCTCAAGAAATTCCTAGACTTTTACAACCCCTGAGAAGATGGAGTCTTCACTGCTATCGAGCTTACCCTGAACTTTTGAGTTAATGATTAAACACCTGCAGCACTAAGTTCACTAGTTTTACCCATCGTTTTTTCACAGTAGGAATCAGAGAGACATACTGGAAAACGAGCAGGATGAGGAGACCCAAAACCTATGAGTTTTGAGACGGTCTAACTTTATTTATTTATTTATTTAAAGTAAAAGCTCCCCTGTGTGCATCCTCCTCCACGCCCTTCCTGGACAGGGGGCCCCATTGTTAATCATTAACAACGTGCCTGTGAGGGGAAAACCGCCATCTCCTTAGACTGGCTGCACTGGTGGCGTGTCTGACGGTGCAACCCAGATCAATTGCCTCCATAAGAAAAATAGAATAGAATAGAATAATAAAATTCTCAAGAAACAGGGCAAACCAACACCTTTAGTACCATACTACTCCTTTCCTCAGGGGCCTTGCGTGGGGACAGCCCCTGTCCCCTGCTGGTGCAGCCACGCTCACCCCGGGGAGGGGGGAAATGGCCGCCACCCGCCTGCCCGCCCTGCTGCCCTCTGCTGAGGTGTCCAACATCTCTCTCTCCTTCCCCTCTTTATTTTATTTTAGTTTAGTTTAGTTTAGTTTAGTTTAGTTAAGTTTAGTTTATTATTATTTGGAACAATTCTGGGTCCCTGGAGAAAACACTGCCTTCATCAGTCATGCCACAAGAGAGAGCACCCTGGTGGCACATGTCACATGGCCGCGGCTCACTATGTGTTTCAGGACGTGTTTCACTTGACGCGACTGCCAGCACTTGTGAGTGACCAGCATCGAGTGAACTTGTTGCAGAAGATGAGATGTAGCAAGGCTTGGGTCCCTGCCATTTTCATTGCCCCGTCCTGGGGGTTGAGTAAAGCCCGTCACTACACTCCCATGAGCAATACTGAGCTGTAACAGCTGAATGATAAATCCCACATTGAGAAGTTTTAAAGGACAGCTATTGCATGCCCTCGAGGAGCTCCCACTGAGGTGGTGGGGAGCAAAGGTGGCATTTACTCAGCTGTTCCTACAAGTACATTTGTCTTTTGAGCAACGGTAATGGTAGCACAGGTTTTCCTTGCCTTTCCTTGACCAAGTGGTGCTAATTGCTGAGCTTTTCAAACAGATGGACCTTCATGGGAGCACTTGTCTTGGATGAGACCGAACATCTTTCTAGCCCAATACGTGACCTAATACTGAACAGCAGATACGTAGGGTAGAGTATGGGTATAGGCTGTTACTAGTGATTCTTGCCCTCAGTAATACCCCAGCAGTCAGTGACAGGTGGCCCATGGACTTCCTCGTGGTGTTTCTGTAGTTACCATCCAGCAGGAAAGTGGTGGCTGCTTCTTCCCTGTGGCTGTGTTTTAATGAATCTGGGTGAGCCTCTATCCCCTGCCATGTCTTGTGGAAAATCTATGAAGCTTTCCTTGGCAGCTGGGGAAGAAATGTCTCTGGTTTTGCCGAATTGGACCCCTGTGCTTTTCAGGGGTGCGCTGTAACTTTGATAGTGAAGGGAACGGTAATTGAAAGCTTTGTATCCCACCCTCCACCAGCAGTCTGTGTTTTTATGGAAGTGTATTACTTTGCTTTCCAGAAGTTACTGCTTGCCAGTCTGCTGAGCGATCTTAGTCTGATCATTTCTCTGCCCATCCTGTTCTTCCCGTATTGCTTCCATTTCTACAACATCCCAAGCCTCTCCTCCCACCCCTGGCCCAGGGCCTTCTGTTCCCTTCTCCGTTCAAAGGCATTCAGCTTGTGGAGTTTTGTTTGTGAGGGTGCCCATACAAGAAAGAAGAAGCAATGTCTCCTCTCTTCTCTGAAGCGCTCCCTTTTCTGGGGCAGGTCAAAGGCTTGGTCAGGCAGTTCGTCATAAATATTTTGAGACAAACTTTGTCTTCAACTATTTTCTTCCATGTTGGGCCAGCTGTTTTGACAAACCACATACTCTTTGGAGAAAAATTACATGTTTTTTTCCACCCACCCACTTTAATAATTAACTTGTTTTGTTTTGTGACTAACTGCATTGTGGGGTAATTGTTGAGAAGCTTTAATCCTCTCTGCTTGCTTCATTTCTGTATTTCCTTTTATCTTTGGACCTGATTCTGAGAGTACTACACACCTAAAAGCTAGGTATATAAGAGTCATGCTGGACACACAAACACCTTGCAGATATCCAGAGGAAGAAAAGTCATTGGAGAAATCAAATGCTGAAAAAGGTCTAGCTAAATGAAAAGTAAAATATTTTAATTTCAAAAGAGGGTGCCTCAAAAAATCTTTGAGGGGGAATAAAGCAATAGATTTTCGGTATTAAACTTATCCATTTGCCTTAGTAATTCTCATCCTAAAATTATTGTTGGTAGAACCACACTTTTACCTTCCTTTGCACTTGATGACAAGTGGACAGATAGTTTATTTTGAGATTGGGCATGTTGTGAGAATGCAGATTTCAGAGCTATTTTTTCTGTTTGATGACTGAAAAAAGCAAGTCTCCAGCCTATGGAGAATGTGTTTTGAAAGGAAAATAAAATTCTTTATTTAAAAGTGTTGTCACAAGTTTGAGGGAAGGGAGGGGAAAATGACTAAGGCTGACAGTAGTATCCTGACTGGGTCCCCTAATTGTCCCCAACCTAACCTATACAGTCCTGCCTAAGAATGATCTTTTCCTCCACTTCATTTTTCTCCCTGCCTTTATAGCTCTCCTGAGCTCTCTTCTCTTAGAGTTACACTCCTGTCTGCAGCTGAGCTGAGCTTCAGAGTCTATAAAACCAGGCTGTACTTTGACTGAGAGTTGGCAGCTGTGTTTATACTTTTACCTTCCTGTGAGACAGTTGTGGCATCAGAATCGTGTAGCCAAGAGATGAAAAACACCCGATTAGAGCAAAGCATGCAACCTGGGTAACCAACAAGTGTTGTAAGACCCCATTAGTCACAGTTCGGTGTCTAGAGATGAAAATAATCCTTCCTGTAAAAACATCTGCTAGTATTTGTGCAAAATGGTGAGCAATTAGTGCAAAATTTATTTGGGCTAAGAGTTTACAATGTGAGTGTTGTACAAATGAATTTATTTGGAAGACTCGGATGTGAGTAATTGCAGTATCTAATGAAAGTCATATAGCTCTTGGATGTAGTTGCAGCTATATTAAGCTTTCTAATCCTAATTAAATTTGGCTCAAAGTTAGGGAAGGAAGACATGATAGTTAGGATGTAGAAGCAAGCCAAATTAATGCAATGTGGGCATTCCAAAGAAAGATATCTCCCTTCTCCATCTGCTGATACTGTTGCATAAGTTTCCAGTATTTTGGACAAACAAGGCCTGAGACACAAAGCAATCGACACCTGGTCATTAACAAACCAAATTAAAGCATCACTAGCTTAGCTGTAAACCCGAAGTAAACCCAAAGTCATCTATAGTTTGACTTGCTTGAAAGGAAATGAGGCAAGATGGTGTTTTTCTCATGTGGATTTGTGGGTACAGGCTGAAGCAATGATTTGATTTTACAGCAAACTCAGCTTTAGGGTTCTGTATATTAGGATAAAAGTGCTGCAGCCACATGCTGAAAACACTGATCTGAAAAAAAAAATCTCTTAGGTCCAAGTGCTTTTAAAACATTTTGCCACGTTAACTTCATGCTAGATAGCTTTGTGTGGGATCAGACATTATCCAATCGTGTCAGATACCGTCTGTTGTTCTGCAGCTAATGCAAAACCACCGCAAGCCGTGAGGCGCAGCCGTTAATACAAATCTGTAGCATGTAGCTATATCTGACCCTGACTGATTTGGGCCTGCTGGCTCTTCTGATAGCACAGGCACCCAGCTGCTGCTCACGAACCTGCTGCTTTTTTGGCGTGCCATCTGCTTGTCTGTTCCAAACACAATATACTCAAAGAAAGCATGAATTGATTTTGCTGCATGCAGCATAGTGAACTCCAAGCATTTACCTTTGGGCTTACCAACTATAGGTCTCTAAAGTAGCATGTGTATCAAGACAGAAACAAATCTTGTCAATATCAAAACCCAAAACAACCACTTTGCTGTTACATATTGCTGAATTAATCATAATGCTGAACAGTATCAAGTGTAATACTGAAGTTATGTCCTAGTGCAGCATATATAAGCTGACATGAAAGCACAGCGTGCACAAGCTGCAGTGTGACTGCTGCTTTAAGTGGGGTGCATTCTCTGCCTTCTGTGGACTGGCAAAGCAGGGACAGGAAAGGATTGTGAACAAAAGAAGTGAAACATTTTCAGTCTTTTATTATTCTATCCAACCCCCAACCTCCTTCCACAGTGAAACTGCTTTCTTAAGAAAAAAACATGTTTGGTGCAGATGTGCTTTTCCACCCAACTGAAGAAAGACCATATGAATGCAAGCAATTGTTTTCTAAAACTTCCACTAAAAAATGCTGTGATTCCCCAACTCTCAGGCCAATGGAGTGCTTTATGTACAGTTAACATTTCCAGTGAGCTCTAGTTTTGTTTTATGAGCCAAAAGATGCTAGTGGTGTAATGGCTGCTCCAATTCTAGGCAGCGTTTCCCAAATGAACACTGTAAATGTCATAGCCAGGTATCAAAAAGCATTTTCTTCAAACACCACGTGTGAATAGGCTCTGCTTTAAACTGTCCTAGTAGAAATCATAAAGCAGAACAGCCATAATAACAATACCCTGTGGATTCTGTTTTCCTCTTAAGTCCTCTTAAAGGATCTTTAATGTGACAACTCACCCCAAATAACTCAGAATTGAGGCAAGAGATGTTTTGTGTATGTAGACATAACTCCAAAGAAGACATAAATTCCCATGTAAAATGAATAGCATTGTATTAACGTTTATTTCTAATTACAAGAAACAGAATATCAGTCCCTTATTTGTACAAAAATACCTGAAAGATTACAATTAGGTTCACAAGCCAAAAAGCTATTTACAGTATGAAGCAAAGCATATTGAATAAAGGTTTTGTCTCTTAAGTTAATACCTTTTGCATTCCCTGAAACTTTAAACTTTATTCCATTTTACAGTCACTAAATCTTGCATTGTGACAATATAATTTACGATAAGCAAGTCTTGCCACTGGAAAGGTGCATTGATTGGTCAAACTGTCAGGTATTTAGTGCAGAAAAGATAAGACAAAACATCTAAACTGAGGCACGTGTTTCTTCAAGATTAATTAACAAATAAAAAGTTTTTGTACTTTAACACCTATCGTAACATAACTTAACTAGTAACCTCATTACCAAAATGGTTTGGCATTTTCCTTCTCAACATATTCAAGATTGCTACATGAAGTATTTATTTAGAAAATAAAATCACAGGCAAAAAGATAAAAATTCAACAGGCTCCAAAACAACCCTGAGCATCCCCTTTACATTCATGTCATTTAAATACAAAAATAATAGTCAAATGTCCTTCAGTCCTTGGTATTCTGAGCTGGCAGCCAGCTGAATCTGTTGGAAAACTAAGGTGGCATTGACTGTTTTCCAGCAGAAAGAAGACAAAAGCAGTGATCTGCTTAAGTAAGATTGATGCCACTTTGAAGGTGGTCACTCTCTCAAAGCAGCTCACTTTAGCTGGGAAAAGTACAAAATACTAAGTCAACCATCTACATACAAAAATCATGATTCATAGTCAAACTTTTATTCTCAATTTAAATAAGATGCAAGGTTTTTCTTTTTATAAATATGAAACACTGCAAATACTATGTGCCTACTGGGAAAAATGCATGGTTGTCACTAAACTATGTAAACAGAAAAACTTAAAACTACAGCATAAATGGTCTTATTAAACTGGTAATGTAGTCAATATAAGTATCTTTTTTTTTCTCCTAATAGAGGCCAAATAGAAGCATGCAAAGTGAAGTCAGACTTAAGTTAGCTTAATTTCAAGGTTTTAAAATACATCGTCTAGAAAGTGGGAACACTCATTTCACTATGTACAATTAAAAAAAAAAAGGAAAAGGCTTCTACTAAAAGCAAAATCAAGTTTCTTCATTTTTATATCTAGACATTAATGGAAAAAAAATACTAAATGTGTTCTGTAAACTAAAATACAGTGTTTCTATACCATTGACGTAGTTATAAGCTGATATGGATGACTCAGGCAGGTTATGGTTTGTCTTAAGCTATTCTCAACACTACATGAAGACCTAAGAGTGTAAAATTGTTTTTCCTTCTACCCTTTCAGATGGCTAGGATTTCAAACCCAGTGGCAAATATAGTTAAGGATGAACTAGTCTGTGTAAATCATTTCCCATCTTAAGAATGCTCCTTTCTTCACTATGTTCTGAAAGTTCCCAGGGCGAAATACTTATTTCTCACTATGACTAAACTGCGTGAAGTATCGGGAAGTTAATTCAGTAACCGCTCCGATACCAACTGTGGTGCTGAAAGAATGGCGTTGCAAATGGAGGACTAAGAAGGGACGCACCTAACTTTAATACTGATTTCTCATCAGAAAAGTTACTATGTAAACATTAAATAACAGAGCATTGACAATAAAGGAGTTCTGATGACAGATCAGCACTAGAGCAGGACGTGCGCTCGTCTGCAGTGGATACCAGCGTGCGCTAGGGTGTGTGACACAGGAATCGCCAGTCACCTCGATGGATGGTACCGCCAGCAGCTCAGTTCACAAATGCCAGTTCACAGTTCAATGAGTTTCCCCTCCCAGGATGTTCCTTCTCACCATGTAAACTTTCATGGCCCTACAGAAAGCAGAGGGGGGACAGTTCTTTTGAAACTATCTATTCCCGAAAAGAGCTTTCTGTCACTGTAGCTTTACTATATGGAAAAAAAAAGCTCTTTGAAACAGTCTGAAAATTTAAGGAGCTATAAAGCTAAAAACACTGCATTTTGTTTTTTGTTGTCATACTAAGACTATCAGCAGAAGAATCTTCTCACAAAAAATGGTGGCTTTAGATATAAGTGTAGTTATTCAGTCCTACTACTACTTACTAACAGTAAGTTTCCTCAGGAAAACAGTCAAAAGGCTGTAAAAAAACAAACCACCACTTTGATAAAAAAATTTGTGCATAGAATCTAACACAGTCTTTGCATGACTGGGTGCCACTAATATGCCATCAACATACTACAGCCATAATGCTACAAATCAGCAGTTTTAAGAGTACATATATGGTGCTATATTCTTTTAGAAGTGTATCCACATCATTGCTTCTTCAAAGACACCTGCAGATGATGGAACCTCAGGTCTCCAGAGAAGTTTTGAGACACACGCATGTGCGCACACACACACACACACACACACACTTCTCCATGTTCTTCTAGATCCTTTTAGGCTGAAGCTTTCCATACATTTTAGGGTGCAGATTAATACCCAAATCCTGCATGAATTTTAAAAGCCACATCAGCTCCTAATATAGGCTGCATACAATATCCGAAACAAAGTAGGAGTGCAAAAAAAGTGATCAATACAAAAAGTAAACACACTAGTCTTAATTGTCAAGATTATTCCAGGGCAAGAGTTCTTTTCAAAGATTTCTCTTCACACTTGTTCCTGTTAAGTGGCCCAGCCAAGATAGTTTCCAGTTTTGTTTCAAATTTGCTAATGGTTATACATACCCTCCCCCCATTTTTGGGATGCTGGGACACTCAGCAGCAATCACTCTTAGGTGTTGGACAAACCAGTAAATCTTGGTCTGTTGGCATCGGTTGAATCCATCCCTTTCAGAGTCCCAAGGTGCATAATATTTTTATTTTTACCAACTTACAGATCTGCCAATTCCCCAGTGTCAACCTTCTCTTACAATTACTCTTCTAGCAAATCCAGTCTTCAGTGAGAGTCAGATTTGAGGTCATAAGGCCACTCGGATGCAGTGGTGTTTGAGTTTGCAGGGCAAGACTCCTTTGTTTAGTTGATAGAATTCAACAAGCTGGATAAGATCACTGAATTTGGTGTTCCCATCATCCAGGCTGAAAAATATCTGTCCATCATCCTCACACTGGGGAAATAAAATGTCCTTTTCAAGTTAGACAGCACAAGAAGAAATGCAAGCATGGCAAAACATAGTGACTCAAGGTGTGTGGTATAAGATAACAGCAACTACAACAAAACTATGTTTTAATTCCTTGACACAAAAGAGGTTGGGTTAAATCAAAATTTGACAGCTTCTCAATGAAAAACATTGTTCTGAACCTCAGCATAATACAGCTTGCAGGCCAAGAGTTTTCTTGAGATGTTAACTTCAAAATTCTTAGTTATTTGCAAGAACGGCACCAAAACTAAGAGCACTAATCAGCTTACAGCAAGCATTTGGGTAGGCTTTTTGGTCTGTTTATCTATGCGATGGACTGCTTTAAGATTGGAGAGATTTGTAGTATTCTTTGAACTTCCTGGCTTTAGCCAACAGTGCCGTTTTCATAGGATACATGCAGCACTGTACTACACCAAAGGCTCCAGAAAGATCCCACAGCTAAGTGTAAGAACAGTTGCATCTCTAAAACTGATCTCCTCCCATTATCAAAGACATCATTTAAAAAACAAATCCCAGTTTTATAATGCCTAAAAGATGGGCAGTACCCCAACAAATCTAGTGCCCAGAGATCTCCAGGAAACTATGGTCTCCATGAATCCCTCTAGAAAAGGGGAGTGAACATACTTTCACTCCCCTAGTAGTATATTTTATAGAAAAATGAAAGCTCATGGGCAAGGATTAACTGAAAACTGTAGAGACAGCACTTGTCTCCATTACATAAAGCAGGAACACTACAAAAATATTGGTTGGCTGTTTGTAAAAAAAAAGCAAGAAAAAAGGAGAAAAACACAATAAAGTTATACACAATCTTAAAGTTCCAATGTTCATTTTGATCAAAAGAAAATCAAACAGATTCTCAAAAATCTCAGTGTATCAAAAAAAAAAAGATTTTAGGGTTGCCATAAGTTATTCTATGTTTGTTTAAGTGACATGGAGACAACTGCAGCCAGTTGTTGCCAGTCCCAAAGATCAAGTTCTGTGTATGGCGGCTTTGCTTACCTGAGTTATATTAACAGTCCAGGCATTGATAACAAGGAATTTTAGTCAGACATTTGAAAAATTCTAAGGATTGTACTTGTTAATGGAAATATCCCTCTTAATTACATCAATACTTTTAAAAAGGCCTCCTCACATATTGTCAAAACTTTATGATATTATTATTATTATTATTATTATTATTATTAATGTTATTTTGTGATCAGTATCTAAACTGATTTACTTACCGGCAAGATTTGAAAATGCTTTATTTTTTGATGATGGCACAGCGTAAGTACAAATGCCTTTGGATTGCTTTGGCTGTCCCGAAGAAGAAATAATCTAAGAGAGAACATTTTTTTTTTTTAAATTACAATTTGAATACCACAAAACATTTCTTTATAAACAGTCAGAATCACTTAGTCATTTTGTATCATTGCCTAGCTCTTCCTTACTTGCTTTAACAGGCAATTCCATATCTGATAATTTACTTGCAATTGTTATACCAAGTCTATGCAACACTAATCTGCACACGAAATGAAAGTAAATACACATGCTAGTATTTCTTGATGCCTATCTGTATGATAGCTTTTTTTTGGTCTCTTTAATTCACCTTTCTATTACAGATATGCACTTGGTCTTAACTCCAAAAGCATGTTTAGATTTCCCTAAGAGAATTTGAAGGGGAGAAACTAATAGATAGAATCTGTTCCCATTCTCTAGTATCTTGCATCAGTTTTCAGAAATACAATGCTAGGAAAATTGACAAATTTAAGCTCAATATTTTCTTCAATGACTCAAAATTTTCTTAAAATTGCTCCATATTATCTTTAAATAACTATCAATTAGGTAGAATCCACATTATCAATATGGGAAAAACTCATTGATTTTGCATTAAAGACATCACAGAATTTTTTCCACAGCAGCATCACAGAAGAATATACTTTAGGAAGTAGAGCTAGCAACATCGTATTCTAGTTTATTTCACTTAGTGGAAGATAACACTTTTACACTCCACCACAACACTGAAATCTTAGCTCAGAAGGTTAAATCCACAGACATTTTAGGCAGTTAAAAATTGCTTATTTCCTTAACATACATGAATTTAACAATGAAACCCTTTACATGCAACAATAAACAAAATACACCTCTGGCATAAGGCTCAAGGTGGTAATTGCCAGTGGATTTGTGGGACAGCCAAGCATGCTCCTGGGGCAGGCCTCAAGCCCTCAGAGCTGCTAACCACTCTGCCAGCAAGAAACGTCTCCGAGGCAGAGTTACAAGAACTGCTTGTAGTTTTATGCACTCAAAAGAACTTACTCTAGCTTCTTAAAACCAATTGAGAAATGTCAACACCACAAAAATGTGCCATGATAACCAGGATTTCACCAATAAGAAAAACTGGGCATGTCTCACCTCTACTAGAATGCATGGTATTTGAGTGTTCCTTTTTCTTCCTAATAAGACCACATATTCGAGAAAGGGACCTAAGTCTTTACACATCATCAGGCTCCCTCTCACAGAGGCCAATCTATCTGTACTGTGGTCACTGCAGCTCAAGGAGATACTTCTAAATTGTCTTTGATCTCACTACTGCAGAGAAAGCAATGGTAAATTAAGCTCACAGCACAAAACTAAGCCCAGCCAATCCTCTTACTCTACCTCTTTGGCAAGCAACAGATTGTCTGCATAAAAGTGACTGTAATATAGATATATCTTCAACAACAGCTTCCAGAATAATCAAATGCGGGTAGTATCAGCTGTGCATACATGTATGTACATGCACACATTGCTGTGTATGAGTCATCAGAAGACTTCCACTTCCTCCCCACAGTTGACTTTCTACCCTCTTTTGTTCAGAAGAAGAGCAGAAAGAGAAGAGCAGAAAAACATACGCAAGACTTCAATGCTGAAAACCACCATCTTTGGATCTTGGAGCTCATGGGACTTCTTGGCTGCTACTAGGTAACCTCAGTACAGTCAAAGACCAATCAATCTGAGCCTTCAACAGTGAGTAAGCTGCCTACAACACCAATAAAACACTGTCTCAAAAGCATTAACTCCTTTTTGGAAACCCAAAGAAGGATAGGCCACTATATTGCTGAGACAACAAGTTGAAACGAGTCAGTGCAAAGAAAGTCTGTAGTGTGAGAGATGCAGAAAGTCAGCAGAGCCGTAGTGTGCCTTTTCAATGGTGCTCTGCTGCTTACTGAAGATCTCTCTGTTGCAGATTTCCCTGGGCCTTCTAAACCAAAATCTTTTCATATTTGAGTCCCAGTAACTATAGCCCAGCAACATTGACTGAAAAAACAAGACAATAAAAACCACTGTTTGATCAGTTTGTACATGCACTAGCCATTTCTCTAATATATTCTAATATATTCCATTTTTTCCCAAGCCGTCAGTCAAAAAGATTCATGATACTTCTGAAAATGCTGTAGAGAGATTTGAACTTCCCTGTTTCCTGCAAAGCCAACATGGAAGTTTCTACCTTAATCCTGGCTGCCATGTGATTAATAAACTAAAGACAGCTATGCTCTACCTGCCCTACAAATAAAAAATTGCTGAATGCAGGCTAAGCAACTTTCCTTCAAAAACCCAGCTACATATACATATATGTATATAAGTGAAACAGGAATGCTGAGAAAATACTTAAATCTCAGCTACAGGCATTTCAGAGAACTGGAACAAGTACTTGCATCCCTTAGCTCTAGAAGAGAAATAAGTAATGAGAAATTGTCATTAACTGCTCTGATACACGCAAAGGAGCACCAATGGCTTATTATACATTTGTGTGCAAAGGCTAGGTATAGCTTTGCCTGAAAAAATATTTTCTTAATAAAGATTACAGGAATTAATTATTTTCAACTTTTAACATTTTCCCCAAAAATCTATTTAAAAAAAAAAAGAGAGAGAATTTATGTGCACTCTTAATATATTATTCTTTGGATTAAGAGTTAGAATCCATTCCCACAAACACGTAGTTGGTGTTTTTGAAATCCTGGAAGGCTAAACAGAAGCTACTCAAGAATCAGGTGACTCATAAATGCTCATAGCCCTGTAAGCTGAACACCAAGGACACCTACCCATCCACAAGCCCTTGCTGCTTAATAATCCTGTGAGACTCTTCTCTAGAGATCCTGCCATGAAACCAGTGCTGGGTCCTATGAATAACTGCAGGTGAAAGGAAAAGAGAGAATGTTTAATCATGGTAACATCTCTAACATTTTTTTTTCTCCCAGACCCACTAATTATTTAAAAATTTTAGAAGTGTGTATAGATCCCACTGAAAAGCAGGATACAGAATATATCTTTAATGAGTCAATATAAAAAAATCTATCAGTATGAAAAAACGCATACATTTGATACACAAGTACATAGGAATATTCTCCATGTATTTTATGACTTGCAGACGTATTAGGTTATCAAGTGATTCCTCTTAGAACAATGTCTTCTCATAGGCCCTTGAAAACACTGCAGCAAAACTTTCGTAGAATACTGTGTCTGAGCCAACGAGACTCTTTAACTGTAGAGGAATTAAAAGCACTTCAGCTCGTGCTTCCGAGGGCAGAGATAACGCCAAACATGTTTTATGTTTTGTTGTTTTTCAAATGGAGTTTTAAATACTATTCGACAGAATAGAAACATGAAATAAACGTATTTCTGCCAAGAAGTCCAGGGTCTTGTTACTTTACTAAACTTAAAATCTCAGGACTCACATATTTTACATTATTCAATCACTACAGAATTAACATATTAAATGAATGTATTGAAGTCTAGTTTTACTCTTTAAAAGATTAACACATCACTATTGACTATTATTGATAAAAATTGCAAAAAGTGTGACTGTCCCTTTAAAGGAAAAAAAAAGTCCTTCTACTAGGCCAGTATATTTTGATGCTTTTAAACACAGTAAGCATGTTAATGACAACAAGGTATTGATATGGATAAAACACAGTATTTCAAATTAAGGCATGAATTTCACGGGTCTGCATCTACCCCTGTATTTAATATAGCTTTCATTTGCCCATAGTGGCTTTGCATGCTATCCTTATAAAACAGCAGAATTTACCTGTGCTCAGCGTGGAAGGATGGAGTGGACTTTGGCTACCCAAGATGTTCATTCTCGTGCTACGTTTCTATAGAGAAAATGAATTACCGTTAAATCTAGATTAAAACCTCAAGAGAAGAGAATTAGTGCACATGCAATACAGATTTAATTTACAGGAAACTGGGGGCTGGGCAAGTTTAATGCAAAGATGAGAAAAAGAAATGCGACTTTGAAGGGGGCTAATCTACAAGCAGCAGCTCATTTCAGTTGGCTTAAAACAGAAGCCAGATGTTAATGATGAAAGCTCAGTATCTTAAGAAGAAAAAACAAAAGAAAAAAAAACAAAAGAAAAAAAGAAAAATCTGATATGTTTCTGCTCAGGCAAAACACCAGGCACTCAGTAAATCAAGCAGTCTTTCCCTCCCGTACATAAAGCACTAGCTAGTGCTTCAGTAATAACTCCTATTCCCTGAGAGACGAGCATTTGGGAAAACTTGTACTGCAGCTGTCTGTCCACAAGACACTATAAACAAGTTACATCAGTTTTCATTGCAAGAGGTCCTGCCTCTTGTAGATTCTGCAATTAAACTTACTGGGAGCAAGCCATTAGTCAGAGCCCCAGCCTCTTCCATGTGGGGAAGCATTTAATTTGACATATTCCTCCTCAGAGACTGGTTTTGCAAACTGGCAGTAAAGTTCTGGTGGGTCTGCTTTCCCCCTCAACTTTCCTCTGGACACTAGGGGGACAGAGAAGCAGTGGTAGAAGGTTGTTGTGAATGTGACAGTTTTGCTAAAGATGGATATTGACTTTCAGATCTGCATGCTTGCAGTGTGATTGCTTCAGGTCGGAGCTAAGCTATACTGTGAGCAGCACTGCACTAGTATCATAGCACACTCTGTGTTTTGGCTCTCAACAGACACTTACTAATCACAAAAACAGAAAAGAAGAGAAGATAGCTACCCTCCAA
>NW_010585807.1:44620-108727 GCF_000705375.1 Tinamus guttatus | reverse complement strand
TTTTTAATAACTCTTCCTATTTGCCCCGAAAAATCCATTGCTACTAGTGAGTTTTCAGATACACTTCTCTGAAAAGGAATTTTCACTTGTTTCAAAAAACAGGGAAAGAAAAAACCAACTTGAGAGAGTTTCACTTTAAAATATCTGGTTTCAGAAGATTTTCCAAAGCTATCCTCTACCATCATAGAGAACACAGATAATGTCTTTTTCCTTAGAGAAGTTTAATAGACAAAAAAAAAAAAAAGGCAAAAAAGCATGGTTTTTTCCTTTGAGTCTATGGGGGACAGAGAGAGAATCCAAAGTCAGAATAAAATCTGTGTTGCACAAGTTGCCCCCTTTCACTATTACTGGACTCCAGGGATTTTCAGGACCATTTTGGACCCAGCTACAGGATCTTCACTTTTAGGTAGCTAACAGTCAGCTGTGAGCCAGCTTACTATAGCAGATCTTAAGTGTTACTTTTGTCAGGCCTAAACTGGCTTCTACAGGGCCAGTCAGCTGTCTCTGTAACTCTGCATCTCAGAATACCTGAGATAGATAGCCAAGATTTTCAAACTATGTGGGTACTATCAGCCTAGGATAATGGAGAGCCAACTATGTGAATTATACTCATTCGTAACACAAACTTTACAATCATTTGATATACAATTCTAAATTTGCATTTATTAGTGTAAAATATACCACTTTTAAAATGCAAAAGCAAACATATCTCTTCCAACAATAGATATTAATGAAGTAAAGTTTGTTACTTACTACTGGAGTGGAAAAGTGTGGCAGCATGGCTTTTCTCTGTTGCGGAATTCTGTAATTCTGATACAGTAGCATTCCATACTGCCAACAGAAACGCATGGAAATTATTATTCAGAGATATAGCCCAGGAAAAATATTTGTAGTGATTTCGAAACACCACTTACAGTGGAGCAAGGTGCTGCCAGCTTATTATTGTCATGATCAGAAGTTGCCCCAAAGCAATTTGCATCAAGCAGTAGTGACTGGCAGGTGCCAAGTGAGCAGTCAATGTGCATAAGTTTATTTAGAAGCTAACACTTCTACAAGCCTTAGCAAAACACACAGGTAATTTCTGCCACTCTCAAATAGCCACATGCTTTCCTTACCAGAATACAGGTTTTCACTTGAGGACAGACACACATTTATAAAAAAAAAAAAAAGGCCTATTTATTCTTTTTATTCCTATTTATTCCTATTCCTCCTATTTTATATTCCCTCTTCCCTATTTTCTCTCTAATAATTTGATTTTTTTTTAAAGTTGCCTATGAAGTTTTGTACATGGTAATAAAAACATGAACTCAGGTTTTGTAACGATAATAAAATATGAGCCTTTCTAATTCACTTTTGAATTTAAATGTTAATGTTATTAGCACTTTTAATAAATTTCTTCAGGAAACCACTTTGTTCATTTTTCATCCTTATAAAAATAAGCTGATTGATTTCCATTGAGCATGATAAATTTTAGAAGCTCTAGTAGCTAGGATGGTAGGAAAACACCTACTTGGTGCCTTCCCAAGAGACACTGCCAAAACGTATCAACATTACTTACTGAATGCCCTAATTATGGTATTTATAATGTTGTAAAGGAGGCAATATTGTTTGACTATGGAAAGCTAAATTGGCAGGTAAATAAAAAGAGGGTCACAAGAGCCTTGTGGGACAGCCCTAATTTTGTCATTCCCTGACTGAACACCTCTAATCCTCTCAGTGGTCCTTAAAAAAACAAACACTTTTTCCAAACATTCAATTCCAAACATTTTCCATTTTTTTCCAAATATTCACTTTCTATGGGTGAATGGTAGACGCCGGCATAGGGAAATCTACTGTTTCTACTACTGATAGCACAGCAACCCTGCAGCGAGAGGCCTGTCCACACAGGTGAGAAGCACAGTTAATTCTACACACTGGTAAGGTTTTCCCTTGCTCTCCACAAACGTTAGCATCTTCACCTATGTGACCTATAGATGTGACCTAGCATCTTCACCTATATTCTAATTTTCCTTCCTTTAGGAGAAATGATATCTTTAAGATACAATTTACTACAAATATCTGATCCTGTTTGTGCAGTTTGATGTAAGTTCGATGTAAACAGGAAAAGTAAAAGACAGTTGAGAGGAAGCATCTGGAATCGACTGGTGAATAAAATTCCTACCCAGGCATTACCATAAATTAAATTTCAGCCAAGTTAAGTAATTGAAGAGAAGATTTGAGAGCCAACGGAGGCATTGACTGCACAGAAATAAAATATGAATCTTGCACATAGAACTGTTTTCCTGGACCACACTTGAGGTACCTATGGCTAGTATGCTTTCTTTTGGGGCAACTTAAAATAGGGAAGGAACTTCTGCACTGTACTTTTTACATAGACATTCCTTAAGATCAATGAATTAGATTTTGGAGAGCATTCAAGTAGATGTGCTCTGGTTTGGAAGAGGAACCCTTCATGTGAACAGAGTACAAGCACGAGCTGCATTTTCACACCTGCAGGCCTACAAGTGCAATTTGCTTTCCCTACATTTACATGGATTTGCATGATGGAAAGTATATCTATGGAGAGGGACAGGTACCTGTAGTGAAAATTTATCACTTCTTGAGGATAAAGTAACCTTGTGTCACAGCACAAGGTCTGGCCCTGCCTCTCCTGCTCCCTGACAGGCCTTTTCTGGCCTGCCCTTTCAAGGTATCTGAAATTATCTGCTTACTGCAGAGAGAGGGGATACTGAGGGAGCTCAGAGCTTTGGCTTCTTTGTTGTTGAACAGGTATGTGAGGTTAGACACTGCGGTGCTGGTTTGTACATGCCTCCAGTTCTTAGTACAAGTTGTATATTAGACTTTGGCACAGAAGATAACTGCACGAAAGAGAAGTGGGACTTTCACAGATAGTTTATCTAGGATATATATAAAGTATATCTATGATATATAGTGTGTGTATGTATATATATATGCATAAAATATATATACATTATATTCATACATATATCTCCTTAATATTAAGGAGGACTTAGCAAGGTATGGAGAAGAATTTAGTAATTTTCAAAGCGGTATCTTCAGGGAAAGGATGGAGAAAGCTTCTGTACATTTCCTTGTGAAGATCAGGAAGGGCTCAGCTTCTAAGAGCACCAAACATTCAGCTTCCTCCTGAGTTCTTTCTGTGCTGATTTTGCTTCAAAACACTGTGAAGCCTTATTCCCTGTTATCAAGGAACTTCACTCTTTGCTCCCAGATAAGAATAACCTTCACTCAGCGATGGGCTTGCTTACTTTTGTTATTTATATTTTATAGAACCTTTCCAAAATTGAAAAAGCTGCAAAGGCTCTGGATAGCACTCTGTTCTATTTCAGATAACCATTTAGCAAGATGAAAACCTTTTTTTTAGCTTTATCATATATAGGGAGATAGATATTTGCAGATATTTTCTTCTGCAATTTCTTGATTCATTCACATATTGTAAGTTTGTCCCCAAAACTAAAATTGTATTTGATCACATGTGCAAGAAGTTCAGCTCAGTGTTGTATATAAAAGTGCAGGAAGCACAGGTCTACCTGGAACTTTGCTATTGATTTGGAAGTAGATGATCACAGAATCACAGAATGGTTAAGGTTGGAAGGGACCTCTAGAGATCATCTGGTCCAACCCCCCTGCTCCAGCAGGGACACCTAGAGCACGTGGCACAGGGTGGCACCCAGGTGGGTTTTGAAGATCTCCAGAGAAGGAGACTCCACAACCTCTCTGGACAGCCTGTTACAGGGCTCTGTAACCCTCACAGGAAAGAGGTTCTTCCTCCTTCCACATGGAGATGATGATTAAGAACACAATCTCATACTTTTTCATAAACAGAAAAAACAATGCTACTTAACAATAGATGTTGCTCTATTCCGATAGGAAAGGTTAGGTACCTTGAGGAGTCGAAAGGCAGTCATCCAGCATGTCCTGCTTTGCTCATCTTCAGCACATAACAACCTCAATTCCTTAGTTTCATTTCTCACTCTGTTGGGCTATAAAGGATTAGAGGGAGTTCAGCTACATTCAGTAGGAAATCACCAACACTGAAAGTTTTCTATACAAGTTAAACATATTTTGAGAGAGAGACTTAAGAACACAGCTAGCCCCAGTAGGATAAACTCCAGTGCTCTGAAGCACTTGAATCTTGGAAAACCCTGCAATTCAAGGAACTTATAGGAACAAAGACTCAGGCTCTTTTATGCCCAGAATCAAGCATTCTTTTCTCGTGACTCACCTGGACCATGGGAGAAGCTGCCTGGGCTTGTACAGGACAGCAGGCCTGGTCCAGAGGGGACCAGCAGGACTGCCTATCCTGCTACCCGACGCCGTACTACTCATGGCAAGAGTCACACAGCAAAACCGTTTCCCAAAGGAAAAGCTCTAAAGATCAGGTCTTCCTAAAGTCAAGAGAAATGCTTGAGGAGTTCTATACCCCAACTAAATTTAGTATGGAGTTGAGACAGGAGAATCAGAGCTATGAACACTAATAATAACTTTGGAAGAACCTAGTAAGAATTACCTTTATACAAAAACCATAGTCTGCAGGTGCATTGTACAGCTTCTTGCCTGCTAACAACGAGAAGATATTGCTGTCTTCTAGGTCAGCTAACAATTGCAAATGTCTTGGCTCCTGTGGAAATAACGTGGTTTACAACACGTAAGAATAAGCTACTGGCTCATTTTGCTGCTGCAAGCTTTGCATTCCTCTGAGAAGGACATCCAACAGAGGGCAGTGTATGAACGCTCTGTGTTGCTCTCAAACAGTTCGAAGTTGTCAGCGTGTTGTCACTTTTTAAATATCAGCCTGCTATCAGAAAGTGCTTTATACGAGTTGACAAAATACTTATGCAGATAACAAAATGCTATGGCGTATTACAGGGCTCCTTGAGAAATCTGAAAATGAGATAATGTAAATGATTGTCAAGATACCATTTTAAATAAATTAAGGAACAGAGAGTGCATTTGGAGACTGCATGTTCTCCTGCTGACCTTGTTAACGTGACCACAGGTTAATGCCTGGCTACTTTGGTTTTATCATATAGCAATGTTAGGTAGCCATTTTCATGCAGCGAGAACCAAGGACTTGACTGTCATTTGATCATGGCTTGCTTATCTTCTTCTACTTTGACAGGGGGCAGGGGCTTTAGGGAGATATTTAAACACTGCAGTGAATATCCATGGGAAAAGCAGAAAATCCTTTCATATGGTAGCAGCGTGCAATTTCTTTTTTTAAAAAAAAACTTACCTTTGAAGTTCCTTTTGTAGAACAATAAAGTCCTGATCTCCTCAAACACACATACAATTTCTTCCATGATTTCCTACCCAGCTCTTTCACATGCAAGAAACCTTGAATTTCAGGGCAGCTACTGGAGTTTAAAAAGTTCTGTTGGAGAGGAAAATGTAAATAATGATTGTGTCTCCTACATTTATCATAAAACTGGCACTGTACTTGCAGCAAGGAGAAGCAAACGGCAGGTCACTGCTGTGACTCAGGGCGCAGTGTAAGGTAACGCAGTCCTTAAGCTGATGCAGGACCCAAGCGGACAGACCTGCAGCTCCCGCTGCCTCTGCCGGTTCCGCCTGGCACAAGCGGCGCGATGCGAAGTCACATGAACTACTGATTCACTCATACACACTCTCTGGCCCAGGCAAAATTGCTCCTTTCCTGACTAATGAAGTGAAGTGTGCAGATCCATCCAGTCTCTACCCACTCTGAGGGGAGGAAATCAGGCTACACAGCCAGGGGCAAAGGACCCCTGCCCATCCGTGGCAGCTGCAGGGGTCTGCTTTGAACATGGATGTAAAACAGCAGCCTTAGGGAGTGTTTCTCAGGCAGGATGACTGTATTCACTAGGCACTGTGCAGTGCTGTAGCAACAGTCAGCTCAGGTGCAAGCATTGGTGTTGTTGTGTGGTCTCTAGGGGAATAACTGAAATCTCCAAAAGCCTAACCATATTTCTGCATCCTCATCCCTCTTGGCCTTGGTCTGAATGGTCGGAAAGCAAGTTTATTAATTCTTAAAAATAAATTAACTTAATAGCTTTCCACAGTTCTGCCACCTAGTCTAACTTGGACTCGCTGGCCGAAATTCAGGCCCTCACATAGAAGTTTTAGGATGTGAACTAGCTACTTCAGCTACTTCAGTGTTTCCCATACCAAATTCACCCGCACACACAATAGGCAACCCAATATTTAACACAAACTAAAACTTAGAGCAGTCAAATGTCTGCAGTGGTGTTAAACTTCAAGATTCAGAAATATTTAAATAAGTCCTTGCCGTAATTACAGGGACCACATATGGAATCCTTTGATATGCAGTATGTCAAAGGAAGGAAGTCTTAACTATGGTTAGCGAGCTGATGGTTTGCTCCCTTCTTCCACTGGCTCAGATATTTAAGTGACAGAAGGCTGGGTTGGTAGGTTACATGCTGAATTCCTAACAGATTCAATAATAGGTAGAAAAATAAATGAACCTGGCTGGCCTACGTGCCTCTGAAAATCCTGACAGTCATATTCGGGCATCATTTGGTGGACTGTGCTCATAGGAAACAAAGCCCCAAATCAATGCCCTCTGTCAGAATTTTTAGTTGTATTAAAAGCTTACTTTTTCCATTTTCTTCCATGGCTATTTCTTAGGTAATAGACTGGATAAGAGCAGTCAATTTTCCTGCTATTTGTGCTATTTCTCAACTTCGAAGGGAATAGACCACGAGGAGAAAATACTCTTTCTGCCAAGCCAGATATACCTAAATGAAAATAAACTAACATGCAAGCTTTTTGCACATCTGAGCACGACAGATACAAGCAATTATTAATGCTATTGTTAAGACCAAAAATGCAAAATCCTAGCTCTTAATGCAGCACATGATATTGTGACATGAAGTGTAGTGTTCTTCCCTGTTTTTTATATAATTGAAAAATGAGCACATTTAACTCAATGTTTGAGGAAGCCTCAGATGCAACATGCTCAATGACTATTAGATTGCAGGAAGTTTACCTTTAATAAATTACTACTGTCATTGAAATTATGACAAATAGGTTTATCTTTCTTAAAGAAAAGTGAATTTAATATAAATGCTTTAAGTAAGATTGATTTGATGGTTGAACAGCAAACCAATGAGAACATATTTATCTTCTTTCCTCAAAGAAACTCCCTGTTAATCCCCAAGGCTTAGGTTTTTCCTGACTGTACCAAACTAAAACTTCCCAGAAACGAACCACTGGATGTCACAATCCCATGAGGTTTTCCTCTCTCCACCATTAAAGTTACACTAGCTTCCAAACTTTTCCACCTGTAGAAGCACAAGCAAATGTGACTCTCCGAAAGCACTGTGTAAGAAAGCATCCTCAGGTGCAAGCACCTTGATGCAAAAGTCATGGCTAACGTGTTCACCCCAGTTTTTGTTTCCCCAAGATTTGTGGTCAAGTAATGGCAATGGCAAGGCTTGCCCACGCCAAGTGAATGCTCCCTGCTTGGCCTGCGTCCCCTGCACACAACCCTGACTGCTTCAAGAGGCCAGGAAACACCCACGGGGCAGCTGGAGGGAGACACTCCTGCTCTGCGAGTCTTTCATGTGCTGTGATAAGGAGGGTCCTAATTAGAGGAGTACAACTACAAGGCTGACTGAGGAGTGTTGCATGTGGCGTTCGTTTTTAATTCCAAAAATTGGTTTAATTTTCATTTTATTTCTGATTAGGAGGGAATTCTAATGTTTTAACGTCCTTTTGGTGTACCTGGAGACAGTATTTAATAGACTTTGGAGCAGTGACAGGACAAAATGAATGCACTAGTTCAAAAATTAGTGGAAATTTTATTATTATTTAAAAAGGCAGTCAGTGCATATTTGCAAACATGCAAAGTGGCAGAAATCATGCTGAAAATTCATTATCTGTATTTGTTTTCCCTTTTTGTGTTTGTGCCTCCTGCTTTATAATCTGCATGTGTCAATCAGGGCATGGTTTTCCAGGCATCGCTGTCTTTTAATATAGTGCCATTTAAGAAACAATGTGGTTTAATTTGGCTTCAACATACCTGTGAGTTCAGTGTCTCCTATTTGAGAAAATGACTAAGGTAAAAAAGAAGTAGGCTACAGTGTTTAGACTGGAGTGCTCCAATTTAGAATTTGAAAAGAACAACTTGTGGGGAGAGGCCTGAGCCTCTGGCAACATCCTCAGAGGAGGAAGCATATTTCAATCAATCAACTGTGCCACCACTAGTTCCTTCAAGAGCAAGCAACAAACAGCACAGCAACAGCAAAACTTCAACATGAATTCAGTGCACATGCCACTGCCACACAGGTTACGTAACTTTACGAACACATATGCAAAAGCTACACACACCTGTATCTTAACTTTTGGAGCTTTCAATAGATTACTGGACAAATGCTACAAACACTTGTCTGTAACTACTTGCCCTTACTTCCTAGATAATTATTTTTCCTATTTAAAAAGGCAGCTAGTTGGCTGAACCATCAAGAATTAGGTCCTTACTGTTAATGTCACTAGACATAAACATGGAGCACTAAAGCCCTGAAGACCTAACCTTTCTCCTGAGGCCCTCTGCTAATGTGCAAACATATTTCTGTACTTTCTCCTCCGCTGTAATGCACTGCAGAAGAATACCCCTGCTTTGCTTTTTACAAGGTATATGTGTTTTTCTGCAAATATATCTGATACTGCTTTAGGAACAGCACTACTGGCTGGGTACATGTGAAACCGATGTGAATGCTTGTAATAACAGGAACTCAGTTATAACTCAGATATTTTACTAAAAACTGATAGGTCGAGATCAGGAGCTTGAAAAACAAACTAGGACTTCAGACTGACCTAATGTGCTAAGTCAGGAGGCATCTGGCAGTTAGTTACAAGCATCAAGATACAAGGAAAGGAAAGAAAACAGAAAGTCCCCGTGTGTCTTTCAGTGGACAAGATGCTGTTACACAAACACAGCCAAACTGTATAGCCCTGATGCAGTATTACACAGGGAAGCTGAACAGCAATACAACAGCTACATATACATATGAACATAACTACAAATACCCTGTTTTTATAGTTTACATCTCAGTGCCACTGGGTCAGGTCTTTGTTAGGTATTTTTGACATTACTAACATATGCTGACTGCCTACACTGAACTTTCTCTGACCACCTATTTCTAGGCCTTTCTTCCTCTCAACCCCTTCCCATTTCCAAAACCTTTTTAATGCATAGAGATAACTTAACAGTACCTGCAAAAGTTGTGACTGTGGAATACTGCCATTGGTCTGCTGGCACCAGGCAACCATTTGCTCTGGAAAGAAGTTCTGGACACAAAAAGAGAAAACAATTTGAAGTTACATTATACTTGCACATTTCTACCTAGAATCAGCAGAACATTCTTAATTTTTAAAAGCTATTATTCTTTACTCAAATTACAGATCCCCTTTCACAGAAAGAAATACAGGGGCTTTCAGGTGCAATTCTTTCCTTCCTTTCGCTCACCAAAAGCCATAAACCATGAGCCCATCAATCTATCTCTATAATAGAGCTCAGTGTTCCTCTTATAATGATCAGGCAGCTACATGTTCTATAGAAAAATAACAAAACTTCAGAGAGGACATATGTGCCATAATTAGACCTGAACACTGTGTAGCATTCCCTGCTTCACGTGCCAAATAGGAGCAGTCTCGAAGCAGACATCCCCCTCCTTTCCCCAACCATGCCATCACAGCAGAGTCAGAAGCAAATATGGTGCAGCACGCAAACAATGTGCTTCTCCAGAGCCTTTAACAGTCTGCAATTCAGATATTTTCCTCCAATTCTTCTTTTCATTTGCCATGTTTAAAAATACTTGTGTAATACTATATACAGCAACTATACTAGAGCACTCTGGAAGTTTTTAAACATTATTTGAAGGCTGAAGACATACAGAAATGTTCGAAGTAAAACAATGAGTGATGATAACATAACGAATCACAACCAGAATGATTCTAGTTTAGAATATCCATCATTCTTCAGGCCATACAAATCCCACTCCTTAAGGCAGGAAGGGAAGGGCTGAAGAGGAATCACCTTTCTGCCAGGTAGCTTGCACGATGAATCATGCAAGCAAACATTCACTAGCTTCTTCTGAGTGGAAACAGTGCCATATGGCAGTAGCTGATGCAATGGGTAGGAAGCCTTTGCATTCCCAAACCCAAAGAATGATTTATTCGCTGATTATAAGAGCCTGGGATTGACTGCCAAACATTCTAGGTTTTACTCCCATACACTGTTATTAATTAAAGTATACCACACTAAACCAATGTGCCAGTTCTTACAATATAAAAATGTCTGTACAACACTCAGATGTTCATAGGGTATCACCTGAGGAGCTCAAGAGAAGTGCAAGCTCAGCAGCACACCGCGCACAGCAGTGTTTCCAGCAGTAATTCAAGCAGAGGTTCTTAAACAAGCTTTAGCAGATGACAATGAATGTGCAAACACGTGCGTGAGCGTGCAGCACTTGGGCACTAGGGTGGGCATGAGGAAAGGCAGGGACTGCTCTTCTGCACTAACGTGGGCAGCGCGTTTTCATTTGCCCACATGTGTTGTCTCTACAAACGTCTCACTGACCCCAAATTTCTTCCAACCCAAATCTTCCTTGGATTTTCTGCCCATCAGCTACCGAGATGGATTCTGCTTATTAACACAGTCTAGCACATCTAGCGCAGCACTAGCCCATTACTGCTTGATCCTTTAGATAAAGTGGAAAAAATTAATAACCAAAATAAACAATTACACTACAAACAGTGAAAAATGGCAATATTTTAAGGATTTTATAAAAACAGAGCTGTGTACAGTTATGCCATATAATATCACTCACTTATCCAACATGGATATACATGAGGAAATGGAAAGGGTGAATTACTAAGAGCAATAAAGAAGAGAGCGCACACAAGTAAAACATAGTCATAGGAGAATCACTGCCCAGCATATATAATGATAAAATGGGAGTTACTTCCCTGCAGTCTTAGGGGTTACCCAGAGGTTTATTATTATTATTATTACTGACAGAAATTAAAAGGTCTGGATGCTGCACACTACTTGATCAATTTGCTTCAAATCAAGGAACTTTGAAGATAATGAGCAAATTGCACCTCTGCTTTTGTTGTTGTTGTTTTATTTTTAATCAACAAGGATTTCACTGTCTCGGTCACTCTCCAACATCGCAATAGCCATTTTGAAACAAGTATAATTAGTAACCAGAAAACATCTGAATTTTTGGGGGCTGGGAGAAGAGTACAAGAAATTCAAGCACTGGTTAAAATTTGCAAGGAAATAATTTTTAAATGCATCCAGACACACACACACATATGCATATAAGTAGATGTTTAATACCTGACAGTGCCTAGCAGTGTAATTCTGAGTTAAGCGCTGTACAGTGCCTTCCTTTACCCGGAATGGCTGATGCCGCAGTCCTCTGACCCCTCCTTGCCACTCACGTCGACACCCCATTGCCCCTGCAATACCTCGCTCTGTCTGGTTTAAGCAGCCACACAATAACACTCACCATGGGATTCTTGAAAAACTCATATTTTGCATAATTCTTCCTGAACAAAAATTTACTTTCACTTCCCATTGTGGACTCGACTTGCACTATGAGCTCGTGATCTTCCAGGCATCTCTCTACGGAAGAAGAATATAGGGTCAGCATGTGACCAACTAGCCAAAAAAGCAGGTTAGCTTCCAAAGAACATACCTAAATTAACTCAGAATAACTGTTATCCTTTATGCATGCTTATACAGCTGAAATTATATAGAAACAAGATATCTAAAAGAGCTAGGACATAAGTATAAAGAAGTTGACATTAAGCAGCAGGCATTCTTAAAAGATTTCCTACATTAGGGCTTAATAAATACAGATTTTAGAGAAACTGAAGGAGGTATCATTGCCTGTGTATCTTACTGCCTGGCAGTAGCTTAAATAAAAAACACACCAATCCCTTCTTTTGGTGTTTGGTGTGTGTTCTGGAAGTGATAAGGTGGAAAATTTTCAGAAAAAAAAATGTGGAAAGACCACTGCTAGGTCTTGAACTGTCACATAGTGCCCTGTTTGACCACACTCTATAAAAATAGTTCATTTCAAGGTGAACCTCAAGCCTCTATTGTAGATGCTAGACAATGAGGTTTATTATGAAAGAGGTCACAGGATCTACTTTACGGGAATACTGACAAAGACAAATGTTTTGTACACATGACAGGGCAATTTTCTGCTCTAGATTTGATTACAAGGTAACTCCCTGCAACCACTACTACTTCGGTCAAAAGAATGGCAAATCAAAGCATGAACAGATAGCATAACTGAAAACAGTAACTCAAAAGAGGGCAATTGGCACAAGTGTACACTACTTAATGAATCATTTTCTTGGCAAATCTTCAAAGTTTCTAGGAAAATATTTAAGTATTTTTCCAAAGTCTAATGGCAGTACTTGCATGTCTTACGTAATAGAAAGTAAAAAAAAAAAAAAAGGACAAAGCTTTCACAAAGCTCCACGTAAAATGCATACGATTTGCTGAACAACAGAATTTGGATTCCCCCCGAGATATTCACACATCCTTGCATTAGTGGGATTGGAATGCCAAGCTACCATGTAAATTCTCTTGGGGTATTTTCAGGATGTAAAACACGCTGTACTTGGTATCTCAAACACTAGTAAGTTTTTCAGTAGGACTCACATAGGGATACTAAGTTTTAACTATTAAGTTCTTTGACTGAAAATTTATCTGGGATCTCTGAATGATCCCATTGCCTTTTCACTTGCATTTAGCTTATCAGCCATGACCATTTCATTGATAACTTCGGACTGCTTACCATGCTCCCTGGGTCTCCAGCCTTTTTATAGGCTTTCAAGAGGTTAACACTGAAGATTGCTAATAGTTGGTTGCTTGCTTATAAAGAGCTATTTCTTAGCGCATTAACCAAAACATGGTTTATACAGGGGCAGGTTTTCAACTAAGGTACCAGCGTACACCACTGTTAGTACCAGTTAATTGAGGACATTTGCACCCCCTGAGCATTCATCACCTAACCCAACTAGGGCTTCCCATGTGAAATTTCAAATGTTGCTACTGATATCACTAATTTATCTTTGTTTTATTAAATCACATCCAAACCACATTCAATTGTATTGATAGGAACCTTCATCACTGTATGAACACTGAAAGGCCAGGTGTTAACTGGCTTCTTCTGTTATTTTACAAGGTTGTGATCTTTGCTTTCCTCATGCACTGGAAGACGACTTGTCTAAGGGCTGAAATAAACCATGTCCTGTATTTTATCTTGTGGAAATGACATTTGTCAGTTTGTTTTGTATTTTACTTCTTAGCTTGCATGCACACAACCAGCAAATGTTTATTAGATGCTTTATGTAACTGGCCTAGGTGTATTTCTTTACCAAATGAAGACCCTTTTTAGATTCTGTAGTGGCAGTCCCACTAGTTGAAAGTTCACATTCTCGTTGTGACAGTGAAAGCCAACTTTGGGAAAACGTACAGGAGTTTATGGGATGGGCATGTAGAAAGCAAGGTAGTCCTAGTCCATTCGCAGCCATTTCACAGAAGTTGCATGCTTGCTCAGCCCTTAGGGAGTTGCACTTAGAGTAAATGCAACAAAATGCCCCTTGACACACCAGCAACTCAACTTCAGCCTTGCATTGAACCTTCTGCTACAGAACAAGAAGCACAGATGTCAGTCACAGAAATTCAACAGGTCAGTCTGTCTCCAAGTGTTATTGCAGTTAAAGTGACCAGAAATGTCTCCTGGTTTATCTCATAGTCTCAGTTGTCTTCTCTACATGCTTCCTGGAGAGGGACAGAACAAACTTCTCTTTTATTCCCGCTGAAATTGCTTTGCATTACTATCTAAACTTACACAGAAGCGTCCAACTCACAAAAGATGGGAAAGCGAGACGAATTCTACATTGAATAACATACAGACATGTCCCAAAAATTTCCAATTAGTGAATCGCTAAAAATGACATGAATAAAACTATATGGTGATCGTTTTTTCTAACCCTACATACAATTGAGAGCTCTTCTACTTTTCCTTTTTACTATGGCTCGGCAAAATAAGATGTACAGTCAATTCATAAGCCGGAGGAAAAAGAGGTTGGCAGGTTAGGACTCTTGCCATATCAAGAAACATACTATCCTGAAAAGTCTGTCTTCATTATTACTAATTCTGTTAATGTCCAATACAAGCATCTCAGTCCTCTTCCTAAATTAATGACAATTAAGAATGGAGTAGCGTATAGGGAAAACAACACATTTTAAGGAGAGGTAAGGTATATTTCTAGCTACAAACTAATGCAATGAATTAAAGTTTCAGAACTGCTTAAATCTTGACCACAAGCTATTTTAGATTCTTAGTGGTTAAGAACAGCGTGAATTATCTACAGATGTCAAATTTAAGCCAGACTGATAATAACTCGTCACGGTGTTGCTACCAATGAGAACACAAATAACGTGCAGTATGCTGGCATTTTGAAGTTATTTGCAAGAGGGAGTGCTATCTGGAATACAACTGACCATGCAATGTAACCAGTCAGAGGAAGGCCCCTTTAGCAAGGGCCTAGATCAGCACATCGATATATATGCAGTTTGCCTTAGAAATTTATTCTTGTCCTCAGGCTGCCTAAAAGAAAAAATAGGAACTAGTTCTGCAAACTGAGCTCCTTTGGAAAATAAGAGTAGTACTAGCAACATTAGAAAAAAGAAAGATAGTAAACTTTTTGGAATTAGTCTCTTTTGGTGAGCTTCAAGATTACAACCTGCAGCAATAAGTCATCAAGGATGTCTTTAGCGAGAAATAATGGCTTCTGGAAACACATAGTTGTTACTGCTCTAAAAACATTTTGCTTGCTACCTTCATAAAATACCATCCTGTTCCTGTTACATACTTTGACTGTGACATCAGATATGCTATAAGCAATCTTATTTGCAGAGGGAAAGGTATGGAACCTCAGACACCTAGGACGAATTCCAACTGAGTTTCTTTTTTTACAGACTACTGCCATTAACTGATAGGAGTTGAAATACACAGAGAAGCATGTAATCATTTAAGCTCCTGAGCATAAGCAAAAAATTCCAACAGCAACCAAAACTGGGTGGATGGATAAAAGCTGGTGTTTGAAATTTACTGAATGTAAGTTTGGATACTGTGTATACTTTGGTACCCAAACACAAGGAATTGGGTGCTGTTTTTTCCCCTGCATGAAGTGAACCCTTCTATTCCATTTTCTGTCCTCATCCTTTCAAGTGCTTCAAGTGTTCACATCCTTTCAAATACTTAATGTATAAAGTCTGTAAGGTGGCATCTTCTCTGGGATTTTAAGCATTTGAATACTTTGGTTTTACACTCCAAAAGGGGTAAGCATGGAAAAAATTTAATGATGGCCAAAGCAGTAAGCTGCGCGCCATATTTCTCAACTTGGGCCGGGCTTTGTGCTTCCCAGAGAAACGGGAGTTGGGAGCCGGCTCCAATGGATATAAATGCAGCCCGATAAGTATCTTGCTCTTTTCCCATCATTGTTAATTACGCCGTTATTTGTGTGTAAACAGAAGCTTTTGCTTTCCTAATCAGCCTCCTGCCCGATTCATTCAGCGATGTCACCCAGCAGAGTTTGACAGCACAATTAGTCACCATGGCAGCTATTGTGATGTCACCCGCGCTGAATTGTGGCATCACTGAATGAAGCTGGCAGGAGAAGGATGTTGCTGACAAAGGCCAAGGCTTCTGTTTACACAATACCTTGGTAATCAGCACCGATGGGAACCGGGGATACAGAAAGAGGGCGCCTGGGCCTTTAATGAGCCTTGGTAAAACTAGCCCGTTTCTGGAGGTTGCTGGAAGTGTGGATGTGGTGTGGTAGGGCACGGAAGTGGAGCTTCCAGTGGCGAGGCCTCCATCCGTCACCAAGGCCTCCATCCGTCACCTTGTCCTGGTGCTTGGCTTGGGAAGGACGCCCCACGCACGTGAGGAGGCGTTGTGCGGTTCTTCCTGCCGCAGACTTGTATGTGGAGAGAGATACCCAGTCATGAGGCAACCAGGACAGCCTAAGGTTCTTGGATTTTTCTTCTTTGGATGCTACTCTGTGGAGTAGCAAATTTATGTGTTTAATAGTATCAGTTTAAGGCATTGCATTGCCAGCAAATTGCTTCATTTGGTAAAATTGGGTTCTGGGTTATGGTTTTAGGCACAAAAGCATCTATTAGCTGCAGATATCCTTAGCAGGCCCAGTGCTTGCAGCTTACAATTTGCCTTCCTCTGTTTTTTTAAGCAAAATTTCAGCATGAAGTATACCCTAATAGTAATAGTCCCAAGGCTACACTTTTTAAAGCAATTATTCTGCACCACTCAGAATTACACGTAGGGTATCTCAGCAATGAGCAGCTGCAAGCTGCGTGTCAGAACCCTACAACTAATCAGCTCCACAAAGTAACGGCAAAAACGAGACTGAAGAACATGAGATTCTTTCAGGTACTGCAATTAAACCAATTCACGGTGTTATTTAATTCCTCTTGCAGCCTTCTTGAAACTGTAACCATGACACCTTAATTTTAATCAGGTAGAGGAGCTGCTGCCTGGGGAGCAGATGCTGCTGTTGGGCCAGAAATTGCCCGTGGGTCGCGGGTGGTGCCCCCGTGTCGCCCCTCGTGAAGCCAAGTGTAGCCGCCCCCCAGCTCAGCGTGTGCAGCGGTCACAGGCGTTCCTGTGGGTAGGCACGCGGAGCGGAGGCGCTTCACCCAGGTCTCCCAGCTGGGCACGAGCCGAGCTGTTTCACAGGACCTGGACTCTTAGGGATCAAGCTTGATTTGCCTAAGCCGTTTGTTTGCAATAGCTTCAAACCGCAGGGAAGTAACAGAGCACTAGCATGATGAGACAAAAAAAATATATATATATATATATGTAGGTGTATGTATACATACACACACATATATATAAATATATATACATTTATATAAATATGTGTATAAAATAAAAATAGAAAATGGGAATCAAGATAAGGACTTAAAAAGGCTTAAATGCTTACCATGTCAAATTGTAACACATAAAAAGCATGTATGTGACTTCAGCTAGTTTTACAAGAGAAAGGCAGTGATGAGAAGACGTTCCTGCTGGAAGCACATTAATACGAATCATACACGTTATGTTCCCAGGTAACCATGCCACCCCTTTGACCGTTCCCTACCTAATCCTAGGTGAGGGTGATGCTCCACTAGAGTCCAGCTGTTATCATCCACACAATGACTTTTGTAAACCAGCAGCTGGCAGAGGTCCCTGGCTGTCATGTCTGCTAGAATCTCCACCACTTTGCTTGTTCCATCTTCACTAAAGACTTTTACATCCTGCAACATAAAGGATACACTTAAAGATCAACAGCTCCGAAAAGATGTAAACCGCACGCACAGCTACCACAGAGAAAAATAAAGCATCCTCCCCACGTTATGATTGCGAGCATCTCGGCAGCCAGGACAAATGACATGTATGATTTACTTTACAGCACTTTCTCATCATGCCCCTCGCCTGCTTCCCCTCCCCCTGCCCCAACACCTCCCTGCACTGAACAAAGATTAAGCAGCGTTAATGTGAGCACAGACACAGAGAAAGTGGGAGAGCACACGCTGTTCTTCGTAACGCTGTATAAGGTAGACAAGCAGGAAACAATAAGAGAATACTTCCGCAACAGCAGGTAAAAGGAATTAAACCTAGTCAAACAATAAATGCAATTTCCCTTTTAATGCAGTTTGAGGCCTCCCAGTGTTTGCAGGACAAATCCCCTGGAAATTAAAAATAAAAAATAAAATCAGAAAATGGCTCTCTGGTTTCCTACGAACTTTTGAGCATTTTGCTTTTGGAAGTTGCACTTGCAGTTCGCTCGCAGATCAATTAGCCAGTGCAGCCTAGGCATTTCTCTCCCTTTCCTGGCTCCTCTTTTGATCTTTGCTTTAAAGGAGTTGCAACCCAAACGTGCACCCAGTGCACATCCTAAGTGTTAATGAAGATGAAAGAGCAAGTGAGGAAGCCTCTCCCCACCTCCTGGTTTGTACAGATGCTTTCCTCTCTGCATTGTTCTGCTCAGGCGAGACACACTTACTGCAAATCTGTTTTTCCCCCCTGTGCAATCAAACACGCAGGCTCAGGATTTAGATTAACTCCATGTTTAAAACATTTCTGCACCCTAGCGAGAGAAGACAAATCTAACAAAAAAAAAAAAAAAAAAAAAAAAAAAAACCCTGGAGGGTAATTGGATATGGAAAATCTTACCTCAACAGCACGTAAAAGGCAGCAGTCAGAAGAACAAGATGGCATTTTAAATACAGATTGCCTCTTGAAAGAGAGTTTGTTCTCTGCCTCCTCCAAACCTTTGCGGACTACGGCTGCGCACTCAGGGGCACTTTGCAGTGTCAGGGGATCACTGTACTGTACCTGTCACGTAGCCCCTGTTCTGGGGACGGTTTCTGGGGAGGGAAACAACTCTGCCAGAGCTCCACTCAAAGGGTTACACGCAATCTTTGCGGTAGTGAATCAAACCACACTGTGTAGACCAATCCTAGCCCTCCCTCTGACTGATGTAATCATTTCCCACACACTATCAGACTTCCAAATTATTCCCGCCCCCCCAACGAAAAAAAAAATGAATAAGAAGAAGAAGAAAAAAAATTACAAAGGAAATTTGTTTAACAACCACCCGCGGGAGTTTAAAAGCCCCTGCGAGAAGCGGGAAGTTCAAAGGAGGGGAGAGCCCAAGCCGCGGCACCGGGAGCAGGCGCGCTGCCCGCGTCACGCGCCCCTCGCCAAGCCTCCAGGAGGCCGGCCTTGCCACAGCTGATGTCATCCCCGCGCAACTTCGCTGCTTGAACTTCTGCTCGGCCACCCGCCACTGCCCCCCGCCCTTGATCTGGCCCCGAGCCCCCTGGGCCCACAGCAGCAGTGGCGCAGATGCAGCGGCTTGTCTCCGCGCCTCACCTTAGACCTGGCATGGCGCCAGCGCGGATGAGGTGTTGCCAGGGGGTCTGTGGCCCCGCCACCCTTTCCCTTCGCACCGCTGGGCACAAAGTGGAGCCCAGGGAGGGAGGAGTTAAAGCCTGAGTTTGCTGGAGTGACTCAAAAGGCCATTGAGGGAACCGCTTGGTCTGAACGCAGGCATGGGGCAGCTCCTGGAGCACCGGCTGGGGAGGAGCGGAGCAGGGAATCCCAGGAGCCGTGAGGCACGCACAGCCCCACAGCTGCACTTAGCCTAGTCACGGGCATCCTCACACGTGGGAATCGGTGTGTGCTGGGCTGGGGGGATTGCTTGTTGAACAGGAGGTGAGACCTGAGCAAAATGTCACTGACCAAAAATGACATCGATTTACACAGCTCTCCTCGATGAACAGCCCTCCTCTTTCCTCTCTGAATGTGCCAGCAAACTTAAACCCCAGTATCTAACCCCCAGTTAGAAAGCCCAATTTCATTTTTTTAAATGACTTCTTGTCACGTAATGCTTAAATTTGAGCAGAAAGCAGCAGTGCAAGAATTCATCTCCGTTTTCAGCTTACTTCAGCGCACGTGACTCCACTTTGTGCACTGGCACAAAGCTCTTTTGGGTGGATTTCCTGCCTCAGGAACCAACCTGGTGACCTCACTCACTCATCAGCGCCCGGGCAGAGCAGCCACACACGCTCGGCCCTGCTGTTCCGGGCATGCTCCAAGAGCATCGCCACCATTGCAGTGCTTGTGGCACAGGGAAGTGCTTTCCCATGGCTAGTGTTTCGCAGGGAGCTAGGCAGCGGTACAGGACAGGTTGCACCTGATCCTTGTCACTGTCCCAGCAGAGAGGAAAAGCTCTTCAACAGGAGGCTGCCTTTTTGCAGAAAATGGAAAGCCCAAAGGCAGCAAATGAATTTTCCTCCGTTCCCAAGAACGGAGGGACATAATCAAGTAAGGCTGATCGATAGAAGAAAGCTGCAGCTGTCATTCTCGTCATCTTGCTCTGCTCCCCAGGTGTGAAATGAAGGGCTCTGTGTGCAGGTGGTCCCCTCGCTCCCTCTTGGCCCTGAGCTTCAGTTGTTGTACCTTAAAGTACAACAGCGCTTCAAAGCTACCTCAGGATGCAAAACTGGCATTATTCTGTGTACAACTCTGCTTGTAACTCCACACTCGTTCTACCCAGTAGTTCCGCATTTTAGGCAACACTCCCGTGTGGAAGTTGCTATTAGAGTTGCATTAAAAACACTGTCACATTCACCCTTAAAGGGGGCCAATGGCGTTTTCTTTCTTTCCTTCTTTCAACATTTCCTTTAAAGCTACTGAATTCAGCAGGTGGAGGGAGGGAATGCAGAACCGAACAGGTTAACTTCATGGACTATTAATAGTGCTGTGTTTGCTATCAAGGGCAGCACAAGGCTATGTATCACTACTGACATCACGGATCTAAAAGAATATATCAGTAAGGGATGTAATGGCCTGAGGTGAACCCTGCCATAGAGGACAAGGGAGGGACAGAAGTGAGAGGAAGCCCCATGTCTCCACAGAGGAGACAGTGCTGTTGTCCATAAGAGGTTTATGCAGAAAATAAGAGGATTTTCTGCAGGTCCCCCTCAGAATACTGCCGTGCGCGATGAACAACCACATTCAGGAAACCAGCTCTACAAAAAAACCCACAGCTCAAACTTGCTCAAACTTTTAAAAAATTTCTGCGCATTTCAGTGACAAAAGAGGCAGGTTGCAGTATCAAAGAGGGGACTTCACTGAAAGTGAGTTAGTTAAATCCACCCATCTCAGATTTCCTTTTTTTCTTTTCTTTTCTTGGAAGACTCTACTTTCTTGAGCTCTTAAGGGCTTCTCATTCAAACTTCTTCACCAGGAAGACTGTTCCACAAGCAAAACTGATCCATGGCTTCGTTTCTATAAAGGAGAATGAAGCGGACCGCATTCTGAACAAAGTGCTCCAATAAGGAAAACCCTGGACCTGAAGAGGGCCTCAGAAAGTTAGCTTGGTACTTTTCCCCTGCATCCCTCAGAAAAAAATGCAATGAAATGCAACGGCAGACTGCCTGCAACAGTGATTTACAAAAGGCCCTAATTACGTCAGCAGCACAAGGCACCTTCTATTCAAAATTAAGGTTAAGAATGCTAAGCCAACCAGAGCAGTATATTGGCTGAACATTCAGTGCTTTACAGTGCAAAGGAGCAGATAACAGACTGCACCATTGTTCTGCAAAGAATTCTTCCCTTCCCCCCGCTTTCTTTTTAAAGACAGAAAGACTTAAAAAATAAAAATTTTAAAAGAACGCTAGCGTTCATCACTTCAGTGGTTTCATATAATGGGTCGCATATCATGAGCACCCTCATGGTTATTTCATCTTCCTGCCTCAGCCCTTCTGCTGCATTGAGTAATCCAAACATTATTCGGAAAAAGGACAAAACAACAAACCCTCTTGTGTCACAGTCATATTACTTTGTTCCTTCTCCTCCACTTTTCTATTTGTATTGTTTTACTTTTTTTTTCTGAAAAAAAAGACTCCTGACTGCATACAATTATAATTAAAAAAATATATCAGTCTTAAATGAAATCTTACATGCTGAATATTTTTAGCAAACTGCTCCAAACTTGCCATTCTTCAGTCTATGAAATGGGTCACACAAGAATTTACATCAGTGCTAGCCTTTGGAATCATGGATTATGAATCCAGATTAAGTAAGTTGTAGTGAGAACAGTATCAGTTATCAGAAGGTGCTTTGTATGAAATTTAGTACATAAAGTGTTTCAGTAGACCGTCTTTTCTAATATTTTCTTTTATAAGAGAAGACAATCACAGAAAGGCATTGGAATGCACTGAGAAGTCATCCCACTTGGACATACCAAAATTTTGCACGTTAAGAGCCCCACAAACTGAGAATCTCCTATACGCAGATTTCAGCCAACAGGTTTGTTCAGACATAAGAAACACACTGCTAGTGATGTAAAAGAAAAAGAAAGGAAAAAAAAAGAAAAAATTAAACTGAAATGCATGTATCTTGCATAAGCAGAAAAAATAGCTTATTAAAGAAAGCACCTACGTAACAGTCAGGTATGCTAGGATTTTATTTGTAGTTTTCATTGGAAATGATTAGATCATGGTTCCAGAAAGCTTTCTACTTTCAAACTCACAGGCTCACAAGAGCAGATTCAAAATCACTGGAGAAAGTGGGAAGCAAAAGAGCTTTCAGTTAGAATCAGTTACCTTAAAGCTGCTGAGAATTCAAGCTTTGCATGCATGTCATCCTTGGACAGCTATTTGCCTAGCTCAAGAGGTAACAATTAAGACAAAAAAAAAAAAAAAAAAAAGGAAGCATTTGCTTCCTAAAGTTGTAAAGCTTTGATAAAGCAAAGCCTGCAAGCAGGCTCAGTGCCCATCTCACAGCCAAGCAACTCAGTCGAGCACAGCTACCCACTGGAGTACCACCCTGTTCCCTTTCCTTGTCTGACAGCATTAGGCAGCTTTGTAAGATAAGGGAATTTCACGTGCTGCAATGAAATAAATATATAGGCCAACCCTATGGCTCTTTTCGCCTCCTGTGTTACACTACTCATGCAGGGACAAAAAGCGCTTCAGAAAAAATAGCAGCAGCAACAGCAATAAATTGCAGATAGTAGCACTTAAATATGAGTCACTAGGGAGTACTTCCTTGTTAAAAAAAAAATCAGAGTTATTTGATCACTGCTTTTTTCCCCTGCATATACACATAAAACCCTAGGAAATGCTGAGGTTAAGGTTCTCATAGCAACATTAACTCTCTCATCTGGCATATACTATATTTAGGTACACATTTAACAGCCTATGAACAACAAAGGAGAGCAATTGTAAGTGCATTATCTTTGTCTTTGATATTCATATTTGGATTAGCAATTTTAAAAACAACTGAGTCTAACAGACTAATTTGTCAATTTTGTTGCAAAATCCTGATCCTATCTTTCTTTGCTAGGTTATCAAATTTTTAACCCATTTCCAAGAGCCTGAGAAACTGGACCTTGATGGGGAATCAGAGTATCATCGTATGTTCAGTAATCATCATAAGCCAATATTATAGTCATAACATTTGCCAAGGGTTGTACCAAAGAGACAGATTTGGGAGATTATAACAGTATGGACAGTATGCAGCAGGGCAGGATTAATAGTGAATTCTACTATGTATGTATAATCAGATTGCTAAGGCTTCAGAATTGATCATGTCCAAATGTTCAGGGCCAGATTCCCCCCAGGTAATTTTAGAGAGCCAAATTCCTGTGGTAGTTAAAGGAGAGAGATGGGGTAACTTAAGAGCTTAAGCACATGCTAAAGGCATTTGCGTGTCTCTGCTAACTGCAGAGGGAATCTAAGCTCCTAACTCTGGATCTTAGTGGAATGCCTAAAGCTACATCGGCTGAAATCAGGCCTCAGTGACTAATGAAGCCAACATGTCTCTCTGCACTATTGGCATAATTACACACTGCAATTGTTGGCATTTGAGCTTACAAAAAAAAAAAGAATTGTGTGATGTTGCATATACATAGAACATAGTTAAAGAACTTAAACAAAGAGAACCTAAAGTGTTATTAAAGTTTAAAGCCAGAATATAGCAAAACCAAGCCAAAGTGCAAGCATTATTTTACTTTCCCTCTGTAAAATGGTTGTCTTCTCCTCCTCTCTTTCAAACCCACACATGGAAGTGGTTATTTGCTTTGGAGCCACTTGATGAAATCTGTCCTTGTTATCTGTTTTTTATCTTCTCTGAACTTCAACTACTATTACACTCTGTATAGGCTTAGGCTTGCATAATAACTGCGTTGAAGCTCCTTCAACAAGCCCAGCTGTTTACATGTAAAGGTGTGAACTGTGCAATGTATTTTGAGGAGAAGGCTGTATAGAGCATGTTTTCAAGATATGAGTGCTGCCTGCACAAAGAAGAGATTTATTCCATCATGTACTCAACATACTTGGAGACTGAACGTTTGGAAATTGTCAGTCAGTTACCCTATAATTTCCATATTTTAGAAATAAACAGGAGAATGCAGTTTTAAGTGATAAATGCCTATAGACAGACAACACACTGCTTTGGTGACAGCATCCCCCAAAGCAATTTCACCTAATCCCTTTCTCACCTTGGTTTATTGCTCACATGTTCAAGTCAGTCATCTGACCTATCTGACACTTTCCCATCCTCTTGCTTTCTTCCTCATTTGTTGCTCATTTTTAGGTAAGAGATAGAAAAAACAATTATCCATCCTTGTTACAGAGTAACAAGAAGTACCTATGAATTTGGCTGAAGCTCCTGGGGTATCCTCCACCCACCTGGATGTGACCCTGTGCCATGTGCTCTAGATGTCCCTGCTGGAGCAGGGGGGCTGGACTAGATGATCTTTAGGGGTCCCTTCCAACCTCAGCCATTCTGTGATTCTGTGATTTGCAGGGCATTAGAAGTGAGAAAGCTTCAGAAGGAATCTGGATACACTCTGAAATGGTCTCAGTCTGCAGCAGTGGGAAGGCAGCTCAACAACGGCCAGTTCTCACCCGCTCCTGCAGCTGAGGGTCCAGTCTCTTCATGTGGCCTCTTTTTTTTTCTTTTTGTCCTCTCTGCCTGTGACCTTCTCCACCCATTTCCATTGGTTCTAGTTGTGAGTCTGTAAATGAGCTCCTTCTCTCCACGTGGCTCCTCCTGACAGCACGTGCTCTTCATGCAAAAATCCTGCCTTATTTCCAGACCCATTATGAAAGGAAGAAGAGATAGGCGCAGACGCTGCTACACTCCTTTGATTATGTAATGAAAGACATTAAGTCGCGTTGCTGGCATTAACCTTTATCTTTTATGTACTTTATTTTGTAATTTATCCCTAGATAGTTTGCAATCTTCCTCAGCTCTGCTTACAAAATGCACTATTTATCGTCTGAATTTGCTCCAAGAAAAAGGTTTTGTAGAAAAGTTCTTGCAAACACAATTTAAGTCACAAACAATACCAGAAAGGATAATACAAAGAAAAAAAACATGATAATTTCTTGATTAAAACTCTTAAGTAACCAAGCTAGTTACAGAGTATTTAAAATTGTTTTGCCGTTATAAATTATTCTTTAGAAAAGGAATTATTACCACATCTTCCTCACTGCACAGGCTTTCAACCACAAGAACCACATTAATTTGAAACTTGGCAGACAGCGTAACAAGACTCCAGGGAGCAGCTTTCCATAGGATTTAGAAAAATGGTGCGGGTCCTGATGACTTGGACAGCTATTTGGTTCCCAGTAGGACACTGGGACAATTGCAGCTGAGGCACTTACAATTTGAGTGCCCAGGCCAAGCTAAAAGCCAGAAAGCCATTTCAGTATAGGGTTCAGCAACGTGCAATTAGCTTCCCAGTATGATTTACTATTGTCCAAGTGCAACTTCCACTTGGAGAGCCTACAAAATTTCCCTTCCCTCTCATATTTATTTGAGGAGGGAGAAACAGAGAGGTTATAGAGCAGAAAACTGGAGAGCCATGAAGAGTTGGATGGCCTGTGCTCCAATCTTTCACATGTATGTGCTGGGCCAGCCACTTGAGGAAAGGGACCAAAGACAACTTCTGAAGATGCCTTTGAAAACTGAGGATTAGCATATAAAAATATGTGTGTTTTTAATATATGGGAAAATCTTTTGGGCAGTCATTGTGTTTTACATAATATAATAGGATCCTAGCTTTTTGACTGTGGTTGATATAATAACAGAAACAAAGTAACAACAACAAAATCCCAACAATCAAGGACAATGCCAAATAAGTTAAATTTGGACCTTGCTAAAAACACATTATTTTAAGAACCAGTAGTTATGAAATTTATCTTGAACCGCTGCAATCCCATTTACCTCATCTGGTAAAAAAGACATCTAAGCACGTGCTGTACTTTTGAGACCTGGACAGAAGTTACAAACCTGAAATGCACAACAAAAGTGGACAAACACACGCCTGTTTGCCAGCCTTGTATCTCCTCTCTCCTCCCTCCCCCCAGAAGTAAATCATAAGGAGGGAAAAAACATAGCCCTTGAAGCCGGTGTGCGCTCCCTAGTGTGGGCAAGCGCAGAGTTCCCTAGTTCCCTACGGTTTTCCCTGCAGTCCTGCAGGCTAAAAAGAAATTAATGAAAACAAGTTCTCAGCAGAAGCGCCAGCAACTGGGTCTGACAATTCTTGACAGATGTGACAATATGCAAATAAAAATACGTGTTTTCATGACACATTAGATTAAAGGCAATGCATTACATGAAAAGTGATGATCTTCATTTCTAAAAGTCCCTTTATTCCCTTTCACAACCCACCACCGTACCACTGCTGATTACCCAGACCAAAAAGTTATAACCAAACCATGGAGAAAAAGGAGGAGGTAGCTGGGAAAAATATTGAAGAAAAGGTCTATGAACTTAATATATACAGTTGGACCAGAAAGAAAAAATCAAGTATGGTATAGCACATGGGGACATGATACAGGGAAACAACAAACCGAAGTGTGAAAATATGAAGATGAGTGACTCAGCAAAACTGCTGAAGAGTTACTCATGTTCAGCAAAAAAAAAAAAAAGTGAGAAAAATCTGGGAGAAAAAAACAAACATAGCTGTTATTAGTGTGAAACCTCTAACTCCCCTATTTGGGTTATGTTCTATACCCGTTTAGCCTTGCACATGGCAGGATCAACCTATGAACAACGATACGAGTTTTAAAAGCACAACAAGTGTTCCTAACTTCATCTATCCTGTCCTCCTTGCACAAGGTTTCGCTTCAGACCATTTTCTATACCCCTTCACCCTGGGTGTGGGTGGATACAACAAATAACCCCCAAAATACCCCCAAAACAAACAAACAAGAAAACCACCCATGCACAACCCAACCCTTTGCTCAGCTTACAGGAACAGATTCCCTGCTGCCATGGTTACCACTCCCAACTCCTCCTGTGGAATTAGAAAAAAAATATATTAAAAAAAAAGAAAAAAAAGAACTTCCCCGAGCACAGAAGGCTGCATAATGTTAGCTCTCCCTCCCGCCCCTCGCTTGTCATTGTTAGGTCCTAAATCAGCTACATCTGGCATGTTTAATTTGGCCTAAAGAAAATGTCACTAATTAAAACGATGCCGAACGAGCAATACCCGCTGTTCTGCAAATGGAAAGCTCAGGATATGGATGCAGCCTCACAGGAACCGGAAGGATTCAGCGGTAGAAGGGGAGCACAAGGCGGCTTGGGGTGCCACACACGCTGTGGTACCTGCTGCGCGTCCCCACAGTGCGGCGGCCTGGGCTGCACTCCCCACGCCTGTCACAGCCACACCATGGGAGCCAAGTGGCACCGCTAGGCTGGAAATGTGGCACCCCAACTTTCCAAAGAAAGAAAAGGCTCTGCTGGGGCGAGTGCCCTGCAGCGCTGCCAAGCGGCGCGCGTGCTGGCGCGGAGGCAGCTCCGCTCACCTTGGTATCAGCGTAGGCCCCATCCTGGCAAGTCCCATCGCGCTCCAGCCACCACCACTTATGAAGCAGATTTCACCTTCATTGCATCATGTAAACCTGATTTTAGAGTCCTCAAAACATTTTTCATTTTAAAGTTGTCTTACCCCTTACAATTACTTCAATAAGTCTTTAAGTGATTTCATTTTAGTGTCTTCAAGGCTAAGGAGTTCCCAGGAAAAGAGATCATTTTCTACATGTTCTGCTCCAGGTCCTCAGCATTTATAAATCGGACAACTGTTTCTTCTCTACTTTTACTCCGTTATGAATTAGCCCCATTATTAGGGTATATTTTGGTTGCCACTGTTTAATTTCATGTGGCCAAACAAGATTCAAACATTCAGCAGAGAAATCGCCCCAAAATGTCAATCCTAATGGAATTCTTACAAGTTAAGTGGATCATGTTGATAACATACACATTAGGCAACGAGAGTCAGCGCTAAGTAAAAAGAGTACTCTCCTTAGAAACTTAGCATTTATAAATGAATTAACAGTGGGCTTCACCCGCCCAATTCCAAACAACTCTAACACTAGTGCATAACATGAAGGTGGTACCTCTCAAAATCATCATGCCTTCCACCATTTTTCCCCGCCATCACATAAGTTTAAGAACAATCCCTTATATGCACAGTTATATAAATATCACCATATTTAACTAAAAGCACTAAACAAATCCAGTGAAATCTGATCAAAGTTTGGGAACCCTAAAAGGGTCTTTTCCTAGGATCTTTCATCAGTTATTTTCCCAAGCCATAGCACAGTTGTTCAAAGTGCCTTTTAAGTACTGTGTTTCAGAAACACCTAAAGTCAGTTTGTCAAAGGCTGATGAACTGACTGAAGCCATTTAAGTCTAAATGTGAGGTAGTGTGCTGAAATCAATGTCATGATAAAAAATGCACACAGAAGCAGAGAGCACAGCTATAGAGATTTGAAGGAAAATCTTGCATGAAAGAAAATGCAACTTCTTCATTCAGCATCTGCTTCCGACTCTCTTCCATGAAGTCACTGCTGCTCTGGAGTTGTCAAGACACAGCTAGCTTCCAATTAAGCCATCTCATCTTTGAAGTTCACTGCAAGCAGCACTTTCTCCTCCCTATAGGCATCCCCCCAAACATAGATAATCTGAGGTAATTTCCAAATGTGTACCCAGTATATCCCATTAGTTCCGTGTTGTCCAGCCAATTAAACATCTTGAACCAATGTAATCAATGTGCCTTCTAACTGAAACTCCCATTCAACATTTAAAATAATTAGCTGTATTAGAAGGAAATTTATATTCAAATAACTCACATGACTATTTTCTTTGCTTAGCAAAGGCAAATGAATGTGAAAAAGATTCCCCAAGGAACAGATAAAATATTGGGTGAATCTTTTCTTCAGGCCAATAGACATTCCCTAGAACCAATTCTGCATGCTGTCAGGTGGGAAATCTTTTAACAATAGCCTTACTACTGTAACGGAAAGTGGAGATGTCAGCTGTTTGCAAAACTCAAACAGAGAAAAAGAAGGTATTTGACTCGTATTTTTACGTATTCTATAAAACACACGTTACAGTCTTTTGTATGTCCAAGCACGATTCTCCCTTCGTCTTTCCCCTCCCTCTGAAGTACTGTCAGTAAGTCAAAGAAACCCATTGTGCAAAGACATTTGTGACTTTATTTCTTTTCTGGCACAAATAACAGGATTTTTTAGAAGGCTTTTGATGGCGGCTTATTGACACTATGGATCTTCTCAAAGAATTATGCTAAGAAAAATAAGAGTTCCCTGAACTAGAGTGAAGAGTTCCCCGAACTCCCAAAATGAACCAGAAAAAAAATAAAAAAAAGAATGTAAAGGTGCTCATGTTAAACTATCATTCCTTCCACAAGCTCACTTTTTCCAGCTTGATTGCCATAAGGTAGATTAACTTTTGGTTATCTTTCTTATCCTCAATTTCGATTTCTATGAGTTAATTAATACCCATCACAAATAAAGCATTTTAACAAGACCCTACACTTTGCAAACAGGCCTAGCTATGTAAGAAAAATTTTAAGAAGATTCAGTTTTAAGTGCGTTAGTAAAATATAGATCAACAGAGAAAATACAAGGATCTCAGTACACAGTCCTGGAGTATGTAATATATTCAGTACCTTTTTCTAGCCAAAACCACATACTATAAATAAATAAAAATGGT
Organism: Tinamus guttatus; assembly: GCF_000705375.1. The sequence goes on along the minus strand of NW_010585807.1, from coordinate 79,064 downwards.
GATTTTTTTTAATAGCTTGGTTTCTGTATGAACTTAAGCAAGAACTGCTAGCTTTGGAGTATATGCTTATTGCTGTCTTTCATGCAAACTAGAAACATACACTCAAGCTTCATTCCACAGATTTCAACTTAAAACAAGTATCCTCTATTCAATCACCATATAGAACTTCTAAAGTTAAATGTAGAGTTGTACGTGTCAAAACCATTTTATTTTGAAATGAAAATTGTCCATTAAAAAACTGTTAATTTCAGATATCTGCTACATAAACCATCCTGACTTCAGACCCTGATCCATCACTAATTATTTATTCGTTCCTCCAGAGATGATTTCATACGCAGAAAATTCTTTCTTGCCCTTTCCAGCTTCATAAGGCTGTGAATTTTGATGCTGATTTAGTATAACAATATTACTTATTGGAGACAAATCTGCCTTGCCTTTTGCACAAAGCAGAAAAGTGACACAACATTTTCTTCTTCTACCGCTCCCCTATGTTACAGCAGAAGACCAGGCAAATGTAAAAATTTTTGGCCACCTGCACAGTATAAACAAAGAATAGACTCCACTGAAACTATTTTCAGTTCAAATGCTTTTTTAAAAACCAACAAAGCAGACATTGATCGTGTCATAACTGGTTTTGTGGGTTTGCCACTAGGTGACTCCAGGTTTTTCCTTTGATGCATCCAGCCATACAGAAGACCACCCCAACCTGGCTGCTATACTTACATCGCCTGAGGCTATGCCACCCCATACACTCCCTTAAGCCTACATTTTAAAAACTAATGAGCTAGCCAGTGCTTCAGCTGACTCCAAGATATACTATGAAATGTTCATTTTAAAGAATAATTGGAAAGGTTCGTTGCATTCTAGAAGGCACATAGCATATCTCTAATTCCACTGACAGTACAGCATTAGGCCTAGCAGCTTAACACTTTTAGTACAAGACAAACATTTTTTTTCATGTGTGTAGACTGGATTAGAGATATTAGAAGGTAGTTTCACTCTGGAGTTCAACATGGAAACAACCTTAAGAAGATAAATTCAGCTTTTCTATCTAAATCATCAGAGAGACATCATGACAAATTTGCTTGTCAACAGAGACAATAATTAAACTGGGAAATCAACTCTCCTTCTTCGCAAACCACCAGTATCATTTTTCCCTCTCAGAAATTCCTGCTTGTCCTCCAGAAAATCCTTCCACAGGATTTTCTGTCACTGGGGTCACTATCAGGTGCCCAAAGCTGATGGCTGAAAGTATCTGCCCATGAAAGGGGAGAACTTGGGAAAGTTCAAATACCCTTCCCAAATTATGTATCTGTTGAAAATTGTTCCTTCTGGTATCTGAACACTACATACTGAAATTAAGCAGATACGCAGAAGAGTGTGGACTTGGGTTGTGGTTATACAAGAATGTGGTTATACGCTGACTATTTTTCATGGGCCCTTACTAGATGACAGAAAAATCAGCCTTACAGCTTCCCTCTCTGCCAACATCTTTCCACATAAACAAACGCTGCTCTTTCTGCCATGTGAAGTAACTGATGGGGAGGTTGATCATTCAGCAGAATGGTCAATAAAAACTTCTCCAGCTAGAAACAAAGGTAGAAACAAAGTCTCCTAACAAAATAGTCCAGTAACTTAGTGAAGGGCAAGAATATTCTCTATCATGGATCCCTAGCTAGTCTGCAGTCTGTGTTGTAGCCCAACCCACCTACATATCAGAAACTACTTCAGCTGTCACTGGTCATCAGTTTAGTATGAAATCTTCACTAATCATCTAAAGTCCACGAGAAGAAATCCTACTCAAAGTCTGTGCATGGTGATCCTGTCCCTTTACACTGGAATACTATATAAATGGCTGGACACTATAATAAGTGGCTGCAAAATACTACATCCTCTTTTTTTTTTCTTCTTTTTTTCCTTAAAAAGAGGATGTATTACACCAGGTTTGCTTAGTACTAAGTTTTGTTAGAAAGTTCTGTCTTGCTTTCATTTCAAGATACTTAAAAGCAAATAGGTAAAATTCCTTAAAGAATTCTTTGTCACTGAGTAGAACAACAGAACTTGGCAGATTAGGTGGAGCAAAACCTTTCAAAACTAACAATGAATCTATGAGTCATTTTTAAAACGAAGCAAGAAGTTACTTGGAGAGGTCTTTGAATGGAAGGATCGTAGAAGATTGGGACTCGCTTGTTTACCTCGACTGTGTCTTTTAGCAGGGGGGTCTGATTAAAGCAGGTAAAAACGGACTCCCTATCAGGTCTTACACATGTCTTGTATGTTGAGTTCCAGCCAAATGCTGATGCCAGTATGCCTGACACCAAGACAGACTCAGAAACGTGAAGATTACCGCAGGCAAGAAATTCTAGTATCCTTTCCCAAAGTTAAATATTTTCCTCTGAGCTTTTTAAAAATCTGAGATACAAGAAGGGGTTACCTATATTTGGGTGAAACAGCTATGCTGGGTATGTTCATTAGTCTCCATATAAATTTCCAGACAGAAAAAAATATCCACTGCTTAGAAAGGCATAAGAAAACCATAGCCAATGCTTGTCTGATATAGGTAAATACCTCTGAGTTTATGTCTTGCACTAGTGCACACCCTTTATATTTTAATATGAAACCAATAGAAGATATTGGTTCTGCAGATACTGCAGATATTGGTAATTGGACTGCATCATTCAAACCCAAATATGTTTTGTAAACCAAGTCAAATATATGCATCCTAAATACTGCTAGTATTCGGAGTAACCCAAAAAATACTATCACAGTTCTAGTGAAAAATCTAACACAGACATTTTAATACAAAAAGTTTGCCTATTTGCTTAATCTTTGTCTAAAGGAAAGGAGATCTTTCAGCAACAAAAAAGAAAGTTCTCCACAAGTCTTTTCAAAGGTCTGCCAAGTCGCTGCAGGCTGGCCTTGTGGAAGTTTTCACCAACAGAAGCGCTTTTGTACACAAATAAGAGAAGTCCTCTTATATCAGGGTCAGAGGTCTGCACTGACACACAAGTCTGAAGCAAGCAATCCGGACCATTAAAAATTCTGACTGTAAATACCTCCTCCTTAAATATTACTATTACCACATTTATTGACCTCAGTGGGATTTCACTCATACACAGACATCGTCCCTAAGTAGCATCTCCAAATAGTTTGCAAATGAATGCTCAGAACACAAAAAATCGTTAGTAGAAATGTAATTAATTATGTAGAAATTGGAGGCTGCTGCAAACTCATACAGGAGTCATCAAGCGCAGTCACTGTGAATCATGTCTGGTACTATAAACTTCCTTTTTCAAAATTATTTTTGCTGGAATTTTAAGAGGGTCTCCTTTAATGGTTGCTGTTTGAACTTAGGGTGATTAGCATGTGCAAGGCTGGGGCTTAGGGAAAAAAATAAGCCCTTTGCATCCACATCATCCTCAAGCATTTTGCTTGACAGGAAACAGTTAATAATCACAGTTTTTACAGCTGCACTTTGGAGAAGGCTTAAGAAAGAGGCAAAGTGGAGAAACAGATGAAAGCGTGTTTACAGTGCTGTGAGTTGTCATCATCTTCAGAAGGACTACATTATTTATTTAATATATAAAAGTAACATAGAGAAAACTTTCTACAAAGTTCATTCAGCTCTTTTATTTTAGTGGTTTTATATATCAACATAGCAAAGTCTTTCAACTTAGACCTGCATGGACATCTGCTCGATGGATGAACTGCTAGAGACACTCAAAGCCAGCATCTGCTGAACAAGCAATTGCCCAACTCACTGAAAGACTTCATCGTGCTCTCACCCTGTCTCTCTTCTTGCAGAATTTCCTGCTGTAGCTTAAATCCTAAAATTTTCTCCAAAAGAGCAACTTCTGGAAACTGCTCAAGTACTGTTTCACACAAGTAAAAAAAAAGAAGCAGTGATGAAACCTTTCAGAGCTGGCAACCAGTGCAACCTTGGGCAGTACTAGGTAAACTTCTTGTTAGCCAGATAAGCTTTCAGCTCTTCTGTGCTGCCTGCTTTTAACTGTGGCAATTAAGCACTGCTGTAGGCTATGCTCAATCAGTCTGTAAGCAAATGCCCATGCACAACCTGCATGCAGCGTAATGCGGAATTAAACATTCATGAAGAGCACAGGGAAAATACGTTGCAGGTACATTTGCACCAGTGCCGTTTGCTGCCGCCTGACAGACTTTGATTTCTTATTAATATTCTATATACTAAGAAATATAGGCCACAATATACTGAGATACTAAGAAATGTATCACCTTGGTTAGAAATACACATTCTCTCCCCTCAGGGCCACATTCAGTGTCTTCCTGCCAATCCCAGCACATGAGCTCCCTAGACTCCTTGAACTGCTAGGCTCTTTCTGCAGGAGGAGGAGGATTTGGATTTTTTTAAATCTGTTTAGTAAAAAAAGAAAAACAACAATAAAACCACAACAAAACCACAACAAAAGAAAAAACAACAGGATACTAATCCTGACAGGTAAATATGCTGAAGGATAAACAAAAAGTGTAAACAAGGCTTTCACCAAGCAGCGTCTTGAAACCCACGCATGGCCCCTTGCACGAAACACCCAAAGGAGAAGATTTGTATTAGATTATTAAATATATTTAGTATCTTTTAAATGCTGCAACTGCAATGACATCAGCTTCATGCACAGCAAGTATGTTTTCCAGTCAGGCCTTATTTAGGGCTGCCTATCAGAGCACATCTTTTTGACAAGCCTCTAACACAAGAGCCAAAGGCTCAGTCACCGTCTCATTTGGACAAGTTTTACAAAGCTTTGCCAAGCTAGACAATTTATCAAAGAAAATAGTTCAAAGGTCAACCATTAATAAAAAAAAATCCGCAGAACAAAACACCATGTAACATGGAAAATTACTCTGAAACCATCAAATGCAAGTTTTTCTTTGTATGATTAGTTCTTGCTGTTCTTGTGATTACAGCTTTCAGTGGTGCCCACTGAAGAAGAGGGTGATCAATTTACAGTCTTTTCATCCTGCTCTACAAATCGCTTGCAAGGTCTATGACAGAAGCACAAGCAATCTTCTGTTATTCTCTCAGATATACATGCTGGCAATATTCAAAAATAACACTACTCAAAAATAACACTATTCTGGAGCTTGGGGCGAGGCAAATGACTAAAAGAACAGTCTTAAACTAAAACATGATATATATTCTTCAACATTAAAACTGTATAGCTGATACCTGTCACTTACCATAAGCCATGTTTATAGTTTATTCCACATAACCGAGTATTTTGGCTGCAGATGTCTGTGAAAGATTTTATAAGGTCTGAAAATACTGCTGTCTGCCAGCTTTCAGTGGATTTTAGTAGGCAATGGGGAAAACAAGTGTGGCTACCAGCAGTATGATGAGCTAAAGAGTGATTATTTGCTCTTACCAGCTTGCAGACAAGGACACGCACAAAAACAATGCACAGAAGCCCAAGGTCAAATTGCCTGTGAAATTAGATTTTACTCTTTTCCTATCAGAGTGCTTGCTGTTGAGCTTAGAATATTCTTTTCCATAGTGATTTGCATCCTGATCTGCAGATCTGGATCTTCTAACTAACCATTTTCGCGAGGGATGGATTACTCCTATTCTTGTGGCCTGTCAATTCTGTCAAGCACTGTTGGAAACGTGATTTTTAAAGGGGACTTATAAGGTGAAAAAAAAAAGGAACACGTGGAAGACGACCGGGTATTTACCTTTTTTTCTGTGGCTTCAAGGCACGGATATTCTGGGCACTTTAAACCCTTCGCATATAGTCAGAGTCTCTGCAATGGCTCAACATACTGCACCAAGGCTGATGCCTACTGAAGTCTTAGGCTTATTCCTAAGGCATTAGAGAGCCCCAAGGAGCAGATTTTCAAGATTTCTGGATATGTGGTGCACACTGCTGTCATGGGTTATGTGCAATGCCAGGGTGTGCTGGAACCCCCCAGGGCACATGGAAATAAGATACACCAAGACATCCCTGAAAAATAGAGCAACTTCTTGCTCCGGCCAGACAGGAGATCTAGGTAGGCAAAAACGATGGCTGGAAAGATCAGGCTGCCTTAAAATAGCTCTCCTTGCAGTTAGAAATGAAGCAAGCTTAAACGATCTGTCCCACCTTCACCCTGCCCCACGTAAAATCTTGCAGAACTTTTTTTTTTTTGCTATTAACAACATTTTACTTATGCCAATCTTCTGAGACAAAGGTGCTTTATCCACACTATGCAGAAATATTCCATGCTCATAACAAACCCCACATCCAGCTTCCCGCTTGTTGCTAACCCAATTTGCTTTCGCATGCTATTCATTTCCTCCTATTCTGAAGCTTATTAATAGGAGAAAAACAGCAACAACAACAACAAACTCAGTTATGCTTCATGCAATAACAAAGATATTTCCAACCCTGCTGCTTCCTGCACGACAGCAGGAGGAATGGACGCCGGTAACGCTGGCAGCAGCAGAGTCTGTCACGGGAGGGAAAAAACAGCCCCAGTGCTAGCAGAGAAATGTGATGCACCACTTTTAGGAGTCCATGCTGGCTTGCCTTTCAACAAGCTCAGGGTTAACCTGGCCACATGTTATGCACATTTTTCAACAAGCTCAGGGTTAACCTGGCCACATGTTATGCACATTTTTCAAACAATGTTGTGATTTTAGCCATGCTGAAGTTAAGATTGAAGGGGCCTCAATCCTAATCAACAGAAATCCTCCGCTCGTTAGGAGAAGGAATAATACAAAAGGAATTTGATAGTAACAAGAAGACTATAAACCAAGAGAGCAGAGATTTGAAACTTATCTCACAGTGATCTAATTAACTCAGCAGTGCTCTTCTAATGCAGAAATTTTATTAAATTCTAACTAACATCCTCTCCATTTAGGAAGCAGAATGAAAATATATAAGTAAACTTTAGAGCAATGCATAATTATGTGATTACCATGCCAATGAACTTGCAAGTTCATTCTTCCTCTACACTTCTACACACAAACACAGCATATGCAAACCCCAAAGTTTCTAGCATATTTCCATTTTAAACATGGGCACAGTTCAGTGCCCAGGTAATTACAACGAGACAGAAGCAGCTTTTTTTTTAGAATATTTAAGCAATATAAACTTCTAATATTTAAGCAACTCACTGTTCTGACAGTTTGAAAGCAAACATGCTATGCACTGGCTTTGCCTGTGGTCCCTAGACGTGCCTTCCAACAAGAAGCCAAAAACTTGGGAGCCTTCCTGGCGCCGCACTCTGCGTGAGCCCGTTGCACGCAGGAGATACCTGCCGAGGTATGGGTACCTGCGGCCGAGCTGTGGGTACCTGCGCTGCTCCGCGGGCTGCTTCAGCTCGGCTCTGATTTCAGGAGGTACCTGGTGGTCAGCTCATCTCACGGGGGCCACAAGGTCTCACAGCAGGGGTTAGTGCATCCAACCTGGGGGTCAGTGCTTTCTTGCACCTGTCCTACTAAGGAACAGCTGAGGTCCACAAGGTTTCTGTATCATGTACCTAAGGCTGACCTCAATCCATATCCTGATCGCCAGCACTGACCGGAAAGGAGAACTTAATACTCAATATAGCTGCACCCACTGTGTTGACTGGATCCTTCAAGCCTTTCAGTATTACGTTAGAACATCTCTGCTTAATCTTAACCATTCACTTACAGTATAATTAGAATCACTCATTACATTTTCCTAATTCCCCACTGCACTGATGTTTATGCCAAAACCCACCTCCATCTGCTTGTTAAAAGTTTTCCTTTCTCCCTGCACTCCCAGCCTGCAAGCTTCCAAAATTTTTCAATTCCTGATGAAACCACAGGATTGATAACTTACATTCTCACTGTACCAGTGTTAAAAACATAGCAAGAGTAATTTTAAATAACAGCAATCATGTAAGAACACGTACAACTACGACGCACGTACAAAAATCTAGAGTGAATGTGCTTATATAGAGCCACTACAGCTTATATTTTACACCAAGCTGTCCTAACGGTTGATTGCAGTGGCGCTACCACTGCCAAACAGACTTCAAAGCAACAGCACTATCGCGTCCCTGAGCCACCGCGGGGCGCCAGCTCACAGGCAGCAGCCAGATTCAGGCCTAGCTCAGGACTAGGCCCACGTCTCTCCGGAGTGCTGCCGTGGTCCTTGCTGAGCCGCCCTCCCCTGAGCGCATTTGCGCTTCTGGAGCGTTGCTTACAAGTGGAGAGCCAAAATGCTCCCGGGAGCAAGGCCAGGTTTGTGTCATTGAAAACAAAAACCCAACAAATAACATACTTCTGAGTTTGAATGCGAGACACCGTTAATATTTCCAGTAATTCATGTTTGGACTATAACTACTGTTCTGGCGTTTTCCAAAAGCAAGAAGAGAGAGAGGCATTTCTTTCTTCCAAAGCCTCTCGATGGAACAGGCGCAAGGAAGAAGAAACAGCAGTTTTGAGCCTGCTCTGCTCCCGCTCCCTGGCACGCTGCGGCGCTTCGCCTGCAAAGCCTACGCAGCCACCCAGCACGGCACGCCGAGGACCTGCTTTCGGCAGCACAGCACAAGCTCTTCTCCAGCTACGAGTGAATCCAACCTCCAAAACCACCCAAATGTACCCCTGGATTTCTCTAGTCCGAAGGGGACAAGGCATCTGGGTGGCACGTGTGACAAGGACAGAAATAAGGGGCCGTCTTTCCCATGCTACTGATCTAGTTGTGGTCCGTCTAATTTGGGCAGGTATTATTCCCTCTAATCTCTCCAAGAGGAGGTATCCAAGTGCAAGGTCTGCTTGATCACAGCTTCACTACTGAGGACTCATCTTGCTTGATTTTGCCCTATCGCAACAGCAACTTCCTTAATAAAAGACATTCAAGTTAAACATCCTGCAGGACTATCTACGTCTGATGTACTTACTTAGCTTATGAGCCCTCCTTTGAGGAAAGATTTGAGAAAAACATGATATATCAGAGCAGATTCCTGTGCAAACCCATACTGGTCGGGCTGAAGGTATTACCTGGACTTGAGGAATTTTCTGTATTAATCCAGCCACAAGATTTGATCTGCTTAGAGGAAGTAAAGACTTGTTGACTCCTCCTGACATCAACATTTATTTTCAACAAGTAATGTTGCTCAATGTTATTTAAATACAGGTTTAAATACAAAATCTGCTACTCCTCACACAAGCAAAATCCCATTTGGTACGTAAAGTTTTCATTGCACACAACTTCATATTTTTATACAGCTTATCTTTAAGAAATCCTTGGCTTCAAAAGAACCAATATAAAAGTTTTACGGGAAGAAAAATCATAAAATGTGTATGGTAACATGTAATTAAAACAATTTAAACTAAAAAAGTCTGTTTACAGGAGTTTCTTTAAAGGGCAACTAAATCTGGGAAAAGGATGACATTAATTCAAACCCATTTGGGAGTTTAATTTGCTAGAAAAGAGTAAATAATTTTGGTACATCGAAATGCAATTTGGAAGTTTGCCTGGGCTGTATAGAGGGGGGATGTGAGAAATTTGCCCTATTTTTACAGTTGAAAGCTTCATTGACTCACACAAGATACTTTAGACTAATATCCTGTGGCATTGCAGTGACCTACATGTAATTATTGCATACTTTTTCCAAAATATTTGTACACAACCAGAAATTATAGCCTAAGTTACCAACTAGTTCTTAGTTTATACCAGCGACAGAAAGATGGACTTCAATTAGTGGCAACCTTGCTGTCTGATGTTTTTTACGATCTTCTAGACAAATGTTTGGCTTTGGTTTGGTATAATTTTCTGGTTACCATTTTTCTTAGACAAACATATTTATCCTGTTAAGTAAATGATGTTTAAAAACTTTCAGCTGTCCTTCCTCCCACCCCGCAACCACTGTCCTCCTCAGATATGAGGGGATTTCATGCTTGTGCGTATGCGTCTTGGAAGCGCAGACATGGAGAAAAGGGCGGGAAAAAACAAGTGGTCTTGGAACGCCCTCCTGACCCCAGTTATCTTCATTTCCCAACACAAAACGCAGGAGAGCAGGATCTGCTGACGCTTCATTTGGCTAGCGAGCAGGCTCAGTGCTCTGTATGAAGGATGCTTGAGGAACGCACATGAGATGGAAACAAATGCTTGGGCCTGTGCCCATCAGGCAGCTTCTCAAGTCAGCGGTCTCACCGCCAAACTCACAGACAGTGTCACTCGCTGCTCAACTATTTATTTGCTACTTTAGGTTTAAAATTAAAATAAAATACGAAGACTTAAGAGCTTTCTGTCAGATAGTACATCAAAGGTCACGATTTCTCCAAACACAGGACACCTGAGTTGCCATGCTTACCACAAAAGTGGCTTGCAGAGATGCGATTTGCAATTATTTTACTGAATTATTTACTGATTCAATAGTACAACTGGACAGTTTTTCACACCAATGTACTAGTGGTCCATCCGAGTGCTATCAAAAGCCAGAGATGCTTTTACATGATCTGTGCCATTCAGCATAAATATAGCAATATCTGAAATTTCTCACTAAGAAACTCAACGGAAATGGCAGTTTCTAGCTGTAGAACTGCAATTAAGTGATTATAGCACTGAACCCACTAGGCGCATAAATCTATTCATCCACAATTTCTATTTTAATCTCTAATAGAGTTTAAAATGTTTGGTCACACACTCATATTAGCCCAGACCCCTTGCACTGTAGGTGTGGCTCAGTGCAGGATGGCCTTCACAATTTAACCTAAAGGTTCACTGCAGGGCCTATTCTTAGTCTTTCAGTGTTAAAAGTATACGCCAGTTAACCAACCTGCTTATGTGCTTTTAAAAAAAAATCTATGTTTTATAATTGAGACTTTCTGGAGAGAGACAGAGAAAAAAAGAGAGAGAGAAAGAAAAGAAGAGAAAAGAAGAGAGAGGGAGAGAAAGAGAGAAGGAGAGAGGAGATATTATGCATAGCCACTAATAAATTCCACAGGAACTTAAGGAAAAATTTTTTAACAGTGAGGGTGAGAGAGCACTGGAACAGGCTGCCTAGAGAGGTTGTGGAGTCTCCTTCTCTGGAGATCTTCAAAACCCGCTTGGACGCAGTCCTGTGCCACGTGTTTTAGGTGACCCTGCATGTGAAGGGGGGGGTTGGACTAGATGATCTCCAGAGGTCCCTTCCAACCTTAAGCATTCTATGATTCTAAATGAATAAATAAAGCCATTCTCACCATAGACATAGTACTCTAGTTTGAAATCCCAGACTAATATTGATGCTTTCCACTAAATGATTATCCCCATTTATCAACATCTGCTATTACTTTTGAAGATAGTTGATCAACACAGGGCACAGGCCAGGCCTACAAAAGCAGCAGATGATATCAGCAGGCTAGACTGCAGGTGAATTTGGCCTTAACTTTTCCATGGCCCTAGAAATGCCCCTCTTTTGTTTTTCTACACAAGGCTTCTTATTTCTCACCATTCTCTCCTCAGTGTTCTGGGAGGCGGCTGCAGTGCCCTCCTGCAACCACCTGCTTTAAAAGCAGTATTGGGTGTCTGCCTGGCAGCACAGCTAGAGAGGGCACCCTGCTCCCTGCAGAGCTGAAACCAGCAAGGTTACCCAGTAGAGCTCAGAGGAACACCCACTGATCCCTGCCACGAGCATTTTTACCCTTTCCAGGGAAAAATTAAGAGAATGGTTTATCTTCATGAGTAAGCAAAACCAGTACCTACTGCAAAAAAAGTGAGAATGGCTTATCACAGCTAATTTTAGCTACTTTACTGGTGAAATATCATGAACATAGCAGGAAAACAAAACGAACAAAGACAGCGAGTTTCTTGGCTAACTCACGAATTTTCTCTTTTAAGAATATCAATAAATCAGCACCCTTTGGAGCTGGACAAGGTACGAATATGAGACAAATGCAATCCAGGAGGTAAGCAGTGTTGTAAACCACTTGTTGAAATTGACAGTGGTAACTGGAAGGAAAAAAAAAAAGGGGGGAAGGAGAGGGGGCATCAAAATTGCTTTGACGAAAAATGTATCTCAAGCTTCTTCTTCAGCTACACTAATAAAGTTGTGCCGATAAGAGCAGAAGATATCAGTTTTATTTCAGATGGAAAGATTATTCTAGCAGATAAATTTATGGCCTGGAAGTTCCTTTATTTACTAGCTCTTCCTTTCAGACATAAATCCCACTTCTATATAGAACAATATACTGGAAAAAAGAAAGAAACAAACGAACAAAACAAAACTCCCCCTATTACTTAATGGAACTGTTACTTCTTTATATCCAAAATGACAATTTTGCAGGAGAGCCTTCTGTGTTTTCCATGATTGGATTCCCCCTAGCATCACCACCAAAAGATTTTTATCTTAGAAGGGCTCTGTTTTACAATTATTTGAAAGTTAAAGAGAGTCGTTCTGCAAGTAGAAATACCAATGACACTTCATTTCTTACAAAGCTATATCACATATCATAACTCTGCAATGTCCCCGTCTTTTTACACAATCAGCAAACAAAATATCCTTTCTTTTCTGAGATCTCTTAAAACGACATGATCTGGGTTCTGTCTCAAGTTCAGTTGCCCATGGGCAACATTTCTTCTGAGCCATGTGGGTATCCCACATGTTTGTGTGCACAGCTGCCAGGCAGCAGCACCCCGCAGTACCGACTGGAGCTGCTATTTGCCGCTTTACTCCCACAGGGTCCATAGGCACACAGGGAATTACTTTTCACTAGCACCTTGTCCATCCTCTGTAACCAGAATGGGCTCATTCCAACGTGTTGTTGCTCTGTTTGCACGTGCTATGAATAAGGGAGTTCCCCTGGATTTGCTTCCTTGGGCTCCAAGTGCCACCCCTTGCCTCAGCAGCCTCTCGGCTTGGCACATACCAACGCCTCAGATCAGGGTCTGGCAGCCATCCCATGTCGAGGTACACAAGGAGCACAGTAAAAGCAATAAAGACAAGAAAGCAGATGGCAGCATTCGCGGAGAGGTGTAACACTTACAGAGGATGTGAGGGTGCACGTTACAGTCTACAGCGTGTAAGTGAACTTCCCACCTCCACCATTTATCAGAGTGGCCACAGCAGCAACATGCAAGCTAATTCAGCAGAATGATACCCAGTGTCACCACAGCTTTGGGTGCACATCCTTTCCAAGACAAGGGTTAAGGTAGCAGAGACATCTTTTTATTCCAGTATGTTTCACAAAGCAAAGCTTTTGAGCCCAAACTTGAGTCTCCAGGATTAACACACAGCAAGCGAGATGGTTCTCAGGGAGCAGAGGGGAATGGAGCAGACCAGCTCCTCAAAGAGTCACTGATGTGCTCATGGCCCCGTGCCATGGGAGGGTTCCACATGTGCAATCTTCATTGGAAAAAGCCACTCAGCCAGCTTTGCCATGGGATACTCTGATCTTAAGCCCTATTACAAGGAGCCCTGCACAGCTGCATGCTCTATCAGTATTATATAACTTTATGAGCAGTTATTGAAAAAATGCAAAATAAAGTGGTACCATGTCTGTATAGAAAGAATCTACTTATAGAGACATTTCTATTTTTAGAGACAATGAACTTAAATCAGAAGGACATAGAACATGCAGTAAAATATACCTGGATGCTGCTCCAGCTCCAAGCCAATCATTCTGACTTCTCATTAACAAGTTACTACCTCAGATAATGAAACCCAAAAGATATTAGGAAATATTGCCTTATTTGCAACAGACATTGACAAAGACCTGCTTTGGTCTCACACACTTATTTTATTCTTACAAATCCTTTAAAGATTTGAATCCTGGTGGAAGCAGTGTTCTGTTACTAGTGCTGCTCTAATCAAGGGCAAAGCCTGTAAATGTTTCTAGTTATCCTGAAATTTTCTTTCTGCCCTCAAAATGAAATAGTCCACTGCTGGTCTGAATGGGAATATTTGACACAAAGCTTTGTTCCATACTCACATGTTTACTAGCAGGTTGACTCTGAGGTAAAGATCCAGGGGCCAGCACTGGAGAGCTTGCAGGACTACAAAGTTCTGGAAACGGGTTTGGTATGGCTGGCAAAGATGATGTTCTAAACTGCTGTTCTTCCTCCTGCAGACGTCTACAAACACAGAAGAACTAAGCATCAAGAGGAGCAAAGCCACATCACCCCACTTGGGTCTCCTGCCCCACCATGTGAGACAGTCAAGAAAAGTAATCAAAAGCACTCTTTTGCTAAGAAACTACCTTAAGATTACAGCAACTGCAAGCATGAATTAGGTAACTGCATGTGTAGAAGGATCAGCTACGCATCTTGTGTTGTTAATAACTTTGCTACTTGGATGAAGACCTGAGGTAATGATGCACATAAACAGAAATACCAGTCTATACCCTCTTTTATGTAAGGACTAGCTTACAAGCCTATGCTCTGAGTGTCAGAAAGTAAGTTAAGCTCTTCCAAACCAATACAAAAGAAGAGGACGAGCCAACTGCAGTATTTTAGTGCTGAATTCTATATGCATCTGCAACCAAATGTGTATCAGAGGACGGTCATTGAGACAACAGTGAAAGCAATATAGTCACCGTTACAAGGAGCCATCTCTAAGTAACTGAGCGTTCCTTGGAGAGATGGGAAGGCAAAGGTGCTGCTAGCACAGGGACATTTATACCCTTCCAGAAAACACTAGTTGTAGCGTTATCCTTTAGACAAGTTCTGTGCACATCTCCTGACATGGGTCTCTGGACTCATAAGTCCCAGCTTGGTAAAACACCTGCATTGCCCTCACCAACAGAAGCACATTAAGGCCTACCAGATATCACAGAAAAGACAAGGGAAGATAACAGAAACGTGAGCACTACTCCTGAACACACGGAGATTGCTTTAAGTTTTCCTACGGCTGGTGCACCAGCCCTTGCGGATACTCTACGTTGACATCGGGCTTATCCACAACTCCTTTGGAGAACCCGCCATCTAGTGGCCACTAGAAGTCTTCAAAGGCAATCAACTCGGGGGTTTGGAATAGGGAACCATTAAAAGAAAAGCTAAGCATAGTTTGGTCTGATTTTTTTGCCATGTTCTTCATCCAGCTGCCTTCAGTCAACAGCCTCTTCAGTCAACAGTGTGAAATTTGCTCCACAGATAACTCTCTTCCACAGTTTAGTTCCCATATTCCACGGATGAATTTTTTTTTTTTTTTTTTTGCCATTAATAGCTGGTTCCAGTCACAACTATGGACTGTGCAAATGACTGACCTACTTGAGTTTTCTTTCAGGTAATTCTGTATAGTATAAGGTTAAAAATGGTATCATTTTTTTTCAGCACAGTAGATTTAAGGTATTGGCAGTTATGAATAAACAGTCATCCTGATTGCAAGGTTTTGACTAGGTGCTTGAGCAGAGACCCATTATAATAATTAGAAACCAAGATTCAGTACAACCAGAAAGGCATGGTTTTCTTAAAACAAAATTTCACTACAGGGCATTCCACTGTGCCAATACTCCTGCAGGATATCACCTACCACACCACTGAGATATAAATAAAGCTGTACTCCATAGAGAACCACCACAATCAACCATCCTGCTCTGGCTGAGAAAAAAAAAACAACAACAAAAAAACCCAGGTATTTCCCTGTACCAGAGATGGGTCTAAATAACTCAGAGTACAAGTTTCCTTATTATTCTTTTTAATGATAAATACATGATGTTCTAGGAAGTAGAGTTTGAAAGTCGAACTGTTTTCCCTCAAAAGTTGCAACATATTGAAATGCCAGGAAAAGTTTAGAAGTGTGTTCACTGACACTTTCACAAAATGTGTAGAGTTCTAGCTCTCCAGAGAGTGCATTTTCTAGGACAGCCCCATTCAAGGTTAAATTCTGAAATAGTGTAGAAGCATCATCATGTCGTTAGCTGACTCAGATGTATGCAGTTACTGCACACTATCCATTCTTATAAAAAAGCTGCCTGTCTGAAGAACAACACTCCTGTAGCAAATATATCAGTGTTAAGAATCAGGAACATGTCTTAGACGTCTCTTTCTCTATGATTATTGAGTCCTACTGCTTTTGGAGAAGCCGCCATTAACTGAAAGCTACAAATATATGTGACTTAAGCAATTTACCTACTCAAATTGACAAGAACTCCTTTCTTCATGCTACTTTAAAAGATTTTAAGAACCTGATCATTACATATAGAATCTCCAGTCACCACCAAGAGTGTTTCACCTAAAGCTTGAATCCAAGTCCCCCATCCTGACATGAGTGAGAGAGGTTACATGCTTTTTTCTTGTAATGTCTTTAAGGACTTGAAGGAACTTGAAAGTGCTCCAGGAAGAATGGTTAAGAAACTATGATGCTCCTTTGTTTATTTGTCTTGGACCGTTAAAAAAACTTCCATTAAGCGAGGTATTTTTGTGCCTCAGGACTAGCTGATTACAACCTCAACTTTCTACATGATTCACTATGTTTTATAAAACCAGGAAGCAGTTAATAGGCACCATGGCTCATAGTAGAGTTTTTAAAGGTTTGGAAAGGATAGTAGAGTTTTTAAAGGTTTGGAAATAAGTCCAAACAGGGATGTCATTTCCAAAAATTCATACTAGTGGTAATGCTTCTATGCATGTCTGCTACTAGCAATATATCAAACATTGTTAAAAAAAATAGAAAAAAAATGCAAATATGGTTGTATTTTGCAAAATAGAAGGAAATATAATGTCATCCGCCTACGTGGAAAACTCTTTTGCTCTGCGTAAGTCCATTGCAACACTATTAGGTTCCCATCAAAGCTGAACTAAAGACTCTAAAATGTTTTTTTTTGTTTTAAGGCTAGCTCAAGAAAAATTTAACAAAATGGAAGAAAGTCCCTTTTTCCTACCTGACTGCCATAATGCGTACTGGCTGTGACCGCTGCACCTTCTGCCTTGGAGATGTGGGCTGCAAGGAGCTTGATGCTGAGGCTGGCAACTGACTGCGATTAAGCTGGCCATTTTGCAGGAGCGGAGTGGTTTCTGACTGCATGCTGCATGTAGAGTACAAACTCTCAAATGAGGAATTCATGTCATTTACCAAAGCTTCTAGGTCCACATCATCATCTGAAAGACAAAATGAAGGCAGCATAACATATGTGAAGTCACGGATAAAAGCAGTCTGGAAAGACTGAAGACTAAGTTTTTGGAAAATTATCACATACTCTACAGTTATACTTCTACAGTGCAGATTTTTATTACGAAAACATTTATTCTGTAACAGAAAAATGCACATAATAACTTTTAAGAGAACAAAATTAATATCACGCCAGTGACAGTCAAGTTTATTTTGTTTTCCTTGGTGAAAAAATGAATCAAATACTTTTACTGTAGTATTTACTAATCCAAAACTGGCATTTTGTCTAATTTTTAAAAATACCAATGTGAACGTGAAACACAACCTCACTTACTATTAAACTGACATACATTTCAAATGTATATCACTTACTAGTATATCAATCAAGACTGTCAATGTGTCAGGTTGAGATTGTCAAACACTGGGTGCAAGATCCAGTAATTTGGAGACAGGAGGTAAAAAAAAAAAATGATACTGTTGCATAAGTCAGTAGGTGGAATAAAAAAGCACATCTGTTGTGCAAGCTGGAAGTCTATCATTACAGGTTTTTTAAAATCCCTTGTTCACATTTTTGCATATTTTCGAGACAAAGCATTTTGAAGGGCAAGGCAAGCTTTCAACTGTCATAACAAGGATTTTATAAAAACTTTCTCATGCTCACACTTTCAACGCAATAAAGTGACTCTTTCCTCAGACCTAAACCAAACCAACCAGAGATGCAGTGCAGGTGGCTGGAGAAACATCAGTCCCCAAAACCCAAAACGTGTACTCACTGTTAGACATATGCCATTTTACCTACAGTAAGTACCTAACTCTTGTTGATTCACTCCTTTGTTGTTCCAACTATTGTTATTAAGTTGCAAGACAACAAATCTCTGTTAGTACTTTGGGATCCCCACCCGCTCCAATTCCTCTTTCAAAGCAGGGCAATCACTCCCTAGCCACAAGCCCAGTCACTCCGGACCCACGCTCAGCTCCCTAACAAGCACACGCAGGGAGATCTACTCCTGTGTGTTTCACACTAACTGACTCAATGGCCACTTTAGATTGAACACGGTTTTGTGTATGCAAAAATTTGTCCACTTTTCCAGTTACTTCAATGGGCTTAGAAAAAGATATCATTGTTCCCGACAAAGCTTGTGTGTGTCAAACTACTCATATGCCTAGGAGCTACTTAATGATGGAAGATCCAACTCTCCTTACTGAAAGTCGGGAGGTCCAATAATAAAGTATAAGTCACTTAGGTTTCACTGAAAGTGTGCTCCTGATATTCCTAGGACTGGAGAACAAAAAGAAAAGAAAGAAAGAAAAAATGCAGAATCTCTTTAGGCTGCACTATTTTCTCTGTGTTTGCTGGTCCATGCATTTTTCAACAACTTGGACGTTGCTCTTCTAGGACAAAGTCTATGGTAATTTCCCTCCTATTTTTAGGGATCTTGTAGCAGAGTTGCAATTTAAGTTTCATTCCATGCTCCAGATTCTTATCCAGTCTGGAGAACATATATCCTTATCTAAAACATGTCTTGAGCAATCACATGGGAACCACAAGAGTAGGAGTACAAAGAGGGAGAGGCTGAATTACAGGGCTTCTGAGCTTTATCATTCATCTAAAGTACCAGAGGAGCACGTTGGAGGGTGTCAGTAGCATTAAGAGAAGAACTTGATGGCTGTCAGGGAAAAACTTGGGTGTTGGATGAAGGACACATAAAAGACATCCCCTAGCCAGAGAGTAAGGCAGTAAATTATAGCAAGTAACAATTGTTTAGCAGCATCAAAAGCAGAAAGGGAAAAAGGTAAAGGTGTATGTTCTGTAAAGTCAGTAGTTTTGTCCCTGAGGGTGCTAATTTATTAACTTACAATCACCTGGAAGCTTAATGATCTCGCACAGTGATAGCTTTGTATAACATAGCAGGAATGATTAAGAGTCAGCTCAAGCTATCCTTGAAAAATCAAATAAGCACAGAGGTGCAATATGAAATTTAATATGCATAAAATGTGTCCTTCATGTGAAATACTAAGGAAACCAAGTACACAGTTTGAGCCATTGAATTTCCATTAGCAAGCTTTTAAGCATATCAATTACACACAGCTTCAGCTTTCACTGGGGTAGGTGCTGATAAGCTGCAGATAGTGTAGATAGCATATTGCACCGAAGTTCACAACGTGATTTCACTCATCCATCTGGCAGTTCCCTTTTTCCACATGTGCAGCATTGCTAAATGTGGCCCTGTCTTTCTATAAAACTTTTACAGGAATATTCCTAAGCTTTTAAAGATAACACACACAATCTCAAACTTCATACAGGTTCATCTCTATGCCATGGCATTTACTACAAAATAGCATTATGTTTTGGAGATATATCAGTATTTTGCAATAGAAATCCCATGAGCAGAGCCTACCTTGGAGGTGCCGGCAGATGTCTCAGCCTGCCAAGTAATATAGCATTAATTCTGATGGCTCTCTACAGAGTTTAAATAAATAAAAACCAAATAGGCCATCCATGGAATTCCAGATACACTTCAACCATTTGCAGTTACTTGATTCAAAGGGAAGTTTCAGACACAGTACAATGCTTTAAAGTATTTTTTCTAGCAACCAGCACAATCCAGTCTTCACCAAGATCATTCTCCAGGAAAAAAAAAAAATAGCCAGCTGGAACGGATTTTGAGCAGGCTAGCTAATTCACAGCAAAATTTGCCTTGAGATCTGAGCCAGAATGATGTCATGCTGGTGCTTGAAGCACCAGCCTACATGAATTTTGCAGCTGATCAGAAAAAATTTCCTTTGTGGGCAAGCGGAACTGCAGGTAGCCAAGGAACAGCTTTCCCCAGCTTTCTTGCAGCTGTACATTGCAGGGATACTAAAGGCTATTTTCCTTAATCTGCATGCCATTCTGCAGTAAGATCAAGGCATATGACAATGGATATTTGCGGTCTCTTTTTTCCCCTGAATCCAATTGCACGGAGGCCAGCTTCTATTCCATAAACATGCAAGCAACATTTTGTTTTTGGAAACTGTTTTTAAAAGAAAGCATTAGGAAAGCCTCACTCTGACACATGTTCATTTACTTTTCTTTTTCTTTTTTTTTTTCCTTGAGTGGTTAAGTTTTTGTTGGTGGGGAGGGTACTGGTAGTTCTGTATTTTTATACCAAAGGAAAACACTTGGTATGGCAGTGAGTAATGCTCTCTGGCATGCCTTTTTCTTTCCCAAACTAGAACCAAAGTGCACTGGCAGCCGTTTGAACTTCATTTTGCTGCTTTGCCCACAATCTGTTAAACTTTGGCTTTGTTCACTAACACAGTTCTCCTGGATGTTGCAAGCAGCATTCTTTGGTAAAGTTGAAAAAAAAAATACATCATGATTTCAGTTACGAGAAAAAATGTAAAAGTTCTACTCAAGGCAAGAAAGAAGGGAAAACTTTTGTTATAACATTGGTATTGAGGTAGTGAGCTAAGCTGTCAAGTTCCATAAAAATAAAAGCACTTCATTTGAATATTGTTCACATGTTTTTCAGGATACCAGAAGAGGGGATGATAATCAGTCAACAAGGCCTGTGTAAACTAATCTGTGCTTAACCAAAAGCTCTCCACATCCTTTTTGTTCTTCTGCCTCTTCCTTTTCCTCCAAGTCCCCCTTTATTTTGGGTCATTGTTGGCCTCGATGTGTCACCTCAGCTCACAGGAATGAGTGGGATCCCACTTATTCTAAAACAATATAATCCCAAAATGAGTTCTGTTCTGTTTCATCCTGTGTCAAGCTCCTGAGTAAAGTAGGTATTTCCATGGCTGTCAAGGGACTCGTTGCAGTGCAGAACTTTTGTTTACTAAAAAAGGCTGAACGTGGACAGAATCCTGGCTTTGCTTTAGAGACCAGGTTACATTTTACTTCTCTAAATGGCAGCCCAGCGAACACCCTTCCTTTTTACATAAGGCCTGTAGTTCATAAGGAATACTGTGAAGAAACACCCTAGGACTAAAAGCAAGCTGTGATTTAAGAGACTTTCTCCAAACTGAGTACATACCTGCGTAAAGAATTTCTTTCTGGCTTGGTCATTTAAGCCTTATTCTATACTAGTTCACAGAAAACAGTTGTGAACGTTACTAGGGTCTCAGCAGAACATCTATACAAAGACCATGCTACTTTTCTGTCTCTACATGCAAGTGCAATACAACAGGAAACCCAACTGAGAGAACGGAAACAAGGGTTCCATATCACAGCTAGGCAGCTATTGACCAACTAGGTGACCCACTGAGTTGAGTAAGCGGCTCCTCAACATGAGGTTCACTGCGGCACATTAGCAAGCCTCCCTGATGAGTCAAAGCAGTAAGATGCAACTAATGTAAGATTTCACTCAAGTTGGGCCAAACCAAGTGTGATACTGAAATGTTGAAAGGACCCTCACATTCACATCGATCAACCCGGATGGCAACCAGTGGAAGCAGTGAGAGGAAACAACACACTCTTGTCATCTGTGGTGAAACGCCATGAATTCTAGGTAATGCAGGAGAAATACATTTATAATGCAATGAACAGAAGGATTTCACCAGGACTTAGGAAAAACTAAAGTGCAGACCACCTAGGCATCTAAAACCATTGCAGTATCCAGCTCAACAGCCTGTTTGACATCTCCTGAACTTGCACATGAATTATTGTGATTCATCCTGGTGATCTCATCATGTTTTGCAAGTGTTTTGGTATCACAGAAATCTCATGTTTCATGATCAAAAGTAACCACCCAGGTAAGGATTACCACAGCAATTACCACGTACAAACGCATGTTCTTTCCCAAGATAGCCCTTTTTAAATGCAGATCATTTGTAAAAGAAAGACACCGTAGTACTAACAGCATGTCCTTCCACTGCCATGTCCAAATGTTGCTATCTGTAATGTCTTTCCAAAAAGTTTTAGGAGATAGTATTTCTTCAAATAAAATAATGAAATCTCTAAAACACCAATTACGAAACAACACACAGTTTTAAGCTGCACAATGAAGTCCACTCTAGATAACACTCAACTCCCTCTGCTCCTTTCTCCGTTTAAACTTATAACTACATCGAAGGTGTTTACACAAATGCCTCATTTCCCTTCAGAATCTCTTTCGACTTGTTTCAATTGTTTTCTTACTCAAACTTGGAATCCTCCATCCTGCACTGAAAGGGTTGCCAGCAGCTCCCCAAAGACTGTTGCTGCATCTAGCACTTGGCAGTGGCTACATCTTTAGAAAGAAAACTTGCAGCAGAAGTCCTATGATGCCAAACAGACTTCTTACAGTTTTCCCCCCAAACCCACCTGTAGTGACCTCTATAGCGATGCCACCTCCAGTTTTGTCTCCCACAAGCACCATCATGTTCATAGGGGTTATGTGCTGAATTGTAAGTGACTCTGAAACTCCAGGATATACTAGCACTTTATGGAAGCTGTTCTGCCCCCACGAGTCAAGGTCCTCTCCTTTCTAACATCCATCAGCTGCAATGAAATCCTCCAGTTTATACCAGAACTATTGTTGTTGCCCACAAAACATCACAAAGCTTTCAAAACGCTAAATGGACCATCCTCTGGGATGACAGGCAGCAGTGGCTGAAGAAGGAGCATGAGATTTATTTAGGCACCTACAACATCCGAGCGCACTGAAATGCCGCAGACAAGAGGGAATTTGCAATCCTTCCAGTAATCCCCACGGAATTTTTAAACCCCACTTGCAGCTACTCCGATTTCTGCCAACAGGGCTGGAAAGGCTAACACAAAATGAAAGTGCATTAAATATAAGTGCTGGAGAGAGTTCACTTTATAAACACCTCTCTGTACTAAAGGTTTATGGTTGGACTCCGGGAACGTTCTTAAAACACACCTTATAGATCTCTTGAAATAGTACACAAACTAAGAGGAGCAAAATTAATGTTGCTAGGTAACAGCCATGAGAGTAAGCTATGTATGAAAGACGTTGGTGAGAATCAAAGCCTTTACAAGTACGGGGACAATTGGTCATAGGTGCCCTACAGAAGGCAATAATGCAGTTGTACAGCCATGTTAGTCTTCATCACATAAAACAAGTTTTAAGAAAACCAATCTAAAAAATGGAAGGTTAGTTGATGAGAAATTCCCGTTTCAGATGCCTAGTACTTCATCACCATAGAGAACAAAGCTAAGGAAAGCTGTCGAGGTAGGTGGGGGATGCAGAGAAGATGATGAATCAGAGGGCTTGTTTGTCTGTTTAGTTCCAGAGACAAACCAACTACTAAAGTAACATGTGTCTTTGATGAAGATTTTAACAATTTCTCCTTTTGAAGAAGCTGAAATTATTTACAGGCAACATTCAGAAGCTCCTCTGAATGTCATCCAGCTAAACCTCAATGCACCTATATCTAACTCAAGATCTGTAGCAAGCTGTGTTGGCCTTTTTCCATCAGGCTTTTAACATCCATCATGTGGGTAGGAGGTTGCTCCCAGTGGGTACCACAACTACCACCACTGAGTCCTCACCAGATCCTCAAGCACAAAATGTGAAGTGGCATGGCTATGAGAGAGAGGTTTGAATGCTTAGGAAAAGATCTCAGATGTCTATAATGTTGATTGTGTGTGAGTATTTTGTGTGTGCATACACACACACATTTATATATATATATTTTTATATATTTTTTCTGCGTAAGCTTTATGACAAGTGTAAGAGCTAAAATAGTTACGCATGGCCAGTCCCCTTTTCCCAACCCACATTCAAAACACTCTACTGCCACTGTAGGAACAAAGTTGAAATTCAATTTTTCCAAAATTTATTTTTTAATAAGCTAAAATTTGCCTTTAAAAAAAAGTGATAGAAATGCAAGTTCTTAAAAGAAGCATCAGGTCAAGATCTGAATGAAAAGCCAAATATGACAGCAGCTGAGCCATTGCTACATGCAGTCGGAATGACCAAACCCTATTCAGTGAACACACTGCACACTCTTGTCTCCAAAACTGTTGATGGCACCGCTCCTGAGAACAGCAGTTACCAGCAACCTTCAGCTTCTGAATCGCTCTTTGCAGAGCCAATGCTCGCCGACACAATGCTTTATAGTGAATACTGCGTAAACAGAGCGCTTGCAGCCCATCTGAGCTGAAGTAGACCGCAGGGAAATTGCCATTCTTGGGATGATTACAAAAATAAGTCAGAAGATCCATTTTCAAGAAACTGGTAACAGATCTGCATTTCTTTCCCACAAAATATTAGGCTCAGTGGCTCTCCTGTGTCGTGTCGCCTACTGCTTGCATTAGTTTAAGAACAGGACTGTGAAAGACTGCATCTGGAAAAGGTTTTCTTTGATTGGGTTTTTAAAGATAGACCAAACAGCCCCCATTGCACAGAGGATAAAAAGATAACTTTAACTGATGGGAGAAGCAATGCTTGCTTGAGCAAGCAGTCAAGAAGGGGGCTTTCTTTGCAAGACCAACCCTGGAGTCAGAAGGTCACTAATCCTTAGAAAACCCTGGAGAAGAACAGAGCAAGTGCACTGGTGGAAACCTCACAGATAGGGTGAGCAGACAGACTGATTTTCTCAATACAACAGGAGGCTAGACAGAGGGAAATGTAAAGCTCAAGTCACATAAGGGTTTTTGTTTGTTTATTTGCTTGTTTTTTTTGCTGAGGGAGAGGAAGGGAGAATAGAGAAAGACACAGGCAAATCCAAAGATTTTCTATTTGTACCTTATCTTCCTGCTAAGTTTAACTGAATGCTTCTACTTAGGTGTCCCACAGTAAAACCGGGAAGAAAAACAGCTCCATTACATTCCAAAATTTTGATTAGGAAAAGACTGTCATTCATCCCTAAAGAGAAGGGTTCTGGTACCACCAGGCACACCCAAAGGAGCAGCGAAAGGGGGCCTGTGTAGTCTCCGAGCCTGTGCAGTCCACAAGAAGAACGTACAAAACCAGGCACTCTGGAGCTTTATAGAGAATGGGCAGAACAGTGTGAGCCTACTGACCTGTTAAGGTACTTCCAGGCAGAAATTAGGAGGCACAATATTGGATAGCAACAGGTGGATGAATTGAAATACTGTCTGCTGGCCACATGGTAAAAGCTCAGCACATCTCATCTTATATTAAAAAGTCATACTCAGGGGTGAATGACTCTAGAAGAATATCCTATATCACTGTGAGCTGTGATCTGACACAGCAAAGGTCAGGTTTATGTGAATATTTATTACAAGTCTGCATTTCTTTAAAATACTCCATATTCTCCTATGTTTACGTGAATGAAAATTCTTATTTTTCCAATTTATTCTATCACTTTCCCATAGATGCAGATATTTCAATTCACAATGCCTTTTGTTTTACAATGCCTTTACAAAAAGGACATAAAAATTCAGACAGGCTAAAATGCTCAAGCCACCACACATCTCAGAATTCTTAAGGTACTAGAGGCAAAGTTAAAAACGCAGTCAAACCATCTACTGCTTTTCTTTGAGAGATCTGTCTCCCCTTTCCCCCATTAAACATTTCAGCACCCAGCCGAATAATCCCAGTTGACCAATCTTTACAACTCGATATAAATACACCGCGTGGATTAGCCGCTTCAGCCCTGCCAAGAAAGCCCAAGGCCTGTCCCAGCTCCAGGACAGTACGTGCACAAACTCAAGAACCTGCCACTTCCCAGCCGCAAGTGGAGCCTGTGGCACCTCAATCCCGGCGGGGCAAGGGGTGTCCTGGCCCTGCTCCGGAGGGGATTCGGCGCTCCCACGCTGGCAGTCAGCACACTGAACACTTGCAGGTTTCTTGCATCTTCAGTGCTGGACCAGTTTCATTTCAAAGCAAACTCAGTAGAATTTAAATAAAGCTTTTAAGTGCAAGGTTAACCTAATTAGATAACCTGGATTAACCTAATTAGATATTGTGTTAGCTTTTCTCCTCAAGAAGGATCCTGAGAGCCAACGCCGAAAAGTCACTACTAACTGAGGTATAACTCACTGCTTGATACACAGGGTAACCTTTATTTCTAGTTACTTTAAAGCATGGTTTTTCAAAATTTCATTTGAACAGTTTTATTGGCTTTGAAAGCGTGTTTAGGAGACCACAATGCAAGTTCCAAAATTTGTGCACAACAACTAATGAAAGAACCATTCCTCTGAGCTAACTAAGGATTGCGTTTTCAGCATGTAACAGTTCCCTAGCTGTGACACATGTGCTCAAAGATTACAAAAGGAATATACATCTGAAGGTACTCCTACTCAGAACAGGGCTGTTAACAGGGCTGTAGTCATATGAAAAAGAAAAAAATCTTCAATTTGTGGGTTCTTTTACCACCACTTCGCTTAATAGTGTAATATTAATTCCATCTTTAATTTTGGTCAGTTACCTAGAAAAGAGTAAACTACAGGTGAGTTGTTCATAATTTAAGTCTGTTAAAGCTACACCAAAAAGCCACTCAAGGGCCCTGGATTTGAGGCAAGTGACAAGTACCAAAGACCAAGCTTGACACTTTTAACTTCACTATTTTAACTTCACTTTATACTGAAGGAGGCTGCAATTGGATGTTGTCTTCTTTCCTTGGAAGCACCTCAATGTAACTTTTCCTTACATTTTTTGTCCTTCTGAAGGAAAAAGTTTTGGGGTATTAGATCACTTTGTCCTTGAACTGTCTATTTTAGGTGTTCCTTTAATGCAAGTGTAAATTTTGCTTAGAAACCAAGTAATTCCTTCAGGTGCAGATCAAGAGTCTCTCCTCCAGCTCTGCCCGCAAAGGAAACACAGTGATTAGGGTGGATGATTTGTTTGAAATTACTGTTGTAATAAACTGCAATCCTTTCTGCTGTATTCTGAGGGAACACCACAGCCCTGCCTCACAGCTCCACAGATGGCAGAGCATATTGCTGAAATCGCATCCCAAATGGCTGTGTGGATCTGTTCCTGAACGCATCCATATTCTACTGTGCAGATGCAGAAACCAAGTCCTCATAGTGGGGCAAAGACTTTTTGGAACAGTCATTTATAGCAGCTCTGCAGCACCTCTCCCCACTGTCACTACATTGACCCCAAGATCTCATATTGACTGATTTAAAAAAGAAAAGGCTGAAGGCTGAAACCAGGTCAATAGATACAGAGAACACACACACACAAACACACAAAAAAGCTAAACAAAAAAAGAAAGGTAGAGAATAACATAAAACAGAATCATAACAAAGCTCCCTTGATAGTCTAACACTTCTACTCTCATATCATACTGCATGAATAAACATTAAAATAATTTCTAATTAATATGAAATGCCTGCAGCCAATTACTTGAGACCAACCAAAAGAAGTGATTTATCACTCTACGTTCTTTCACAAAGAGCAATCACATTAGCCTCAGCTCCTCTAGGCACAAGAGAAATAGAGAAGTCTTTTTCCTTCTTCTAGACTGACCAGCCAGGTTTCCCTTTTAAATTATCTTTTCCAAACACAAACCTTCACCATTTAACATATTGCAGGTGAGGAGTAGAGGTTAAAATACGTTAGGATGAGATTCACCTAGTAGCTACCCTCACAAATATGCTGCCTAAAGATTCATCGTGGTTTTACGAGTCAAAGTGAACTTGCCAGTTATGTTCTGGCTATCCTTATTAGACCTCTATTGAATTATAGAATCATTATGATTGGAAAAGACCTTCAAGATTATTGAGTGAAACCATATATGTCTGATCTTAAAAGATTTGTGTGCACCATCAGTTCAGCTACTAAGGATAATTTGCTTCCTTCAAAAATTTATCTGTTGCTTCTCCTGATCTTGTCAGTTTTTACACACTTTGGGGTAGAGATATCCAAAACCTTGCCTAGACTCCCCTTCTTGTGTGCCTATGAAGCCGTGCTTGGCGCTAGGAATCGAACAAACGTTACCCTGTACAGTTACTCTGCTAACGTACAATTATTTCTTATGTTCTATACGTCTTGCTGCTCCACAGACTACTGAAGATTTAAGGTCTAGGTGCAGACACAGACATGAAAAAGATGAATACCTAGGACACAGTCCTAGCCCAACCTGACCACCAGCATCACCTCAGAGATGGGGAATGCAATGTGCCTCAGGCTGAATTAGACCCATCTGGTCCTTCAACAGCTACCTCAGCCTTTCCAACCAGCCCGGGAATATCAGTCAAACACAGCATGGATGGGCAGCCCTGTTGAGGGGGCATTTTCTAAAGTCATCCCTATAAGCTTTCTTAATAAAGACACCCCATGCACCAAGTGCATCAATGTTCACACAAGCTTACGCAACTCACTCACCTAGTTCTGTTTCAAGCCTGAAATACAACCCAGAAAACTAGAGAAGACAAGGTCCTCGGCCAAAAGCACACCACGCTATTTATAGATCTAGCCCTCGAAAGGCTGAGACCTAGAAAGAGACAACACATGATGAGTGCAGAGTGGTACGGTAGGCCAAAAAGTGCTGTAAACCTTTAGGTTCAAAAATTGAAAGTTTCAAAGGATTTCTGTTGATTGCTATTTAAATTTTTAAAAACTGCAAAATGTTCACATTGACCTTTGTGGCAATGAGGTCAATTAGTGTGTAAGTAGCTTGCTGTAAGTGCTTCAGTTATTTGACTGAAGAAACATGCATTCAGTGGTATGTTACTTCCAGCCTTGGAAGGTGACTTGTCATCTGACGTGTTTCTTCTACCTAATCTCTAAAACTCATCACGATTCTTATGAAGAACATTTATGGTTATTCTTAAAGGTAGAAGCTCCCCTTGACTTGCTGTTAGGCTCATAGTCCATTTGTCATTGAGTTGCAAACTGCACAGAATAGAAACCCTTCAGCCACAGCACTTAAGATTTCAGAGGGACTTAGACCACTTGAATATGCTTGTGCTTGCCAACAGCTTATAGCAGAATCACGAAGACCAAGGCAAAAAGAATGAATCATCTGTTTTAGTGAGGTAATAGTGAGTTCACAACTGAATTGCAAAGTTGAATTCAGACAAAAAAAAGCATTTCTGTGAAGCATCTTTATGTATCAACTTGAATACAAACACATGCATATACAAACTTGCAAGCAATGTGCGTATATTTCATGTTAACACTTCACAGAGACAGCCACAATTTTGATTTGGAGAGAAAGACTCAAATACCGTTCCTTCAACACTAATAATATTAATGAAATTACATGCTGATTGTTTTGGTCAGCAGTATCTTATATAGTTCAACTGTTTGCTCAGCTGCATGCTATTAAGAACTCCAATTTTAGTAACATCTTTAACGTTGTATTTTGGTTTTCCTCTGTTTAGCTGTCTCGCCCCACTTTAAATCAGTTTTAGCTGAAAATACAACAAGCTTGACAGAAGTTTGTCCTTTTAATGGGCACAAAGGGACTTAGATAAATTAACAAATTCAAATTGATCTTCCCCTTGAAGCTGCTTGGCTGTCAGTGCAGCAAACTTCTGCATCCTCAGACCCGGAATGTCAGCAGCTCTGAAACTGCATTTCTGAAGTATCCTCGCATGACTCAGCCTGCTCCTCCTGAAGTGCTGTCATGAACCACTTGCAGCACAGTGTTTACATAAAGGCAGAAATAAATACTCTAGTGCTTATCGCAGCTCCTAAGTTCAAAGACAGTGATGACTGAGGTTTATTATTACAATGCAGCACTGTGCCGAAGAATTTAAGTGCAGACCTGACATTATATTACAACTGAATTGTTTTTCTACAGATTTTGTGTGATTTATTAAACTATGAACTACGATTTTTTTTTTCCTTTTTCATTTTATTTCATTTTCCCTGAGCTTAAAATGGGTTCCTGCTTGGTATAGCTGCTTTATACAGAATATACGGCATTATATTTACAGAAATGTAGCATTCCAGTTCATCTTGAACACGTTTTAATATGGTAAGATGACTTTTTAGCTACATGCACCATAAATAATGCAGCACTGCAATATTATCTTTTGCTTTAATGCCCCTCTTTCCAAAATGCAGAACAATTTTCCTTTGAACCACAGTCTCTCCACAATCCTTTCTTAGCTCTTTTTAATGGACTTGAGGACCATCCAATGAGGAAAAGAAACAAACGAGCGCTGAGACTGTTTTCCTATATTAAAAACATACTGCTTAAAGCATAGGCCTCAGCAGTTGCCTCATAGCTTCAGATTGCATACGTATCTAGAAATATCTTAAAGTTTCAGCAGTAAAAAAACAAATGAAGCTTTCTTCTTTTATTCTGGCGAGTTTTTGCACAGCTATGCCTCCTTAACGCTGATCATAATTATGGATGAAAGTTTAACAAAGGGCTTGAAAACAGGAAAGGTTTCTACCAAGAGTTTCATTTTTGATTCCCATCAACCAGAGCGGTCCTTCTACGTGAGCATCTTTTAAGCCTTTAATGAATTCATTGTGGAAGGTATTTTGTCTTAGCTGAAGATCAGCACTTTCATCCTTAACACAAGCAAAAGCCAGATTCCTGTTGTTTTCGTACTTCATCACAGTAAGTTCTTCATCACTGACAGCCACTTACTTAATAGCTCTTTTCTACCACATTCTCTTCTATATGGTCCACTCCTTCAATAATTCCCTTAAATTCTCTCTGTTTAGCACCCCTTTTTTTTTAAGGGACCAAAAGCAAGGCTGCACTACATCACCCTCTTCTTCCAGGTGCTCTCAAAGTGCATCCTCAAGCAAGCTACATGCCTGCAGGAAACAAGACAATTATTTTCACCAATGTTTTTAGGCCAGGCATTCAAGAGAATGCGAAAAGCCTTCCCATCCCTCATACCGAGTTAGTGGACGAAGCAAGGTATGCTCAACAGCATCATTTTCCTAGGATAACTGTGCAGACTGTGTCCCATGAGGACATGCCTCTTCCACACCTATTTAGAAGCTATTTAACCCACGACACTAAAATTTGTCTTTGACCTTACAGATCTGAAACCATCGAGCATTTACCTAAGTAACCCAAAGCACAAATGTGCTTCTTCCTTTCCTTTCTGTGTGAGACCAGTGCTCCAACAACATATGAGACGTGTTGGTCAGGGCTGAGCAGACATTTCAGCGTTTTCCTTTTTTTTTTTTTTTTGAATAGCCCAGTATAAATTCCTAAGAATGTTTTTACTGCTACATTTTATTTCACTTGTCAAACCACAATAAACTTCCTTCAGAGAAACTGGTTTTTTTTTGTTTTGTTTTGTTTTTTTTGCCATTGCAAGTACTAGGAAGTGTGTGAGCGCAGCTGTACCACCAAACCTCTGGGAGACACCAGGCCCTGGGGAACATAAATGCTCTAAGAACAGCCTATTTGAAAGGACATCTTTTTCCAGGCCAAAGTCATCAGTGCTGTGATCACAGAGGGTTCCTGCTCAAACACTCTCGCTGTAAAAAGAAGGCAGTGCCTTTAACAGACTTCTCAACCATAGTCTCCGTTTGCCCCAGAGCCAACAACCTGCCGGATTCATCTCAAAACGTGCTCAGGGATCAGACAGGGATCGCTTTGTTTTGTATTTTGCCAGCCTTAACACAGGGGAGACATATCCTGACACAAACAGCCATGCAGACAGAGGGTTGAGAGGCTTTTTGTTTTGCTTTGATTGTTTGTGTTTAAGCAGAAGGTTTATAAAGATGCATAATGATGGAAAGATACTACAAACAAACGCTGCATTGGTAGACATCTCGGCTCCTACAGTAATGAAAATGAATTATATCTCATGTTCACCTCCAATAAAATACTAAAACCATCCTAAAGAAACTCCATGGCTTTTTACCATGCATTTTGCCTCAAGTGGTTTTCCCTTACCTCATTATCCTACATTTAATGACCACTTTTTTTTCTTTTTTGTAAACATTCCAAGGTCAACTTGCAAGACTGCTCACCATATCTGACTTTGATTTCACTCCCATACACATAGACACACACACAGAGCATCAACTACCCTTCAGCTCAGTTCATCAATCACCTCCCTCCCATGGGTCAAGAATTAGGCATCTTTAATCCTTCTTAAAAAGTGCATTTATAGCACTTAAAAGCTGCATGGGCTTTAACTACTTGCAAGTCAAACCCAGCATATAAAAAAGTCACCCTCTAAGAAAGCTACCCAGCATGTCAGAGCAGGAGTCTACACTTTACCCCATATTTTAGCACACAATCTCACATAAGTTTACATGTTAATTTTTCTTTCTAGAGCCTTTACTTTATTCATTACAGAAACAAGATATTGCACTGGGCATGAGACAGTTGGCTTTTGATTGTGTATCTCTGTGGCTGGCTCCCAAGTTAATATCACGAACAAAACAGCACTTCGTCTTCAAAAATAGCAGCCATGCTACTAAGCGAACTTCTACTGCATACTTAACGCAAGTCTTTGCAATAGCAATATCCTCATTTTTGCTGATGGGGAAAGCTTAGGTAGACCAGTACTGTGATTTGCTGCATCCCATACAACAGCTAATTTGTAGAACAAGCATTTCTAACTCCTTGTCTGCTCCTCTGCAGGCTCAGTGCCCAAACCCAGCATTTATTTCACAGCACGGCGGCAGGATTGGTGACAGTGGGCAGCCTGTCCCTGTGCCTGGGCTGTTTCGTGCAGGAAATGGGAATGGGTACGGAGCAGAAGCAGCGCTCCAGCACGACTTCTGCAGGCCCAAGACATGACCACCTAGCATTGGACCTCTGCAACGTGGTCCAGTTTTGTTAAAACCTCAGGCAAAATCCATTCATTCTAAATGGCCTATGACTGCCTGAGGTATAAACTAAAAACTAACGACACATGCAATCTAGCCCAGCTGCTGCCGTAGTTAATGGCTTGAGCATCGAGCTCACATACGGGCACAAGGAAACCTGGGCAATCCTGCAGTGCAGCCTGTGGAGGGCTGTTACTCCAGGCGACTTCCAGTAGGAGTGAACAAGGAAATCCCCCTCCACAAGACTAGTATCATTAAAGCTGGCAGCAGGCCCAAGGGCATTTGCTGCCTTCGCATTGCTGGATCTGAACGAGGGCTCGCTGTTGAGTACAGACCAATGTCTAGCTGGATGTCTCACAAAAACCTGCAGCATTTTACACCACTCTTGCTGCCCGCCTCCAGTCCTGAACTTTATCATTTCTAAGCACAGAAAATTATGTTTATACTTAAACAAACACAACTTTGCCATTAAGAAAGTCTACTTCCAGTTCACCCAAAACCACCAAAATGTATTAGCCAGATATTTTTGGGGACATCTATTTTCTCAAATTATCACAGTACATCCTCACCATGCCTAAGGTATGCTATCCTTGCTGCTGCTGACCATGGATGCATTCCAATACAACTTGTTTGTCTTAACTAAAGGAAATACATTCCCATGTTGGAGAAATCTGAAAATCCGCAGTCCTCAATTTCCTAGTCTTTGGCATAATCAAAGTCTTTTGTAAACAGATTGGAGGATGCATTTCCAAGGAAGATGATACTTGAGCATTAACTTGACTTGGACATTTTCCTCTCAGCTATTACATGTGTTCCACCATTATTTGACAAACCTGGTTTTCCAACATGTAAGCTTCTACAAGTTGTTCTCATATGTAGAAAAGGATATTAAAATCTTAAACTAGTTCTATACTTGTCCAGACAGCTTAACCTAAATTTGCTCTAATTATGTCAGCCAACTTCTAAATCCCATTCAATCATTAAGCACCATGCCAATTCTTGCTTAGCACTGGTAAGTGTTTCTCTAGGTTAGATCTGCAGACAGCTTAAAAAGAAGGCTACCAAACAGCAGTTCCTGGTTCCTAAAAAAAGTAAAGGCTTAAACCTTTGCATGGGGAACCATGACATCTTGAATATGGCCCGTGTCAAGTCTTGCAAACAAAACCAGAGATGTCTGCTGCTTGCCAGGGGCTCAAATAAGGGATGTTAAAGAGAGGCTCCCAAGGCTTGTTCAGGAGTCTGACTATTACCCACTGGTACTGTTTCACATGGACACAAATGATGCCATGGAGAAACTGAGGGATATCAAGTGTGACTTCAGAGCCCTAGGGATGGCCATCAAAGGTATAGGAGCCCAGATAGTGTTCTCCTCTATCCTACCAATGAGGGGAATGGATTCAAGGAGGAGAAAGCGGATATGGCAGATTAACAACTGGCTGCGCCACTGGGCTTGGCAACAGGGTTTTGGATTCTATGACCATGGGACTCTTGTTTGATGACCACCAGCTAGTGGGGAATGATGGGAACCATCCCAGCAAGAAGGGCACACGTCTCTTTACAAAAGGCTGGCCAACCTGGCTGGAGGGCTAGACGAGAAGGGGAAGGGGAATGTCACACAGACAGGGCGATCAGTACCACACAGCCTAGGTCAGATGGCTTCCAGCAGGAGTATGGTAGTGGGGAAGTGAGGATAGGAAATGATCATGGAGGGTCCTCTTTCACCCCTCCTGGGAAACCTGCGGGCTCGGTTACTTCCCTGAAATGCCTGTACACCAATGTGCGAAGCATGGGGAATAAACAGGAGGAACTGGAGATCTGTGTGC